>CM062209.1:7500-497500 GCA_031216445.1 Lateolabrax maculatus
AATCTTTAGCTGCAACACAAACACAGCTGGTCAGATGACACCTGAGACACACCTGAGACACACTGACTGACTGATGTTTGATCTGTTTTATTGTGTGTTGTTGAATGATCCTTCTTTAATAAACTATAGATTCAATAAATACAGTTTAAAAGAGTTATTAATACGTGAACACAAACACTCATACCTGGTCCACCTGTTTAATACTACATCAGTGTAATCCAGGTGTTGGCAGCCTATGCCACACGTGTGCCAGAGTGGACATATAAACGCATTTTCAGTTGTTGTTTTCAATTGTTTAAAATGGACATTTAAAAAAAAAAAAGATTTAATCTGGACCTCTTCTCACTACATACACAATCTAAGTTAAAAACTAAACTAAATTTTTTCAACTTACCTCTAGTTCTATACTGCCACTGGGTGAACAGGCTATGGCACGTTGAACAGCACTGGCATATAAATAAATAAATAAATGTCCTCCAACTCAGTGCTGTTCATTTAGCTGTAATGAGCTTGTTGCCATTCATACAACACAAGCATTTATGGTGAGAACAGATAAACAGACAGTAAAAGACATACAAACAGTAAAACATAGAAATCACCAGGGGGCAGAGGGGGGCAAATAACAAGTTATATTTACTCTGTTACATATACTTAAATAACTTTTCACTAAATTCTGCTTGGAGTAGTTTTAATACAGCATGTTTCATGGTTAGATTTTTAAACAAGATCATTTTTAATCATTTAGATACGTTCATCGTGATACTTTTATTTGTTTTATGCATTTACGCACATTAACAGGCTGTTGGCCTGCTGATCTCAGGTCTGCTGGTCCCCAGTTATCCTACCACAGCCTCATGACTCAGAGCATAATAATGGCTTTACAAGTTTATAATTTAACCCCTAACCCCAACCCTTATGTGGTTCCATTAGTGTATACTTTGACATTTATTAGATATCCTACCAAAAGTGTACAAAGTCAAATGTGTGAGTGTGTCATTGTACCTGAACAGAGTGGCAGGAGCAGCAGCAGCAGCAGGTAAGCCTTCATGTTTCTGGTTTTCTGTCAATGTGACTCAACAAGCAGCAAAAACTGAGATGAGAAGAACGAAGCTGGACTTTTATCCTCTGTTGACACACACACACACACACACACACACACACACACACACACACACAAAAGGTGAAGAGACAGATAACTGATCTGAAGACAAACTGAACTGACCTGTTGTTGCCACAGAAACGACGTCTGTGTTTGTTCAAAATTGTCTGTACAAAACTGTTTCTGCTGAGTCATGGTTTGACACTGTATTCAAGGGTCAGTCTGAGTTTCTGCAGAGTAATGACTTGACATCATATGTAAGAGTCAGCCAGTGTTTGCCAAATTATTGCAGGCTGGTCAATGATTGGTTGACAGTTAATGACAACATTTTGCACTTTGGACACTGAAGTTGAACTTAACCAAACATCTGTTCTGTTGATCCAAACAGACTGATTAGTCAGCATATATGGCCTCACAGAGTTCAGTATCAATTTATCTGTGCTTTCATAACACATCAAAAATGTGCCACCAATGGCTTTACAATCTGTAGAGCAGATAGCCCTCTCTGCCTCATTTCAGAAAATTATAAAAACTCCTCCAAAAAAAACTTTAATGGGGAAAAATTTGAAGAGGGCTCACAGGAAGGATCCTTCTTTGGGATGGACAGAGGGTTAGGGTTCTTGGATATCGTCTTCAGACTCTCCATAAAACGTTTTACACATTATTTGACTATTTTTCTGCACAAAATGGACCGATCGCGTTCTGCCTTCTTCAGTCAAAAGAAACATGTTGTTATAATGGAAAGCTATGACGATTATATGAGGAAATATTACAGCAAAAAGTAACACTGTTAGACCTACTGCAAATAAGGCAATGCTGGCAGAAAATTGTTGATGTGTTTATTTTACCACTCAATGCCTAGAGTTTATTTCTAACATGACAGATGCACATTGTAGAGCTCTTAAACTTTAAACTTATATTTATGGTTAGAGTTAGATTAATCAATCTTCTAATTGGTGTCCTATTAGCTGCGGTAGCAGCAATGCAAAACGGACTTGGCAGCCAATCAGGACCAAGCATGAAAACAGAATCCAGAGTGTTCTGTGGGTGCTGAGCCTCCATCAGTCATTCAGGGTCTGGACAATCTGCAGTGTGACATTTAAAGTGTTAATATTACCTGAAGCAAACAGGAAAAAAATTACTTTCTGCATCAACACTGAAGAGACCTACCTTCGTGACATTGAGAACTCTGGTTTAGGCTCAACATACCTTGCTAACCCATTCATTTTGCTTCATAGTGCACCCCTCTGTACTACCTAGAAGGGATTGTTTTTATTCTTTTGTTTATGAAACCTTCCATACACATGTAATCTAGAATTTGGGTGACACTGGTATTGTTTCCTGGAAAAAAGGATTTTGAAGATTTCTGTAGTGTTCAATTGAGTTTGGGCATCCCATATGTATTGTTCTCTATCGAAAATAACATTACTACCTTTATTCCCTGGTTTAATAATAATAATAATAATAATAATAATAATGTGTTTTTGTTTTTTGCTTGATCACTATGTTTTTGTTTTGGTTTTTCCTCGTCTCCCTGTGTTCCCTTGTTTTTCCCACACACCTGTTTCTTGTCTAGCCCTCATCTGCACAACCCTTGTGTCTCACTCCTTCTCCTGCTACCTGCCTGCCCACCCCAGCTATGTCTTGTTTCCCATTAGTCTGTGTGCATATATGTTCCTTAGTTCCGTTTGTCCTCTGTCGGGTCCTTGTCTCTAGTTGTCTCTGTGTTCTCTGAGGTCGTTGTGTGATCCAGCAAGTTTTTTCCTCTGCAAGAATAAACTTCTCTTTGAGTTTTGTTTACACCTGGGTCCTTTCCCTGACTAAATCCTGACAATCTGTAGTTGTCCAATTGAATTTTCTTGTGGCATTGAATTTTCTTGTGGCATATATACAGTATCTACTCTGATTAGAGATCTAATTGATGGTAATAACCGTAAATTTGGTGCCCAATTGGAATTAGGTATGTATGGTTTAGGTTCTTTCTTTATTATTCCTTTAAAATATGTTGCTAGGTTGACCCTTGTGTGGTAAGCTTGATTATCCACCATCATCTGTGCCTGTTGGTTTTTATGTATTTTTATGGTGTGTGTGATGGTAAAGCATAATTTAATTGCATTGTTGTCCATTTAAACCTTTTAACCAAAACAACCACATTTTTTGAAGGTAGCTTTTATGTTCTGATGAACTTTTTTCGGGGGTATAATTGCTGTTTTTAATACATGAGTTGTTTTTGATCATTTTAACTTTGTGTCATCCAAGGGATTCTTCACTTGGATATGGTGTGTAAATGTTGTGAGGTACCTGTAAACAAAATAAAAAGAACCAAAGTGGAACTGAAGCTACAACATAACCAAAAGGGTTAGGGTTAGGGCCAACAGGGAAGGACAAAGGAAGACTTTGACTATCAGCCAGGACTTTATAGACTGGGAACACCGGGCCCAGGTGTTCCCAGCTGTCACGTAAGAAATAAACGGGAGGCGCTGAGTAAAATAAATATTAGGCCTAACTTGCGCATTTACACAATTTGCAATTTTCTGCCAGCTTTCCTCGCTCGCCTTATTTGCAGCAACAGTGTTGCTTTTTGCCGTAATAATGTGTTTATATTCTTCACAGCTCTCCATTTTAATGACTTGTTCCTCCTAACTGAAGTAGGCAGCATGCAGGCTCTCTAGTTTGTGCAGAAGAAGAGTCAGATGAAGTCAAACGCCCCCTTTTATGAGAGCATATACAGAGCCTGAAGATGAAAGCCAGGTTAACAAATTAAGTTGATTACCACCGTCGTGACACCCGTTATCTCTGATTGGGGATTTAGAGTTTGAGTCAGCTAACACAAAGAAGGCCTGGCTATTTCGAACTTGCTTCGTAATTCACCCCTCAGGTCTCTGGACTCTCATTGTCATGGCAACAGCAGCAGGGAGAAAACAAAATCCAATGAATCATCAGTTTTGAAAACATTTATTTGCATTTTTTTGTTGAAATCTTCAGTACAGTCTGTCGTCTGACAGGAATGCATGAGAGAAGACATGATTGGCTCAAAACAGTCACATGAACATCATCATCATCATCATCATCATCATCATCAAGGGCATCAATGTCATTACTTAACGCTAAAAAATAAACGCAATCCAGAAACCCTGCCCCTCCCGTAACCCTGCCCCTCCCTGAACATCCAGGTGAGTCCCTGAACTCTGTACAAGCCCTTCAGAGAGAGGAGCGTAGAAAAGATGAAGAGTATTAAAAAGGCAAAAACATGAATTACCCACCCACCCCACCCCTAATAACCCTGGCTGCCGTGACATCATCATGACATTCAGAAAACATTTTGAACAGAAATGGTCCATAAGAGACAAAAAGAAACCCAGCAGTCATTCAGTGAGTCACTGAAAACAAAACAATCACAACAGAGGATCTCATGTGTTTCCTGTGACCTGATTGGCTGAGAGATGCGAGTGTTGAACGTGAAGGGCGGCCCAAGTATTTTTACAGTGTAGCTGAGGAGCTGCTGCCCCCTGGTGGTGAACAGAAATATACACACAGATATCTGCAGTATATACAAACAGATCCTCGGATCCACTTCTCTGTCAACTCTGGATTCTAATAATTTAAACACGTTTGAGTCACAGTTTTTATTATGGAGGTTGACTTCCTGTTTAGTCTTGTGTTTACATCAGAGTGGGTTTAACTTCAGCCTCGCTCTTTCGACCATATGGACTGAAGCTCACCTGTCTTAGGTGAGAGCCTCTTGCAACACGTCCAAGAACTATGTCTTTAAGACCAGACTGGACTGAACCTGACTGGTTTTGACAGATTTAAGACCTGAACCCGACCTGAGACAACAGAATGTGATTGGCTATTTTGTTAGTGAAATGCACCTTGGAAGTCGTATTTGACTTCCCCCCCTCTAGGCTTCTTCCAGCCTTAACCTTTTATCAGAGAGCCACATATTTTCTAACATAATTATTGTTATTTTATTTTAGTTTGAACTTTCCCTGCACTCTGGTTTGTATTGTATAGTTTCACGTTAAAAGCCTTCCATAATACTGCCCCTTCCCTGGAGGGCTTTTATTGTGAAATGTCCCTCAGAAGTGTTGGGTTTAGCTGTTTAACAAAATAAAATGAATGAATGAATCTTATTAGTGTTTCTGTTTAAAGTTTTCTGAATTTTCAGTCTGCAGCTAATTGTTCATGGTTCCAATGATCAATATTTGTTAAACGTATTTTTCATTATATCAAACAAATAAAACAAATTTTTCTCCAAAGAACTTATAACCAGATTTAAAAGACAACTTTTTAAAAGATATTTAAGACTCGCAGGTTCTTGACCAAGGTGAGATTTTAAAACTTAACACTCTAAGGACGAGAGTAAATATCCAGGTGAGACAGGTGTGTGTGTGTGTGTGTGTGTGTGTGTGTGTGTTGGTAACTGCTCTTCCTTCAGCCTCTGCTCAGGTAAGTCAGAATCTCCAGGTGTTTCAAACTGTGACATCTTGTTTGTTCAAACTGAAAGTTTTTCTCATCAATCAGCTATTGAAATAAACTATCTGACTCTGCAGCCACAGGTTGGAGTCCTGACACACACACACACAATTGTACTTCTATACTTGTGATGACCCTCATTAACATAAGGCATGTGCTCCCCCCCTAACACTAACATTATGCCATGACCACTGAGAATTCTTGATTCTAATTTTTAATTTGACAAGAGTCCAATACAGAGACTGAACCAGCAGGCAGCAGCTTCTGTCTGCAGTGTCCCCATGGATGTACAGACAACTACCACTGTGATACTGAAGGAAACCTAAAAACAGGAAGATTCTCAGGCAGGTTCTGCAGCCTCTTTTTTCTCTGGTTTCTAAGCTGATTTCTGGAGCTTTATTATGAAAGGACATAAGAGATGGTGATATTTCTGGAAGAGGAAGTCACACTGAGGGAGCCAACATGTGTTTCATGTCTGTGAGTTCACATTTCACTGAGTTATGTATTGTAATAACTCATGCCTAACTGAACCTTAACCTGATTCTAACCTTAAAACCAAGTCTGAACCCTAACTATTAAAAGGTCCTCACTTTGTAAAGTTGTCCTCGCCTATAAAAATGTCCTTACATTGTAAAAATGTCTTCACAAGGTGCAAAACTCAGCATGGTCCTCACAAAGATAGCTGTACGAACAAACACACACACATACTGACTCTGTCTATGAGGGGGGGGTGAGGGGCGGTAACCCCTCGTCGCTGGGTGTGGCCGTGTCGTCACTCGGCTCCAGGCTGTCCTTCAGACTCACCGTGCTGTCCGAGGGGGGTGGGGTCGACTCAGATCGGGGCGGGGTTAATTCGGACACGGGTGGGGCTAGCTCTGTGGGGGGTGGGGTGTCCGGGGAGGGTTCTTGGGTCCCGTTGGCCGTCAGGGGAGTGGCGGGTTCCTGTGTGGGTGTGGCTGTAGTGGGAGGGGGCGGGGTGAAGACAGGCTCTGCCCGGTGGGGGATGGAGTTAGAGAGGAGGCCGTCAGTGAGAGAGAGCGAAGATTTCTCCACCAAACGCCACTGCATGATGCTGGTGTCCTTCCCCCCCGTCGAGATCAGGTGACTGTCGTTATACAGAAAGCTGACATTGGTCACATGACTGCTGTGGGCGCTGTACTTGTGGCTGGGAGCCTGCAAACACACAGACAGATTATTGATTGATCAATCTATGGGTTCATAAAATGTCAATTGCAATAACACACTCTTTTCACAGCAGACATTTTGACTTGTTAAAGCAGGAAAAGCATAGGTGGAATTAATAACATTGATAATGGCACGGTTCCATTTAGGTGGGCCAGTTCCAGGGCTGTAGTATTGTGCATGCTCACTTACTGACATGTCTTACTGCGACACTTAATAATATTTACACCTGTGCTTTTCCCACTTTGCCAGGTCAAAATGTCTGCTGTGTAAAGGGACTATTCACCACACTTCTTTAGTGAAACACTAGTGTTATGACTTTGGTTCAAAGTAATGAAATTATGTAATTTATGTTGTTTAGTTTAAAATACTCTAATACTGCAATAATACTATTTGCATTATTTTCAGTAAATATGTGAGAGAATCCTGCTAATGGTAATAATTATTTGTTTTATTTTCCTCTGGTAAAACTTCAGCATGTTGGCAGTCCAACAGAAATGTCAGAAGACATCAGGGTTAAGGTCATACAATAAAATGTTATAATGAAAATCAGTAACTTCAATTTCAAATAGTTTCAGGATTACTGGACTGTGTGTGTGCAAGAATTAAAGAATTCAAAGGTTTATAGAAAAAGCGTGTGTGTGTGTGTCTCTCTCACCTTGGGGGTGGAGCATGGGTAGGCAAACAGGTGAACTTTACAGAAGTCGTCAGCCAGAGCGATCACCTTCCTATTGTGAGATCTGATCAGAGCGTTGATGTCGGTGCCGTCTGAACCCTCCGGCCACACACCTACAGACACAACAGATCAGACACACACACACACACACACACACAGAAAAGTCATGAACAGGTGTTTAAGTTTCACCACAGGAGGAAACTGAGGATGATTTGACTTCAGATGATGAAACTTTCTTCTGACTGAATGTGGAGTTTGAAGAAACTAACTTCAATACTAAAGGAATATTCTGCAGGCATACTAACCGAACACGTGGTATCCCAGTACGCAGGTGTATGTCGCCCAGTCAATGTCTTTACACTCTGAACGATTTCTGATCAGTTTACAGCCGTTTGGAACGTCCCCTGAAAACACACAACTGTTACTACACAACACTACAGGACTGTAACTACACAGTTCTTGAAGTACACAGTACTACAGTAGTGAAGTATCAGAGTACTCACAGTAGAGGATTTCGTAGTCCCCAGAGTTGGACATGATAAAGTTGTTGTCAGGTGACCAGTCCAGGTGTGTGATGTAGCTGGAATGTCCCTGTGGAAAGGTAAGTCATGAACACACCTGATCATCATCAACATCACCTGGACACACTTGAACATCATCACCACCACTGGAACACACACTACAGCAGTGAACTATGGGATCTGCAGTTTTCTATTGGCTCTCCGGACTACATATTTCACATGTATGAAGTCTGACCCACATGGATTCTCTCTCACATCACTGTGTTGGACAGGTGCTGATTCAGGTTCTGATGGGTATCATGTGGATATAAGCACCAGGGGTGGTGTTCCCTCGCAGTCCTTCATGCCTAACGTGTGTATATTGTGTACAGATTGAGTGTTGATGAGCGCTCCTCCAATCACTTCCTGTAACCTGGACTACACTACCGGCAGGGCCCCATTGTTCTCTCTCTTACCTCTGACCTCCTAACCCTGTCCCTGCCGTCCACTCCGTGTTCTGCTCGGGCAGATGCACTATTTCAGTGGCTCAAGTGTGTAAAGCTTTGACCACAAAAAGTGTACAGGTCCAGACAATATGGATCCCTACATACCTCTTAAAGGTAGCGGCATTTTTAAATCTTCTGTCCGATTCAATACCTAAAACTTGGAAAGCTGCCCATGTTTTCCCCATACTTAAAAGGTGGAGACCCCTTAGACTCTCAGTCTTGGTTAAGATCTTTGAATCTCAGGTAAATTTCACATTGAAGTTTTTATTTGATAATAAAATTTTA
Organism: Lateolabrax maculatus; assembly: GCA_031216445.1. Lineage (NCBI taxonomy): Eukaryota > Metazoa > Chordata > Actinopteri > Acropomatiformes > Lateolabracidae > Lateolabrax > Lateolabrax maculatus. Next base: position 16,225 of record CM062209.1, read on the forward strand.
AATGATTTTCAATCTGGTTTTAGAACTGGCCACAGTACCATTACTGGTGCTATGGTTGTGAAAAATTAACCCATTGGCCATGGTTACATTCATTCATTCAGAGATTTCAGTGAGCAGAAGGATGTCGGGTGGAGATCGAACAGAAGGTTATATCAGTAACCACGTTGAATGCAACTCATCACTCCCCGTGCTTTTATAACCACAAGTTACCGATCACTTGATGTGTCTTAAACTCATGTGTATATGGAATCTGTCAGCTGGGGAGTCTCAAAACAACACAACATGATGTGAAGAAATGCAATTTAAAAATGACAAATAGACATTAAATTAAAAAGAAATAATGTTTAAACCTCAAGTCCAACAAACAGACTTACTGTGCACTTCCCATATCGGCTGTACTTGCGTCCTCTCTCGGAGACGGTGTAGAGGTAAATAAAGTTATCATGAGATCCAATTGCCAACAGACTACCATCTGCAAACACAAAGAGGAGCATACTGGGACTTGTAGTTCAGTTCTCTCATAATGTTGTCATGGAAACAATCCTGCTAGTCTTTCAGCCTGTTTGTAAACAGGATGATTTCATTGGACTCCACCCACCTACAGAGAAGCGCATCACTGACAGCTGCTCGTTCCCGTCGGTGTGGATTGCCACCAGGTCGGTGGTCTCAGCATCCAGAACGTACCACCTGAGACAGGTAGACCAGTTAGACCATCATGAGAGAGGTAGACCATCTAGACCACCATGAGACAGGTAGACCATCTAGACCACCATGAGACAGGTAGACCAGCTAGACCATGATGAACAATTAGCAGATCTGTAGATCTGTATACAGAGTGGATGGGGTGTTGATAGATCTATAAACCATCTGTACTGACTTTCCTGAGTGTGTTCCTATGGCGACCACGGCTCCACTGGGATGGAAGTCTGCACAGTGTCCATGTTCCTGAGGGAGAGACAGAGCTGTCAATCATTCATAAATAATGAATCCACCATTCAGCTGTCATTCAGTAACCCCACCCCCTTACCTCCAGCGTGCGGCTCCATTGTAGACTGTGATCCACTGAGTTCCAGACGCAGACCAGCCGGTCCTGAGCACATGTCAGAAACATCTCTCTGGACGGGTGAGACGCCAAACCCCACAGCTCGTCTGTGTGACCCTGAACGTATCACAACACAAGATGACTGAGAACACATCATTATTTCTAACCTGATGATTAGATTGTGAACTTTAATAAACAGGAAGATGAAATGAAAGTCCTGTCTGTCTGAACTCAGAAGCCTCACCTGTCTGCTGATGTCATGTGGTCTCACCTAGGGCTGAACCGTATAGGAAAAAAATCTAATTTTTTAGACCAATATTGCGATTGTGATTCAGTTTTCTTTTAAGTTCCTTGTGTATTATTCACTGTACTGAAGCAATAAATCATTGTGTAGTCTGGATACTACACTGGATACAATCAACATATAAACTGCCTATGTGTACTGATGAGATGAGATGAATTGACGCATTAATTGATATGAATAACATATCTTTTAGCTTCAACCACAACAGAATATTACATAACTTCAAATCTTTTAAAGATGTAATATAATCATCATGACTAAACTTTTTGATAAAATGTGAATGAGAACAACAAAGCAGTTCAGAACAACAGACCCGGTGTAAACATTAATATAAATATAAAATAAATATGAATCTCACTGATCAGCAGTCAGTTACAGTAACAAATCACGCAAACTAAAGAGCACACTGACTATGGCTCTAACCTACTGCCAATATTTAGATAAGTCAAAGCCTTGCTGGAAACATGGAACATGTCAAAATCATATCTTTGGCTATGAACTCGCAATCGTCGGGGAATCTTCTGAATCTGGTACATAAGGTGTTCTGCTCTGCCACATTTGGGTCGGTGAATCTGCCTGGGTGGTAGTCGGGTTTTTAGCAGTCGTCATACATGAGCTCCTGATGCTTTTTTAACTGAACAGATCTGTGGTGTTGGTAGGCAACAAGGCACGTTCTGCACAATCCGACTCTGTCTAAACCCACATGGAGCGCACGAGGCCAGGAGTTTCCGACCCTCTGGTTGGTTAGATTGTGTAGCTTTAAAATAACAATTTTTTTTTTGTTTTTGTAAAACAAATCTTTCTTTTTTTTTTTGCAGCTTTTGCAATTTGAAAATAGCATTATGTTTCATGGCAATATGGATTTGAATTAGACTTCTGGCTCAGCCTCGTCTCACCTGGACCTCCACCAGGAAGCCGTCATTGAAGGTTCCTCTCAGGATGAAGTTACGAGACGTCCCGACCAGAAACTCGTCCCCCTTCCCCTCAGACACCGCTCTGATGGTTCCGTACTGATCAGGGACCTGTAGACACACAGTCATGTGACCTCAATCACATGTCCTCACTTGATTGCGAAATATAAAATCACATTGATTAACTTATGTAAATATCAATTCAACTAAACACTCAAGTGTTTGTGTTTCTGTGTGTGTTTGTGTATGTGTGTGACCTCGATGTCGCGGTCGGCTCGCAGCTCGTGGTCCCACAGGATGATTTTTCGGTCTTTTCCTCCTCCGGTCAGCAGAGTGCCACTCCTCATCTCACACATACAGAACACGCTACCCTCATGACCTTTGACCTGACGACTGATCTGAAATGCTGTGCACACGCACGCGCACACGCACACACACACACACACACACACACACACACACACAGGTGAGTCCCACCTGTCCTCTGCTGAACTGAAATGTTTGTAAAGGAAAGGAAACAGGAGAAACGTCACACTGAATCTGATTGTGTCACATCATTTGGTGAGTTTATTATTATAAATAGGGACATAATCAATTTAAAAATATGTTTGCGTGTAAAAACTTTACTCCACATGTTTTATGACTCTGCTGCTGATGTGTTTTTCTATATGTCTTCTGTGGACAATAAAGTTGTGTTTGAAGCCTGTGTGTTTTGAGGTGGAGTTCCTGTAGCAGCCAGCAGGAAGCAGCAGATCACAAAGAAAGCATTTCCTGTTTCTTCAAGTTTCCTCTGAAAACACTTTAACTTCCTGTTTGAACTAATGTGCTGCTGGAGTCAGATTTGATTACATTTTTTTATTTGTTGGTCTGTTCATGACATGAACTCCAGCGTGAACGGTTGTTTAGATGTTTGTGTGGAACTCTGATACTCAGATCAGCCTGAACAAGAACTCTGATCTGAGTCTGGCATTTTACTTAATGTTTGTTCTGACAAACTGTAACATGTCTAATCAAAATCTGTTCTCTTATTAAATGCTTCAACAACTCGGATCTGATTCCAGTGCTTAACTTCACCAGAAAAATGTTTAATTCTTGGCATCGCTTCTCTTTAAACTAGTTTAACAACATGTCACTAAAACCATTACTGAAACTGGGCCAAAACACACACAAACCCACAAACACTGCTCCCCTGGTGTTTCTCTTCTTCCCTGTGGGTTTTCTTCGCAGTGTAAAACTAATCTCAGGTCAGGTCAGGATCAGTTTATCAGTTTACAGCTTTAAAGTATCCCCCCTTCAGCCCTCACCTCTGGGTCCCTTCCCGGTGGGGGTTTCAGCTGAGCTCCTGGTCCAGACCAGCAGGGCTCCTCCAGAGTCTCCAGTCAGGATGTCTCCAGTACTCAGGAAGGCCAGACACTGAATGAACTTTGGCTTCTCGTATTTCTGAAAATAGGAAGGAAACGAGGTCAGACTTATACCAGGACCACACACCTGGAGCCTCATTTCTAACCGCTGCGTACGCACAAAACGGGGCCTGAAAGAGGCGTATGCCACTTCCCACACAGAGATTGTGATCTATAAAAAAAACGGGAGAATGTGCGCTCCTTTTCAGAAACTCGGACCCATGTGTACGGACATTTTGGTGACGGGGGGAAATTGGCGACGTAGATGGTGAGGTGGTGAATTTAAGCATGATTCCGTTCATATTACACGTTACTTACAGAGCCACTTTATCATAAACGGTAAAACCAGCTGTGTTATTTGTGCTTGTGAGCAAGAACTATTCCATAAGCACCTTTCAATTGTAAAAGGTATAAACCAACTCAAATCTCAAATAAGATTACGCTCAATATTTTATCAGTGCTGTCTCACCCCCACAGACCTGGACTACAGACCTAAATTACAGACCTGGACTACAGACCAGACTCAAGACTCAAAGACAGAAAGGACTTGATGAGAGAGGAGATTTGCTTTGTTCACTGGTTTTGGTTTGGATTATAGACGACAATCTGATTTAGTGATTTAGATCAGATCCAACATATCAGTTTATCAGGGATAAGTCCTCGACTTATTTTAAAGCTATTAAGACATGTTTGGAAATATGAACTAAACTAACTAAACTTAAATCTGAATGATATGAGTGAATGAAATGTGATATTTTACATTCACAGCAGTAGTTGTGTGTCTGTAGCTTTGCTTCATGTTATGACTATAACAGTTATATGAACCAGGACAGAAGGGAATGATTTAGCGAAACACTTAACAAAATACTACAAATGTTGCATATGGATCACAATACTTGAATTATGATAAATACTATTATGTAATGAGTTTCATTAAAAAAACACTGAAATAATAATCACGTCCTGCCAGTTAGTATCTGAATCTGGTCAAAGCATTATATATATATATATATATATATATATATATATATATATATATAGGGTTAGGGTTATATATATATATATATATATATGATGATGATGATGATGATGTACATAATCCTGTATATTAACATTGAATCACATGCTTTGATACACACTGTGCACTACATATTTAGTGCTTAATTTTAAAACTACTTTTCTGTTTTTAAGATGAAACGTTCTTTTTCGAAGAAACATATTTCCTGCAGGAGTGAACACACACACTCTGCTGAAATGTTTCTTTTTTTTTAGGTCTGTTGGATCTGAAATAAAATGACTGCGTGAAAACAAACTGTAGCTGCAGGTTTTCATAACCTGAATAACGAGAGTGTAAAACTTTTAATTTAAAAGATTTGTTCCTGTGTGTTCAGCCGGTTGGAGCTTCCTGTACTTCTGCAGATCAAATTCCTCACATTTGCTTTGTTTCAATCTCTGCTCCACTAAACCTCATTCATCTTTTGTCAATTTACTCCTTTAGGTAGGATTCTTTAACAGAGGCGACTGTGTTAAATTTGTATACTGTTTACTATAATTCTGGTGAAAAAGGTCTGACAGAAAACTGTGCTACATTGTTACACAGATAGTCAGTGGTCATGTCTATAATGTGAATTCATGGATATTAAATGTTCATCTGCAGTTTTCCAGCAGCTCACATGACATGGTTATGGTACGCTTGAGTCAAAAAAATAAATGATCAATGCAGTTACAAGAACAAAACCTTCCTCTCATATCTTAAAGCTGGGGTCAGTAACTTTGGAGAAACCAGCAAGAGAAGCTAGCACACCCTTCCCTTCAGGCCTCCCTCAAAAGCACTCCCCCAAAACAACTGAACGCACACTGCCTGACATCTGCTGGAGGACGAGTCCATGAGAGAGGAGAGACATATATCTTAACCATGGACATATAGAGCTATGGCTGAGCTCCTCTCACATAGACACACTGTATAAACACACAGACATATTTCATGTATATATGTCACATAGACACACTGGAATACTTCTAGGAAAGAAACTATATCTCTTGTAACATTACATACAGGCAATTACAAATTCATTTGATTCACAGAGTTTATTTGAGGCTTACAAAAATTTGAGGGATACAAACCTTGTTTGTATCTTTTAAAGCAAAACCTCAAAACTCTGAAAACCAATGAATGTAACAACTGTGTTAATCTCTCCTGTGCGTCAGGACTTTTTCTCCTGTTTTCTATATGAACAAATTATGTTTAATTGAAGGAATGGTATAAAGTTTGTCTTCTCTATAAATTATTATAATTTCCTCTAGGGTTGTTTTTTTTTTTTTATTACTGTTAAGTTTGTTCTTAATCTTTTTAAAGAGAAGATAATTTTTACGATTTATAAAAAATAATAAATAAAAAATAAAACACGAAACACTAAAATGTCTCCTCACCCCAAAGATTCCCTGTTTACGAGCCAGCGAGGTCCCAGTCCAGGTCCAGAAAAAGATGTGGGACTTTCCACATGTGACGATGGTGTTCGGGTCGGTGGGGTGGAACTCCACGGCCAGGACCACCTCGTTAGTGGACTGAAACAAACCAGTTTCACTCAGTCAGACACCAGTCAGAATCCCATTAAAACTAGTCAGGGACCAGCATTAGCCAGTCGGGGACCTGTCAAACTAACGTGACTAGTTTATAGTATGTAGTTTGTTGAACTGTATGTCGTTTATAAGACATGAAGCAGCTGGAAACTAAACAAAGACAAACTGTTATCCAGTGAGAGTGGGTTACACTGTAGAACAATATATATACACTGAAAAGAAGAAATAAAAATTTTAGTTTTATAATGAAATAATGTTGTATTGTTTTGTATGCAGTAATAAGAGAGTTAAGTGTTCACCTTGATCTCAGCAATCTTTGACTTCTTCTGCCAATCCCAAACTGTCAACATGTGATCGTTACAGTCGTCAATAACACTCAGGTGCTGACCAGAGTCCTGACAAAGAGACAGAGAGGGGGACATGATGTGAGACAGATACGAGACGGATGTGAGAGGATGTAAGACAGATACGAGACAGATGTGAGAGGATGTGACAGAGATACGAGACAGATGTGAAAGGATGTGAGACAGATACGAGACGGATGTGAGACAGATACGAGACAGATGTGAGAGGATGTGAGACAGATACGAGACAGATGTGAGACAGATACGAGACGGATGTGAGAGGATGTGAGACAGATACGAGACGGATATGAGACAGATACAAGACAGATGTGAGACAGATACGAGACGGATGTGAAAGGATGTGAGACAGATACAAGACGGATATGAGACGGATATGAGACGGATATGAGACAGATACAAGACAGATGTGAGACAGATACGAGACGGATGTGAAAGGATGTGAGACAGATACGAGACGGATGTGAAAGGATGTGAGACAGATGTGAGACAGATTTGGTAAGAGACAAACAGAGAGAAGTTAAGGTAACATGAACACTTCTGTAAATAAAACTCCATCATGTCTTCAGTGATCAGAGGACATTTAAAGACCTTCAGCAGAGACTGAATAGGAACATTTGTGATGTACTGGACAACAAAGATCTGATCAGTGTGGTCTATATGGACTACAGTTCCCAAGATGCACCGGTGTGATACTCACAGCTTTGGAGAAAGCCAAAGAGCCGACGCCTCGCTCGAATGTTCCCAAACCGACGACCTGCAGAGTGGACAGACTGACGCTGTCCCAGACCCGAACGTGAGGCTGTAGTGCCTGAAGACGTCGACAAACACTTTTATTCATTGTAGGAAAACATCGTTATAGTGATTTTTTTCAAGTCACTTTTTATCAGAATCAGAATCAGAATTGGGTTTATTGCCAAGTAGGTTTTCACATACGAGGAATTTGCTGTGGTGTATTGGTGCGTAAGAAGTACAGACAATTACAGACAAGTACAGACAAGACAAGTAGTGCAAGGTGCAATTATTTAGTTTTACTCTAATTTTTGTCATAAAAACATCAGTCATCAACAAATGTTTTTGGTCGTAATGATCACAGTTCAGTCAAAAAAATGTAACTCTGTCCTCACCCGTCCGTCTTTGTCCACTCCTGCAATCTGTCCTGTAGCGATCCGGATCTTATCAGGATGGATGGCCAAACTGGCAAAGAGAGAGAGATCGTCACAGACCTGTCACACTGACCAGCCAATAGGAGAGCAGCAGATGATTTATGTGTTTTTCTCACCACTTGACGCAGTCGGTGTGTCCGAGGTAATGTCTCTGAGTTCGTTCTTCGTAGTTAAACAGAGCGACGACGGATGCGATGAAGTAAACAATCTCTCCGGTTGGAAGAAGGTAAACGTTTGCCCTGCAGTCTCTGCCGCGGTAACCATAACTGTAGGAAGTCAAGGAAACACCTGGAAATCTACAGAGGATCTGAGATCTAATGAGACCTACTGAAAGCCACTGATGACCTACTGAGAGGCTGCCAAGAGTCAGAGGATCTATTGGAGGTTCAATGAAGACCTACTAAATGTATCACAGGGATTCATTGAGGATCTACTAATGTTCTCTAATGGATCTACTGAGGATCTACTGCAGGACTAAATAAGATCTGCAGAAGATAATGTGAAAGTTCCTGAGGATCTACTGATAGATCTTTATCAATCAATATTATATTTGTTATAATGTATTAAAGTGTTTTACAGCTCGAAGGATACACCCATTCCAGCTTGAGTCTATCTGAAGGAAGTTCTGTCCGAACATCATCGTAGTTCTCCACGTCTGAAGGTATGAACATGGTGATCGGGCGACCACGCATGAACATCTTAATGTGGTTTCCCTCTGAAACGGCAGACAGACAGAAACACAAAAACATGTTGGAGGAAAAAGCAAAAAGAATAACGCTGCAACAGTTAACACTCAGGTTTGATTCAACCCGACAGATAGACTGTATGAGAGGCTTAAAGACTCTGATAACCAAATATCAGCAGATATCATGAAATTATGATACAACGAGCCCAAGACTGAAAGATACACTAAATGACTGCGAACTCTTTGCTGCCATTTAGCATCTCTTTGTGGGGGTTTTGTAAACAACCACAAACACTGAATTGGATTTTATTAACAGATAACCAGAGAACAGGTCTCAGTCTGTTATCATCAAACTGCTGAGATCTCAAGGGTTCTGCTTATTCATTCAAACAAAACATGGAGCCAAAGTCAGTTAGATAGACAGGACGGGACAGGTGAGGGACAGGTGAGGGACAGGCGAGGCAGCATTGATGCCGTGCAAGTGAAGCAGGTGAAACAGATCAGACAGAAACACCTGCTGTGTTGTTGTTGTTTACCTCCATAGAATCACGGCTGGAAACAAACATGAATATATCAGATTTAGTCTATGTTAATTACATGTCAATCAATGTGAGAGTGACAGCAGTGTTCAATTACATGCTTTGTATGACTGATTGGTCCTTTAATCATTTGTCTGATCTGGCAGGTTAATACATTTCAGGAACCAGCTGTTCGACCTTATATGGAGGTAAAGGAGAGCAGGAGGCGGGGCCACAGACAGGTGTGACATCACCTGACAGGTCTGAAGGAGAGAAAGAGCAGGTGGGTAAGAGGCTGACAATGTAAAGCAGAGGGGAGAGAGAGAGATGTGATTGGTCCAGAGCAGAAACAGGAAGCGCTCATTCAGTTGCTGTTAGCTTGTTAGCCTGTTGTTAGCCTGCTAGCTCCCGGGACTTACCAGCTTGGCTGTTTTTCTCTCGTGTCGACATTTTGGCTGGTTTGAAACAAAGACATGGTCACTCAACAACAACAAACAACAATAAAAACAACACAAACAATAAAAACACAAACAACAATAAAATCAACACAAACAACAATACAAACAATACAAACGGCAACACAAAGAATACAACAACAACAACAACAACAACAACAACAACAACAACAACAACAACGAGGAGCAGAGAGACCAGAGGCCTGAGGGGTGAACTACGAAGCAAGTTGAACACAGTATACGTCTGTTTGTATTGGCTGGCTCGACAAACCCTGATCAGAGATCATTGGTATCACCACGGTGGTTATCAATTCAGTTTTCGCCTTCAGGGTCTGTGCGCGTTCCCATAAAAGTTTGACGTCATTTGACTCTTCTTCTGCACAAAATGAACCGATCGCATGCCGTCTAATTCAGTTAAGTTATAATGGAGATCTATGAAGCTCTGAAACTTTAAACTTTATATACTTAAGAACTGTGAGACTCTGTCATGAAGAAGATGTGGAGATCACTTCAGGTTGTTTTTTTTGGTAGGAGGCCCAGCTCCTCGGCGGGAGGGCGCTCCCATAGGAGGTTTCCTCCTGTCTTTATGTCTAAGTAAAGCAATAAAGCCTTGTATTCCAGCCCAAAGACAGCTGATAACACACTGATCTTGCTTTGTGGAACAGACCTCTGAGCAGCCATGACAACATCATCACCATCATCACAGCCTCTGAGAGTCACTACAGGTGAGACTAAAATTAAGACTGCAGGAATCCAAACTAAAAAAAGCAAGGATGCTGAAAATAATTTAAGTTATAATGATGATGATGAGGACAAATATGTATTTACCTTGACTGATCACCGGGTCTTTGTGTCTGAAATGAGACAGAAAAAAAGTCAGTATTAAAGATCAGTCAATCAATCAAATCAATCAATCCAAACTTTAGCAGTATAGCACCTTTAATAAAGGTCAGTGCAATTCAGTGCAATTAAAAGAGTTTTACAGATAACTGACCAGCTGATAATAAATCAGTATGCATGTAAACAGTAAAATAGATAAAAGACAAAAACAACCTTGTCTTTTGCCCTGGGAACATTGGGATATATATATGTTCTTCATTTATTAACAGTATCTGTAATGATTGATCAAAGCTGCCAGTGTCATAGTTTTCTGGTTTGCTCTAGGAAGATTAAAATCAATCCATACAATTATTAATGATAATCAATACAACTATGAAGAACTGAATGATAAACTCATGTCTCAGGTCCCCCAGTTTACCCCTTCTTACTACTGATGCCTCACGTATTATTGCCTTTATCCACTTAGCTCTGGTTCTTTACCCTGTTGGTGGTGATTCCCACCACACAGCAGCTTTAAGGCATTTTTATGCTGTTTGCTAACAAACAGAAGTGACAAGGAGGCACCTTCACGCAATACAAAGTCAGTGGAGAGCGATCAATAGTTTCCCCTCAGTGTATATGTGTACATGTATACAGTAGGTGTATGTGTATATAGTTTATATAGGTGTATGTATACAGTATATATGTCTATATAGCATGTGTATATAGTATACAGTATATGTGTGTGTATAGTATATGTATATGTGTGTATATGTGTATATAGTATATGTTTGCATATAGGTGTATTTGTATATGTGTATATAGTATGTGTGTATACAGTATATGTGTATACATACCTCTCAGCGTTCTTTACCACCTTGGCGAGCAGTTTGGAGGTGGACGCAGCTTTCACCAGTTTGTTCCTGTTTTCCTCTGAAGTGTCCCAGGTGCTGCTCTGAGAACGCTCCATACCTGAGGACCGCTTCACACTGGCTCCCCTGAGCACACACAGACACACACAATAGTACTGTAGCATCAGGAGTAGTAGTAGTAGTAGAAGGAGAAGGAGAAGAAGGAGGAGGAGGAGGAGGAGGAGGAGGTTGCTGTGAGTCACTGAGCTTTATCTCTATTTATCTCCAAATCAGTTAAATGTATTTAATTTCTGACTAAATCTTTGGTGAGTTTTTTGTTGATTATTAATGATTAACAAACAGATCCTTTCAGTGTTGATGATGACTTCAGTACAAATCAAACAGAGCAGCTTGAGTTGAGAGACCTTGGGCCTCATTTATAAAACAGTGCATACGATCCATACTAAAAGTGTACGTGTACTGAAAATGGGGTGTGCTAAAAAACGATCGGATTTATAAACCTGCAGGCAATGTTCCCTTCATAAATCACAGTCCAGCCACATGTCCCGCCCTCTACACGCCCACATTCAACCATAAATGGTCAATGCAAAGCATGTCATGCTGATGTATAGAAAGAGCAGCATTACACACGGGTGTCACTGCTGCATTTATATGTTTACAGCAACCACACCTGCTTCACACCTCGCCAAAACCATTGTGAGAATCAGTGGTAACTCCTGCCCTGCGATATCATTTGAAAATGTAAGTTTGATTTAAGATTTGAGTTGGCATATATTTTTTAGAAAGAGGTGCTTATGGAACAGTTCTGGCTCACTATCACAACCACAAATAACGATGCTGGTTTTACGGTTTATGATAAAGTGGCTCTATAAGTAACGTGTAATATGAACACAATCTGGCTTCAATTCACCACCTCACTAACAGTCTGTAGTCCTGGTAGTGTCCTTTACAGGCTCCTCCTCAGGCTGCACAGTTCATTACAGACACAACTGAACAAACATCCTGATGACGTATTTATAAGTGAAACTCTAATTTCCACGAGTGTTTGCAAGAACCTCAAACGTTATGAGTGACATGCTGACTGACAAGTTTCAGCATCCTGCCTCAAACCCAACGAGTCCCAACAACCGGTCTGCTGTCAGGTTGAGCTGCTGTGTTACTCGAAGCTTCGGACTCGGGTCAGAATATTTTTAAATGCAGTTTAATAAGACAGTTAGCTCTCTCTGATTCAGCCAATCATCTGTGTCAATGTGTGTCATGTCATCTACGGTGCATGAATCAGTCAGTCCTCCACACCTCCTCTCGCTGGTAGTGGTGTGAGTACATAGTTCTGTTTGGACTGAAGTTCATCTGGTTGCTACCAGAAAAGGTGGATCTACTAACCATTAACCATTAAGTAATTCTGTAGATAAAAGGAGTTGTCTTCTTCCAGAGACAAAAAAGTTAAGCACAACCCAAGAAGAGGTTAAGGAGCTGGGACACATCAGAAACCAAACAGCAGGCTGCAGATGGCCTGCTGGAAGAGGAGGAGGAGGAAAAGGAGGAGGAAGAGGAGGAGTACCTCAGGTGAAGCTGGGAGGAGAAAACATTAGTAGTTGATAAAACACACGCAACCCAGCCTGAGCTTTCTACCAGAAAAAAGTAAAGAGAAGCTAGAGGGAACAGGGGACAGGGAATCAGGAGTCTCCAGGACCTCCAGGGGGATCAAGAACCACCAGGAGACTCCTGGAGACTCCATGATCTCAAGGAGGCTTCAGGAAAGTCCAATCAGAGCAGAGGAGGTCTGGAGGAGGAGATTCATAGGTGAAACTGGGAGGTGAAAACGTTAGTAGTTTTAATAAAAAACAAACACAGCCCAGCCTGAGCTTTCTACCAGCAAAGAGTAAAGAGGGTCTCCAGGAAAGTCCAGGAGACTCCCGGATCTCCAGGAAAGTCCAGGAGACTCCCGGATCTCCAGGAAAGTCCAGGAGACTCCCGGATCTCCAGGAAAGTCCAGGAGACTCCCGGATCTCCAGGAGGCCTTAAGAGACTCCTGGATCTCCTAGAAAATCCAAGAGGTCACTCAGACCTGCTCCTGAGGAACCACAGTCCTGCTTGTTCTCTTTCCGTTCTACCCACACCTGATAAGCTGGATCAGGAGCATCTGTAACTGAGCTGGTCAGGTGACTCAGTGAGGGCGGAGCAGGGGAGGATTGTGGGTCCTCGGGGGCAGGGTTAGTAACCACTGACAGAGTGATGTCAGAGCAGAGTCAGCAGGAAATGAGGTTAGATGCAGCCGACAGATTACAAAGTGGAACCTTTTGGGAGGGGCGTGGCCTTTACTGCCGTCAGCGGACTGGGCCAGTCTCTGCTGAGGGGTCTGAGGGGTCTGAGGGGTCTGGGGAGGGTGGGGGGAGGAGGGAGAAGGGGACGGGTTCTTTGGGCGAGGAGGCTCCTCACGCTCCTGGATCTCCTCCATCTGAGACCGCTGGCTGTTGGTATCCTTCTTCCTGTCTGCTCCACTGCGGACAAAACCAGGACCGTGAGACACCTCAGAATACTGATTCTACAGTTTATACTGGTTCTACTCTACATCTACTAAATCTATTGTGCTTCTATGGATTATACTGTTTACTGCAGTGATTCAAACCCCCAAAATCCATCTAAGGCTGCTGGCTGCTGACCTTCTTCCCGTCTGCTCCACTGTGGACAAAACCAGAACCGTGAATGACCAGAACACACTGATTCTACTTTGTTCTATGTAATTATCCCAGTGAATGAGAGCCAGCTGTTACTTAATTCTGTTATGTTTACGGCACCGGTTCAACCTAATTTTAGACTGCTGACTGACAGGTAAGAGCTCTGTACACAATCTCAGTCAAAACAAACAGCAGAGTTATTCATTATATTAAGTACATTGATCAAATTTTTCTGGTCTCCAGACACTCTGGAGGCTGAAATCAAAGAGCTGTGAAGAAAAATCATTGACAGTTAACAGAACAGTGAGATGGGGAAAAATGCAGATTTCTACAAGAACTACCTAAAAATGACCCTGTGATAAACCCTTACAAATAAAACCATTGTTGGATTGAATTCAGACTGATGGTAAGGGATCCTGAGACCGTGAAGGAGAGAGTGTGCGTCTGTGTTTGGTTTTACCTTTTGGCAGCGGATGACACCGTCTCCTTCCTGGTGACGGAAGTGGAGTCTCTCTTTCGTCCAGATGTTCCTCCGTTAGCGATACAGGACATTGAGTAGGCTTCACGCATTGCAGCACCGCCTGCAGGAGGCAGCAGACTGCTGTTAACGCTGACTATAACCAGTTAATAAGTTAAATGGCTAACATAACCAGTAAAAAAAACTGAACATAACCAGTTATAGACTGATGATAACCAGTTAGAAATTAAACATGACCAGTAAGAAACTGTATGGTCAGCTGTGACTCTTTGTTATGTATTTTCAATCCATGAAGATTTTCATGGAGAAATGAAGTACGTGTGTGGCATATCGTATTGTTAACCATAATACCGGTATAATTTTTTATATGATAAAAACAAACTCATATCATGATAATTGCAATATTCCGTCTTGTTAAAATAATGACGTCATACCATTATGCACAGCAACAACAAGCGTGGCTGAGAGCGAATTTGCCAACACAAGCTTTCATACTTTCCCCAAAAGCAGTAATTAGTGAGCCGGCTGTGTGACAACACAGAGGCACACTATTGTTATCCTCCATACTTATTCTTATATTTCTTCTTCCGTGTCGGAATTTCGCCGCGTTTCTCCTACAGTTTTGAAAGCGCATGCAAAAAAATTTATCCAAATGTACGGCTCGATCTCGAATCAATGGCTATGACTCTTATAAGAAATCAGCCAAACAGTGTTCGCGTAAATCGCAATAGAACGGTCATTTTTCTGTCCATTCGAAATGATTGGGGGATTGCTTTTGAAGAAGGCTCAAATTCACTCCACTTTGAGTGAACACCATATCACCATACTTTGCTGTAGAAGAATGATTAAACATTTGAATGATTCCTTAGGTTTCGGACTATATCCAAACTCTGCCATTTATTGATAGGAAGTACGGTTTTCACACTATCCCTGCTTTTGTTTTGTGTGTCTTTTGAGACTCTCCCAGATTTTTACTATTGGTGTGTATTGCGTTTAGTTAGAGTGGAGTAACATGACCTAGAGTGGAGAGCTGCAGCAAACTCTTCGTGAAATTTCTCTTAAAAAATCTCTTACACCTACAATTTTCACTCTACAGACATAATTAAAAGCAAGCTTTTAGTGACGGCTGCACCAGCAAGCTCTCCATAGGCCTTCATGTAATCTTACAACAGAAACATCCTGCCTTCTCTTTCTCTCCTTATATTTCTACCTCCCTGTGATGTCCAGTTTTAACACCACAAACATAAAAAATACATATATGACTTCAGTGGAATGTGATTGTTCTGATGGTCGAGTTATTTTTGGGATTGGATTCTCTGAAGGTTAAAATTTAAGTTTCTCCTCAGCTCATTCTCTGTATAGAACAAGACAGAGTCAGCCCCCCCCCCCCCCCCCCTTTGTGTGTCTTCGTGAGTGTGCACACTAATATAAAAATTTTATTGTTCTGGTATTTGAGTTATAATCATCAGCGGGACCTACCTGGCTGCCGCTGCCGGACACGGTCGCTGTTAGGCTATAAATTTGTTGATTTTTTTTTATAAATTGGGATCCTCTGCAGGGAATATTTGTTCATTAATGTGTAAGCGTGTGTAAGGGGTGCAGCTACAGAGATGATAGGAGCTTTTAAACAGCAACAGCTCCTACATCTGAAACACTATATGAACACATATCAGAAGCCTTGTGCCGCTTGAAGTGGAACAAGGGTTTCAGTAGAACTTGTATTTTTTTTGCGCTGGAAGACTAGTTAAAAGGATGAGTGCCACAAATGCGGTCATCTGTACCACTTAATATGGTGCTTTTGGCCCAAATTGGCCTGCTCT
Source organism: Lateolabrax maculatus (assembly GCA_031216445.1). NCBI lineage: Eukaryota > Metazoa > Chordata > Actinopteri > Acropomatiformes > Lateolabracidae > Lateolabrax > Lateolabrax maculatus. The sequence goes on from CM062209.1 coordinate 32,315, forward strand.
GTTTTTTTTTTGTTTTTTTTAACTTTTCATGAAGCAAACATGAAACATGAATTATCACCAGGTGGTGTGTGACATCGATTGACCCACTTAATTCCTTCTCATAATTTCAAGCTCCACACTCGTTTTTGGAACTTATTGCACGTAGAGCTCGGTTATCTGAAATGATACGAGGTTCAGTCAGCGTCCTCGCCCAACCGGCCCACTCCAAAAATTTCAATGTGAAATTTTCTAGTTATTTACTAATACTGATTTGGACGATGATCTGGCAATGTTAGAAGCCTCGAAGCATTTGGGTTAGCCCTATAAAGAACTGAGAGATTATTTTTGGTTAGTGTTCATACTGACATATAAAGTATAACACTTATTCTGTTCAAATTGCAGGCATTTGTTAATAATAAAATATTTTTCAGTATTTTGTCATATCGTCAAAAATATAATCATCACAGAAATACCCTGAAATATCGCCCACCCATAGTGTTATGTCTTAAAGTTTATGGGCCAAGCAGGAGAAACACTCCTGAGCATGTGCAGTGGGACACACAACACTGTAGCAAACCAAAGGTAGTAAACTTTTTTTGGTGTATACGCTCAGCAAACAAGTTTCAATGTATAATACATCCATGGGAGAAATACATGAAGTAGTGGGTCTCTACTAGCATAGATGGGAATATGAGTGTGTGAATTATATTGTTAAGAGTCTGGAACAACAGCGACACATCATGATCGGCTGGGATGAAAACATGCTTTCAGCTGTGGAGAATCAGTCTGGTTTTATGTACAATGGAACATGTTGATGATCAGTATAATTAATATAAACCAGTCACTATTTAATAATGTATTTTTCTCATGTCGAAGCAACTTCTGAATCCAGCAACGTCAATTCAAGTTTTATCCGACTGATCAAGTACAAAGAAACAAAAAAGTAGATATTACCTTTCCCTCCATGTTGTTTCTTTGTTGAAGAGGCAGCAGAGACTTCAGAGGCAGCAAGGCGGCGAAGGACGTCAGCCAGAGCAGCTTTCATCACCGTCAACTCGTCTTCCTGCTGCTGAACACGAAGTTCCAGAGCAGAAAGACGATCGTTGACATCTGAGACACTTGCTCCAGACATACTGTCATCTAGAGTGAGATGGAAACACTGTATATGAATATAGGGTCATCTACAGCGAGATAAGACACTGGATCGTAATATACTGTCATCTACAGTGAGATAAGATAAGACACTGGATCTGAATAAACTCATCTACAGTGAGATAAGACACTAGATCGTAATATACTGTCATCTACAGTGAGATAAGAAACTAGATCGTAATATACTGTCATCTCCAGTGAGATAAGAAACTGGATCTGAAGTTAAGGTGGACTATTTTGCAGGCAGTGTTCAGGTGTCAGTGGGCATTTATGAAGGGGAGTTACACACTGTTACATGTGTTATATTTCACGGCTATCTCTCACATTCCTGAGCTCTACGCCCCGCCACTTTACAACACCAACACACACACATTTGAAAACACAGAGGAGGTGTGTGCGGGTGTGTGTTGTCAGTTTAATATGCCCAAGTAATAAAATCTAATCTTTTAAAAGTAAGAGACAAATCATGATTTTAACCTTTTATTTAGAGTTAAACATGATTGAAACATCATACTTTGAGGACTAAAGGTATAAATTTGAGGATGAATAATAGAAGCACCTGTCTTCCGTCATTGTTAAACTGATTCACACGAGACCAGCAGTATACAGCTACACGCTATCAGCGCTGTACTTACGTCACATTCATGTCACATCGTAATTACAACATTCAAATGAATTAATTCAATTCATGAACCTGCAGGTTAATGTTTATAACAGAAAGCTGACAGCCAATCAGAGAACAGGATGTTTGCTCTAAAACTTATTGATGGATTATTGCTTTAGCAGGTCTACGTTTTTCATGAGGACAGTACAGAAACCCTGGTTTGACCACTGTGCTGATCAATCAGGAACTGATCAGAACTCTGATGTTAGCAGATCATTTATGACTTTCTCTGTTTAGTTTTGGATTTAAATGATGAAGTTTAAATCTGAAGAGGATTTATAGTTTTTACAAAACAATAAACAGAACTTTAAGGATTTTTTTGTGTCTGTGATTTGGTAACAGCAGAGAAAAACTAAACGTTCAGTCCTGCAGACGCTGCAAGTATCTGCATGTCTGCTTCACTACAACATACACACCTACACACTCACTCACACACACAGGGCTGTGTAATTCAGTTCAGCTGACTCCAACAGCAGCAGGGAGGAAATTACAAATGTTTTACTCAAACACACACTTGTCTTTCTATACTTTCGAGGACCCTGATTGACATGACGAATTCCTTACAACCCTTGACCCTAAACATGATTCTGACCTGAATCGTAAAACCAAATCTGAACCTTCAAACAGTCCTGTGAAGTTGTGTGGACTGGCCTAAATAACCGGACAATGCAGAAATGTCTTCACTGCAATGGTTTAGAACTGAAATTAGTCCTCACAAAGATAAAACAAGATAAGCCACAGCAACGCAAGGACATAAATAAGTACAGATACCCAGAGAAAGTCAAAAATGTCTATCTGTCTGTCTGGTTCGGGGAGAGAGGTTCAAACCCTGCCCACTTTATCACCTCCACATAGCTGACCAATCACTGAGTTAGGTGGTGATGTCAGAGTGTTGGTTTCAGAAGATGATGCTGCACAGATAACCCGCTCCGGAGAAGGTATTAGACTCGTTCGAGATGAGCCAGGCCTGCGCAGAATCGATCACCGGTGATCGCCGCGCAATGCATGCCGGTTAGTTTTGTGTCCGACTTGATCCCGACTTGCTCTGACGTCATGCACTAATGGACAACGATAACCTCGTGAGATCGAGGCGGCTGCAAGCCCCAGGGCATGATGGGAAACACCTGGCTGTCGCCTGATCAAAGAGCTGATTGGTTTTAAGTTTTGTCCACAAACACCACGTGTTGTAGAAAATCCTCATTTTCTGTGTAGATAGATAGTTTAATAAGAATTTATTTAGATTTTTCCAGAATATAGTAAATGTTTCAGTCAGTGATTTATGAATTATGTTCTACTGAATGATGCTCTGAGGATTTGACTGTGAAAGATGGACTTTCTTTATTGTTTAAATATGTTTGCACAGCTCTCTGATCCTGGTCTGCTTGAGTTCATGGTGTCTTGTAAGGGCTCGGCATGCATGACAAAAAATTTCACTAATACATTCATTCATATATATATAATTTAAAAAACAAATTAATTAATAAAAACAAATTATAATAAAGCCTAAGCACAACTTGATGACTGTGTTTGTCAACCAGAGAAGATGAATATGTTTAGTCCAAGTTATAATTACTGTGAAGCTACAGAAAAGCTATTAAACACCTGTTGGGAACTGAGTCTAATATATTCTGTGTATCTCTGAAGGAAACTTGTGTGTTATCGTCCTCACTGCTGCTGTTCCTCTGTGATGCCTGTATGAAGCTGTGAGGACGTTGATTCAGTATTTACATTTCTTAAAGTTTGGGTCGTATCATTGTTTTTATGTAAACTCCACCAGAGACAGTTCATCTTTGGCTCTACTTAAACTACCATCAGCCTACAGATGATCGAACAGGACGTTAATATTTCCGTCACTTCCTGTATATTCTCTGAATGCTGCTGGAAACTGTCCGACCTGCCTGCAGCTTTCTGTCAGCGCCTCCTGCTGCTGCCGCCTGATCTCGTCCACTCTCCAGGTGACAAGCAGTTCATCTCCAACGAGCCTGATGTTCCAGATAACAGATCAATGCTTATGACATCACTACCCACTGACCAATCAGAGGTCTATGGAGCTTGTGAGAGGACCTGCAGCCCTCTGGCCAGATTCTCGTCTGAGGAAACGAGGATCTGAGTCAGCCTCTTGGGCCGTATGTTGCCAAGGCCACAGGTCGGAGTCGAAAAGTATTATTATTGAATTATTAACATTTGACACTTTTCAGGGAGAAATCGCTTATTACAGAAAACGTTTGAAGCGTTTTTATGAAGTTTAAAAAGTGCAATTTTTAGTTTGATTTTAAATAAAGTAAATAAATTTGTGATTATGTAAATTATCTGATGTCATTCAGCTCACTGACAAACACACACGCACAGTAACACACACACGCACAGTAACACACACACACAAATAGTAACACACACAGTTACACACACAAACAAACAGTAACACACGCATAGTCACACACACAGTAACAGACACAGACACACACTCACACCTACAATCACACACACAGACACACACCCACACACACACACACACACAGTAAAGATTTCTCATGAGACTCTTCAAGACCTCCACCCCCCCACCCCCCCCGAATCTGTAACAGACCTGAAGGAGACCCTGCAGAGACCTGGACCCCCACAGGTCCAGGTCTAATATAGAGACCTGGACCCCCACAGGTCCAGGTCTCTGCAGGGTCTCCTTCAGGCGGAGCTGCTGGTTTTGTGGCCCTGCAGCCGCCGGAGGGGCGGTGCAGACTCTTTTTGATAAATACAGCAGTGACACGTGTAAAGCCGCCAGAGGCGCGTGCGGCTCTGTCCGTCCCGCGGCTGGTGGACAGGTGACCAGGTGATCTTTAGGGCGCGAGCAGCGGCTGGGACTCACCTAAACTGCCGGTGAATCCGTCCATTTTCCGGGCGAAACGCGGGAGTCCGGGCCGGAGGCCTGCGGGAGGCTAAGCGCACACTGCGGGCCTCCGTCCGGGTTTTTCCACCGCAGCGGGGGAGGAAGAGAGGAGCCGAGCCGAGCCGAGCCGAGTCTGTCCCGCCGCGCTGCCCGTCTTGTCAGAGGACGTTGATCCGTCGCTTTCCTGCGGGCTGGAAGAAGACGCTCCACGGAGGATCCGACAGCCGAGCAGAGACCGAGAGAAGCCGCGGAGCTGCAGACACGACGGACCGACGCTGCTGCTGCGCGCTTCCGACTCCGCCTCCTCTGGCACCGCGCGCTTCCCCTGGAGGGAGGGGGGGCTGAGAGGGGAGGACTGGGGGGAGGAGACAGGAGGGAGGACTGAGGGACAGGAGAGAGGAGACAGGAGGGAGGACTGAGGAGGACTGGGGGGAGGAGACAGGAGGGAGGACTGAGGGACAGGAGAGAGGACTGAGGAGGACTGGGGGGAGGACTGAGGAGGACTGGGGGACAGGAGGGAGGACTGGGGGGAGGAGACAGGAGGGAGGACTGAGGAGGACTGGGGGACAGGAGGGAGGAACAGGGGAGAGGAGGGAGGACTGAGGAGGACTGGGGGACAGGAGGGAGGACTGAGGAGGACTGGGGGGGAGACAGGAGGGAGGAATAGGGGAGAGGAGGGAGGACTGAGGAGGACTGGGGGACAGGAGGGAGGACTGGGGGACAGGAGGGAGGACTGAGGAGGACTGGGGGACAGGAGGGAGGAATAGGGGAGAGGAGGGAGGACTGAGGAGGACTGGGGGGAGGAGACGGGAAGAAGGACTGAGGGACAGGAGGGAGGACTGGGGGGAGGAGACAGGAGGGAGGACTGAGGGACAGGAGGGAGGAATAGGGGAGAGGAGGGAGGACTGAGGAGGACTGGGGGACAGGAGAGAGGACTGGGGGGAGGAGACAGGAGGGAGGACTGAGGAGGACTGAGGAGGACTGGGGGACAGGAGGGAGGACTGGGGGGAGGAGACAGGAGGGAGGACTGAGGGACAGGAGGGAGGAATAGGGGAGAGGAGGGAGGACTGAGGAGGACTGGGGGACAGGAGAGAGGACTGGGGGGAGGAGACAGGAGGGAGGACTGAGGAGGACTGGGGAGAGGACTGAGGAGGACTGGGGGACAGGAGGGAGGACTGAGGAGGACTGGGGGGAGGAGACAGGAGGGAGGACTGAGGAGGACTGGGGGGAGGACTGAGGAGGACTGGGGGACAGGAGGGAGGACTGGGGGGAGGAGACAGGAGGGAGGACTGGGGGGAGACAGGAGGGAGGACTGGGGGGAGACAGGAGGGAGGACTGGGGGAGACAGGGGCCATTAGCTGAATTAATTCTGAGGATGAGTTCAGGTGCAGTGGGACAATTCAGTTTATTGATCATTTATGATGTGAGGGCTGACAGCCAATAACAATAACATTTCCCTTTAGTGATGTCTGCTGGTCAACGATCACATGTATTGATCAGTGAAGTCTCAGCTGCCATTACAATAATTATTAAACAATAACCTACAGTGGGTACGGAAAGTATTCAGACCCCTTTAAATTTTTCACTCTTTGTTTCATTGCAGCCATTTGCTAAAATCAAAAAAGTTCATTTTATTTCTCATTCATGTACTCAGCACCCCATCTTGACAGAAAAAAACAAATGTAGAAATTTTTGCAAATTTATTAAAAAAGAAAAACTGAAATATCACATGGTCATAAGTATTCAGACCCTTTGCTCAGTATTGAGTAGAAGCACCTTTTGAGCTAGTGCAGCCATGAGTCTTCTTGGGAATGATGCAACAAGTTTTTCACACCTGGATTTGGGGATCCTCTGCCATTCTTCCTTGCAGATCTTCTCCAGTTCAGTCAGGTTGGATGGTGAACGTTGGTGGACAGCCATTTTCAGGTCTCTCCAGAGATGCTCAGTTGGGTTTAGGTCAGGGCTCTGGCTGGGCCAGTCAAGAATGGTCACAGAGTTGTTCCGAAGCCACTCCTTTGTTATTTTAGCTGTGTGCTTAGGGTCATTGTCTTGTTGGAAGGTGAACCTTCGGCCCAGTCTGAGGTCCTGAGCGCTCTGGAAGAGGTTTTCTTCCAGGATATCTCTGTACTTGGCCGCATTCATCTTTCCTTCAATTGCAACCAGTCGTCCTGTCCCTGTAGCTGAAAAACACCCCCACAGCATGATGCTGCCACCACCATGTTTCACTGTTGGGATTGTATTGGGCAGGTGATGAGCAGTGCCTGGTTTTCTCCACACATACCGCTTAGAATTAACGCCAAAAAGTTCAATCTTCGTCTCATCAGACCAGAGAATCTTATTTCTCATAGTCTGGGAGTCCTTCATGTGTTTTTTGGCAAACTCTATGCGGGCTTTCATATGTCTTGCACTGAGGAGAGGCTTCCGTCGGGCCACTCTGCCATAAAGCCCCGACTGGTGGAGGGCTGCAGTGATAGTTGACTTTGTGGAACTTTCTCCCATCTCCCTACTGCATCTCTGGAGCTCAGCCACAGTGATCTTTGGGTTCTTCTTTACCTCTCACCAAGGCTCTTCTCCCACGATTGCTCAGTTTGGCTGGACGGCCAGGTCTAGGAAGAGTTCTGGTCGTCCTAAACTTCTTCCATTTAAGGATTATGGAGGCCACTGTGCTCTTAGGAACCTTGAGTGCTGCAGAAATTCTTTTGTGACCTTGGCCAGATCTGTGCCTTGCCACAATTCTGTCTCTGAGCTCCTCGGGCAGTTCCTTCGACCTCATGATTCTCATTTGCTCTGACATGCACTGTGAGCTGTAAGGTCTTATATAGACAGGTGTGTGCCTTTCCTAATTAAGTCCAATCAGTTTAATTAAACACAGCTGGACTCCAATGAAGGAGTAGAACCATCTCAAGGAGGATCAGAAGAAATGGACAGCATGTGAGTTAAATATGAGTGTCACAGCAAAGGGTCTGAATACTTATGACCATGTGACATTTCAGTTTTTCTTTTTTAATAAATTTGCAAAAATTTCTACATTTCTGTTTTTTTCTGTCAAGATGGGGTGCTGAGTGTACATTAATGAGAAATAAAATGAACTTTTTTGATTTTAGCAAATGGCTGCAATGAAACAAAGAGTGAAAAATTTAAAGGGGTCTGAATACTTTCCATACCCACTGTAAATTCGACTTTTAAACAAATTTCGAATATTTTCTTCAAAGATTTGAATCAAATCAGATTTAAAACAGCATTTTGATAAAGTGGGTCAATACTTTCAACTTACATACTTTATAATTACATTACTAAATACTAAAAGTCATTGATTTTTATCTTTTGTTTAAAATAACTTGATTTAATCTCAAAATATGAACAAATATATGAAATGGCAGCTTGTTCGATTTATACTTTATGAATCATTCAACAAGAAGTGGAAAGCAGGAGAGAAGTGGAACAAATCCCACATTAAGGAAAGCAGAGAAGAAGAAATGATCAACAAGACGGATCCGATCAATACAAATACTTTTTAAGTTTAAGTTTCTTTTTTTGTGTTAAAATAGACAATAACAGACTGAGACCAAACTTCATTTTTATTTTGTTGAATAAAAAAAAGACAAAAATTCACTTTTATAAAAACAAAACAGAATCCCTTCAGAATAAAAGTCATCTGGTTTTTAAAAACTCAAACATAAAAACTGAAATGAAATCACAAAGACAAACAGAGAAAAATCTGTTAAAGCAATACATTTAAACAATTCAAATTTTTCTCTGGTTTGTTCTGATTGGCTCAAACATCCTGAAATCTTTATTCATACAAAACATTGCCAAAAAAAACCATATTCATTCAAAGCCTGTTAACATGAATCCAGTGTCAGTAAAGTTTGCAGTCTTCATATTCCATCAAACACGGGATCACATGACCTGAAGCACAGTCCGTGGTTTTAATGATCTTTGTTTTTAACCTGATTTTAACTGCAGATTGTTTTAACTCTGATTCTTCTTCTGTGGTTTCTGATGCAATGATCACAGTTACAGTGAACCTTAGGCAGTTATCCAGTGAGAGCTCAAAATATGGACGGCACCGCCTTTAAAAGATGCGCTTTCCTCTTTACGTGTCATTTAGTGTCTAAAATAAAATAACAATTCAGTGAGAGAGTTGCTCATATGTTTCCTCACACATGTTATTAAAGCCCGACGCTAATATTTAAGGGTTTAAAATAATACAATAATGATATCAGCCGATTTTTTTTTTTTTTTTTTTTTTTTTTTTTTACACAAACCAAAACACCATTTCTACCAACTGGGACACATTTTTAACAATGACCCAGATGTGTTCTGAGCTGACTTTTTACAGTGTAAAAACAAAATCGATGTAATTCTTCTATTTTTCCATGATGGTTATTTATCAGGTTTCGGAGACCCCCCAAAAACTGGACAGCTGCTTGTCTATCCGGAGTGAATACTCAATTAATTAATCGAGAAAATAATAATTAGATGAATCAATCAGAGTAATGTGATCTTGAAACACTGATAGAGACTGAAACAAAAGAACACCCGAGTTCAGACTGATGGTGATGATGGTGATGAAGGAGGCACTAAACGGCAAACAGCCAATCAGGTCAAAGGTCACACTGGTTCAATAAACATTCACAAAGAGGATTGAAACAGTAGAAAAAGGCCTGAAGTTTGAAACAGTTCATTCTTAAACGGCAGGAAAAGTGAAGGCAGTCTGGTGCTGAGCAGGTGCACATCTGTTAGATGCTGAAGCTCTCAGTGACAAAACAACATAAACGACAACACAACAAATAAAAAAAGGCCATGTTTTCGGTTACCACAGCAACGAGATCATCAGAGGAAGACTGAACAGATAAAATTAAGTCAGATACAGCAGAGTTATTAGAGAAGAAGAAGAAAAAGGCACATCTGACTGAAGAAACTTGGTCCAGTAACACCTGGCAGAGCCTCCGTCTCCCCGCAGGTTATGGCCCCGCCCCCGCCGGTGTAGCTTCAGTAGCTGAATTTGACCTTCTCAATGTCAGAGATCAGAGTCCTGGCCAGGTAGATCCCCACCATCTGATCACAGGTAAACAGGTACAGACTCATCAAACAGGAAGCAGTGAACTGTGAAAACCGTAGAAACCCTCGACTGTCTGCTCCTCAGGTTTGTTCCTCTCTGATCTCAGTTAATAATTATTGATTCATTATTAGAAACGTCTGAGACATCTGCTGGTTTTAACAGAAATACACACTCTTTACTGTTAAATTAAAGTACCACTACACAGTATCGCTGCAGTATCAGTACTGTGACAGAGCGTATTTGTACCTGCAGCAGAGAGATGACAATGAAGACGATGGCCACAGTGTAAAGATTTCCAGGTAACCAGTCCTCCAATGCAGCAATGCAACCTTTAATGTAGATATGCTCATCCCACTCCCTCTGTCCAGGAACATTAAAGAACATTTTCCTGTTAGAATGTGTTCCTGTTAGAGCATCAAATAATGTGTTCCTGTTGGAATGTAAAGAAACTGTTCCTTTTAGAAAGTGATCCTGTTACAGCTTTAAAGAACCTGTTTCTGTTTAAACGTGTTTCTGTTAGAGCATTTAAGAACATGTTCTTGTTAGAACACTAAAGAACCTGTTCCTATTAAAATATGCTCCTGCTAGGGCATTTAAGAACCTGTTCCAGTTTGAACATTAAAGACCAGAAAGTGTTCCTGTTAGAGCTTTAAAGAACATGTTCCTGTAATCTGTTAGATCTTAGAGGGTTAGATTCAACACCATTGACCATCAGATCCTATTACAGAGACTAACATTAAAGGACCCGCACTAAGCTGGTTTAAGTCCTATTTGTCAGATAGAATCACAGAACCCAGGGTTCCTTGTGGTTCCTACAGTCTCTAAAAGTAGAACAGGAGTCAGAGCCTTCAGTTATCAAGCTCCTCTCCTGTGGAACCAGCTCCCAGCTTGGGTTCTGGACGCAGACCCCCTCTCTTCATTTAAGACTCTGCTTCAAACGTTCCTCTTTGATAAAGCTTATAGTTAGGGCTGGCTCAGGTGAGTCCTGAACCATCCCATAGTTATGCTGCTATAGGCCTAGACTGCCGGGGACTTCCTGTGACGCACCGAGCTCCTCTCTCCTCATCGTTCTTGTTGGAGCTTTTAAGAATGTGTTCCTGTTAAAAAGTTAAAGAACATGTTCTTGTTGGAGCTTTTAAGAATGTGTTCCTGTTAAAAAGTTAAAGAACATGTTCTTGTTAAAGCGTTAAAGAACGTGTTTCTATTAAAGAGTTAAAGAATGTGTTCCTGTTGGAAAATCTTCCTTTTAGAACATTAAAAAACTTGTTCCTGCTAGAACACAAGAACAAATTCACCTACACCATCATGCTGACCATCACCTGTCCCAGCAGGAAGTTAGATTTCAGAAACAGGAAGTGACCTCACCTTTGGTCTGTTTCTCACGTCGTAGCCACACTGAGTGTTCACCACGGAGTCCTGTAACAAACAAACTATTAACTTCAATATGACTGAACCTGACAGGATTAAAAGTTTTAAGGTAAATCCATTGAGAGTCACAGAAACTCTAAAAGTATTTCAGACTTATTATATTGTTGGGTATCCGGGTTAAACAATGATGTGTATTGATCAGTTTTGATCACTGATAATCTTACAGCAGGATCACTGGTGCAGCAGGAGAAAGGAACTCCACACTTCTCTCTGCTGCGATGAGTCCCGTTACAGCTGAAATAAACGTTCATATTCCAGTCGTCCGGTTCCTGAGCTCCACAGCAGTGGTTCTGTTAAAAAAAAAAAACAAGACCCTGTAATCAACTAGAAAAAAGATCCTACAGGTGTAACTAAAGGTTCCTGGGCAGCATGTCATTCTATTTGACAACACAAACACAGTGCTGAGTTACCATCCTCTGCAGCGAGTCGATGAGGTTCTGCAAGTCGATGTCGTCTCTGTACCCTTTGATGTTTGCCAGAAAGAAATCGTTTATCCACTCTCTGACCTGACTCTGAAAAACCACCGCCAGCACTGCCGCCGTCAGCTCCAGGATGAAGATGAAGCCGATCACGCCGGAAAACTGAACAATAAAACACAAGGACCAGTTTAACGTACAAGACATGTACAGTAAGATGTTTTTAAACAGAGAGATGTTTTTAACGTACAAACTTTAGCAGACAGATGTTTTCTCTCAGAGCTCCCACACAGCCGGCGAAGCCCAGGATGAAGGTGATTCCGCCCACCGCCAGGACCAACCAGACTGGGTCAAAACCATGCAGCCGGGTCACCTGGGTCAGATCCAACAGGACCCCCTGTAGACCACAACAGACCAGTTCAGGACACTGATGACAAATGTCATTATGTGTAATCTGATCTAATATAATAATGATATGTGTGTGAAAAATCCCATTAGAATAATAAAACTAACTCACTGAACTCTAAAAAATAAAAGATAAACAGTTTTTTTTTTAAAACTTAATGGTTAATATGATTATTACTGATATCATTTACCTTTTCACTCCACGCCCAGAAACCAACTGCAATGAAGGCAACTCCAGCCAGCTGAAAACAGACAAGAGCACAAATTGAGAAATACTTCACATTTCCTGCTCCCTCAACCACACAGGATGCTACTGACATCACTTCCTATTAGCTGACTATCAGACAGGAAACTGTTCTCAGTCTCAGCTTTCAAAGAAAACACAGCTCTGTCTCAGTCATGAACAACATGCAGACATGTGGACAGGTAAACGTGTAAGCAGGTAACTCACCCAGAAGATGATGTTATAGCTGAACATCAAGTATTTGTAGCAGCAGCTGACCTCAGCGTTCTCATATCGATAGTAGTACATCTATCACAAAACACTGCAGTTACATACTGGACCTATATACATACTGGACACAGGTATATACGGTGTGTGTGTGTGTGTGTGTCTGTGTGTGTGTGTATATATATACACACACACACACAGAGCTACATACTGTATATATATAGACACACACACGGTAAGTGTTCATATCCACTGTAGTATAATCAGTGTATAAACATGTGTGAGGACGGATGATACTGTAGTTTTAAGTGTTCTTTCAGCAGCTGCCTGTTTGAAACTAGACTGAAACTTTATCTTAGAGTTTAACTCCGGATGTAAGTTGGTTAGCGTGTTTTTGTTATTAAACACGTACGTGTCTCGTGTTTCTCTCTGTAAAAGTCACAGACCCTCCGGTCGGTTTGTCCGGTACCAGAAGTGCCTTAAACGGTTGTTTAACGTTTCCGTGAATGTTGAGCTGAGAGTTCCTGAAGAGTTAACCGGAAATGGCTAATGCTAAGGCTAACTTTAAAGTAAGTGGATAAAGTATAACCGGAAACGTTTAGCGTAACAGAGTAACATGAGAACACGTCGCTCTTACCTCAGATCAGTTTTTATAAACACATTCAGGGTCCAGCGACACTTCGATCAAACCAAAATACAACAACTATCTAACACACCCTGCTGAGCATCGACTTCTTCTTCGGCTGTTTCCGCCAGAAACAAAAACACGGTTCCTTCTTCTTTTACTGTTGGTAGAAAAGACCAGTTTACAAGTGTCTTACCGCCACCTGCTGGAGGATAGAGGAGCTGCACACAGAAAACTAATTTGATAGTTTATCAAAGGTCTGAATTCTCTCTAAGATGCACAGACAGAATCCATAATGTCCACAATACAATACAATATAACAACTCCCTAACCCTAAAACAATGCAATGCAATATAATAACTCACCTGTATATTACGCTCCTGTCTATATCTGTAAAATACTAATTTATTATCTGTATACTTGTATTTACCACTTATTGCACTTCTGGTTGGATGCTAAACTGCATTTCGTTTCTCTGTACTTGTACATGTGTAATGACAATAAAGTTGAATCTAATCTAATCTAACCCTAAAACAATAGAATACAATATAATAACTCAATTCAATTGAATTCTTTTCAATGGGGCTTTATCGGGAAACATACGTTTATGTTACCAAAGCAAGTGTGAAGTAAAAACAAGAAACATTTACATAGACAGAAGAATTGTGTTTGGGCTTACAGAAATACATACATATAAGTAATATAAAACAACTTACAATAAAATAGAAAAGCATAGACTTGCAGTTAAAAAATATATATTTTAATTTTTTTAAAGTCCTTTTGGGATGTTTTTATACAGTTTTAGTGCAGCAGCTGCAGTCTTTCTTCTGTGGGGAGCAGGTCTGCCTGAGGCGGCCTCTCTCCATGGCCAGGCTGTGCTCACTGAGTCTGGACCTGGTCCAGGATCTTCTTAGTTTGGGTGGGTCACAGTGGTCAGGTGATCTGCCACTGAGTATTCTCTGTTTAGGGCCAAACAGCTTCCTGTCTGCTCTGGTTAAAGGTTGATTCTTTCCAAAGTGTCAGTTTTCTTTTTGTTTCCTTACAATGTGATTTAGTCTAACTGGGCGTCCCTCGGGGTATCTGTAGCTGTGGGCTTTGTGCTGCAGAGTTTTACCTGATTATAAAATGCAGATGTTCTGTTGAACTGTTGCTTTATTTGGAGTTTTTTGTTGGATTTGCAAAATCCTGCAGTTTGGTGTTTGTCCCACTTAGTAAAGTCGTGGTTGGCCAGTGACCCCAGACCTCACAGCCATAAAGGGACTGTCAGCGTTTTGTCACGGAAAGGACACAGAAGCAGACAAGCTCTCAGAAGGCAAAACAAGGTTTTATTTCCAGCAGGGGAAACACAGACAACAAAAAACTCTTCCCACTCGGCCAGGAACTCAAAAAAAACTAGAGACACACTGGGATTCTTACACATAGGCTACTCACGAAATCACAGGCAAAAATAAGACGAGGACCCGAGAGAGGACAAAGGGAACTAAGGAACATACATGCACGAGGACTAATGGGAAACGAGACACAGCTGGGGTGGGCAGGCAGGCAGCAGGAGAAGGAGTGAGACACAAGGGTAGTGAAAACGAGGGCTAAACAAGACACAGGTGTGTGGGAAAAACAAAGAAACACAGGGAGACAAGAGGAAAAACCAAAACAAAAACGTAGACATTGGTTAAATCACTGAGTCAAACATTCAAAGCTAAATTTTAATTGTTCCTTTGATGGTGTAAAAAGCCTTTCTTGCCTTGTCTCTCAGGTTGTTCACAGCTTTGTTGAAGTTCTCTGTGGAGCTGATGTTTAGGCGGAGGTATGTAGTATTATAAGTATTTTACACCTTCACAGATAAACTACAAATAATGGCTGCCGGGCGGAATTAGGCCAATACCCCCTCAAAATTAAAACGGAAAAAGAGCAATCAAACTTTACAATCATTTAAAAACAAGCGACCCTCAAACGTTCCACCACAATGCCTTAAAATACCAAGAGATGAACCAGGAGAAGAGTCCCCTCAGCCAGCTGGTCCTGAGACCTCCAGCCCCCCTACAGAGCCGCAGGACGGCCACAGACAGTCTGGCCCGACCAAGTTACAACAAAACAAAAAGAAAAATACATCACTTATTGGAAAGACACCAGAAAAACCCTAAGTATGTTAGTCACCCATGACGACGCCGCAGATGGTCGCCTCGGTGTTGTGGTGTATTTTCTTACAAACATTACATACTAGTTCATTTATTACTCCTGATGAAGCAGCTGAATGTGAAGTGTGGTCATAAAAGAGTTCACAAGGTGACTTCTCTACAAGGAATACGTTTTTAGAGACCTTTTGTCTCTCTCTAAAATGGAATACCATATGTCCTTAAAGGGTAAAGATTGAGGGGGCAGAAGACAACAACAGATGTTGGTCCCATAAAGGGACTTTCGTGGGTTGGTTGTTGTTTTTTGGCTGGAAGTATAAAGCTAACCCATGGGAAGAAGGAGGGACGATGGAATAGGGAATTGGCAACGGAGGTGCAACTCAAATAATTATTCAAGACAAACGAGTGGCGGCTCTTTTCTTTTCAAGCAACTCCGCAGACCAACTTTGGCAGCCTCAGGAAGATACAACAGTGTGTTGGTGCATTATTTTTTCTTGTTTTGTGTGTAAACATTTGCTGCAGCACCGGGAGCTCTTTCACCAGAGAAGAGCTCATGAACATCAGGGGTACAACTCCTGTGGATTTAATTCCCACTCATCGCTTCATCCGTGGAATTACTGAATCCGCATCGGCGGACACGCACGAGCGCCCCGGCACGTTTCCCTCTCCTCCGGCGTTTCACTGGTCAAAGGTGTTGAAACGCTGGAGGAGAGGGAAACGTGCCGGGGAGCTCGTGCATGTCCGCCGACGCGGATTTCGCACACCGCTACCAGGAACATTTCTTTCCAACGTGCGTTCACTGTGCAATAAACTGGACGAACTTCAGCTACTGGTTGGGAAAACAGAGACTTTTCTACATCTTCCGTTCTGTGCTTCACAGAGACGTGGCTGTGCAGATCGATCCCGGACTCTGCGCTGCAGCTGGCAGGTTTCCAGCTCCACAGAGCGGATCGCCACACGGAACCTTCCGGCAAGACGAAAGGTGGAGGAATCTGTTTTTATACCAACAGTGGCTGGTGCAACGACGTGACAGTGATGCTGCAACACTGTTCTCCTGATCTGGAATCATTTATCATCAACTGCAAACCTTTCTACTCCCCCCGTGAGTTCGCTTCCTTCATTCTGCTCGGTGTTTACATCCCGCCGCAGGCCAACGTGCAGGAAGCCCAGCGCACGCTCGCCGACCAGATACTGAGCGTGGAGCGGACAAACCCGGACTCCCTAGTTATTGTCCTTGGTCACTTTAACAAAGGAAATCTAACACATGAACTACCCAAATACCGACAGTTTATTAAGTGCCCCACCAGAGAGGAGAACATCCTGGATCACTGTTACACCACAGTCAGCAGGGCCTACCACGCCGTCCCCCGAGCTCCACTGGGAAACTCTGACCACATCATGGTCCACCTGATTCCTGCTTACAGGCAGAAGTTAAAGCTCAGCAAACCTGTGGCGAGGACATCAAAACAGTGGACCAGTGAGGCTGTGGAGAATCTTCAGGCGTGCTTGGACTGTAGTGACTGGGATGTTTTCAGGACTGCCACCAACAGTCTGGATGAGTTCACAGAGGCTGTGACGTCCTACATCAGCTTCTGTGAGGACAGCTGTGTACCATCACGCACCAGGGTGAGTTACAACAACGACAAACCCTGGTTCACAGCCAAACTCAGACAGCTAAGGTCGCAAAAGGAGGAAGCATTCAGGAGTGGAGACAGAGGCAGGTTCAAAGAGGCCAAGTACAGGTTTAGAAAGAAGGTGACAGAAGCTAAATGACTGTACTCTGAGAAACTCCACCAACAGTTCTCAGCCAACGACTCTGCTTCTGTCTGGAAGGGGCTCAGACAGATCACCAACTAAAAACCTAGAGCCACCCACTCTGCTCACGACCTGCGCCTGGCCAACAACCTGAATGAGTTCCACTGTCGTTTCGAAAGACAATGGGACAGTCCTGACACCTTCCCCCATGACTCCATCCACCAGCCCCAGCCCAACAGCTTCTCCTCCCCCACCACAGCAGAGACCAGGACCTCTCCACAACTTCACCCCTCAGAGGGCCCCTCCCCCCCCCCCCTCCACAGTGACACCTCTCTGGAGAGGAATGTTGACAGACTATTCAAGAGACAGAACCCCCGCAAAGCAGCTGGGCCAGACTCGGTCTCTCCATCCACCCTGAAGCACTGTGCTGACCAGCTGTCTGCGGTGTTCACTCACATCTTTAACACCTCACTGGAAACAAGCCACGTACCAGCCTGCTTCAAAACCTCCACCATCATTCCTGTTCCCAAGAAGCCAAGGGCCACAAGATTTAATGACTACAGACCCAATGCCCTGACCTCTGTGGTAATGAAGTCATTTAAGTGCCTTGTGCTGTCCCACCTCAAATCCATCACTGACCTGCTCCTGGACCCCCTGCAGTTCGCCTACAGAGCCAACCGCTCTGTAGATGATGCAGTTCACTTGGCCCTCCACTTCATCCTCCAGCACCTGGACTCCTCATGAACCTACGCCAGGATCCTGTTTGTGTATTTCAGTTCTGCCTTCAACACCATCATCCTGGCTCTGCTGCAGGACAAGCTCTCCCAGCTGAGCGTGCCTGACTCCACCTGCAGGTGGATCACAGACTTCCTGTCCGACAGGAGGCAGCAGGTGAACCTGGGGAAACTTGTCTCTGACTCCAGGACCATCAGCACCGGTTCTCCTCAAGGCTGCGTTCTTTCCCCTCTACTCTTCACCTGTACACCAACAGCTGCACCTCCAGCCACCAGTCTGTCAAGCTCCTGAAGTTTGCAGACGACACCACCCTCATCGGGCTCATCTCTGGTGGGGATGAGTCTGCCTACAGGTGGGAGATTAACCATCTGGTGACCTGGTGCAGCCAGAACAACTTGGAGCTCAACGCTCTCAAGACAGTGGAGATAGTTGTGGACTACAGAAAGAACCCAGCCTCACTCACCCCATCACCCTGAGAGACTCCCAAGTCGACACTGTGGAGTCCATCTGCTTCCTGGGCTCCATCATCTCCCAGGACCTCAAGTGGGAGCTGAACATCAGCTCCATCACCAAGAAAGCATAGCAGAGGATGTACTTTCTGCGGCAGCTGAAGAAGTTCAGCCTACCAAAGACGATGATGGTGCACTTCTACATCATCGAGTCCATCCTCACCTCCTCCATCACCGTCTGGTACGCTGCTGCTACTGCCAAGGACAATGGCAGACTGCAGCGTATCATTCACTCCGCAGAGAGGGTGATTGGCTGCAATCTACCATCTCTCCAGGACCTGTACACCTCCAGGACCCTGAGGCGTGCAGGGAAGATTGTGGCCGACCCTTCCCACCCTGGACACAAACTGTTTGAGACTCTCCCCTCTGGCAGGAGGCTGCGGTCCATCAGGACCAAAACCTCTTCACAAGAACAGTTTCTTCCAGTCTGCAGCCTGATTAACAAGGCCCGGGACCCCCATTGACACGGACCCTTATCCCCTCCCCAATCAGACACTACATGTTACATTAACGCACAGACCCCCGGCGTAATGCGTTACATTAACGAACTACAGTTTACACTTAAACCGTACACATTCCCTGGACAATATTTTGCACGCTCCTGCACTGTTTTAGTTTTATTCATTATCATCTAAAAAAGATATATTGCACATATTTAGTAATATTTTTTCATATTCTGTACTGTAAATTATATTTACTACTACTTAACACTAGTACTCTAGTACTTTAATACTACTATATTTATGCATACACTGACCTTTGCACCTTGCACTACTTGTCTGTACTTGTCTGTACTTGTTACGCACAGATACACCACAGCAAATTCCTTGTATGTGAAAACCTACTTGGCAATAAACCCGATTCCAATTCTGAAGTAAAATGGAGTGTTATTTGGCCCTAAACCGACAGTACACAGTGGCAGAATATCTGTCCCCTGTGACTGATGAGACGATGAGAAAGACGTCAACAAGGTACAGACTCAGTGGACACAGTCTGGCCATAGAGATGGACCTGGCTGTCCCGGGAGGACAGGCTGTGTCCACTGTGTACAGAAAACAGTAGAGACAGAGACACATTTTCTGATTCACTGTGATAAATATGCAGAAATTAGAGCTTCATTCTTCCCCCAAATTCGACACAAATATCCAGAATTTGAAACACAATCAGAAAGAGACAAACTCAATACCTGTTAGGTGAAAAACAGAACTGCTGCATACTGGCAGCAAAATATCTGAGCTGCTGCCACAACCTGAGGGACGCCAGCGAAACGCCACCACATGAAACACCTGCTTTTTTTATTATTTTTTTAAATGAGTAGCTGTAACTATAAGTCAAGTAACATGGTTATTACTATTGTTGTTGTTGATATTTGTTTGCTTTGGCAATACAAGTTCTGTCTTTTCATGCCAATAAAGCTCATTAAATTGAAATTGAATTGAAAGAACAAGAAACAGGTGGGATAAAGATCAGCTCTATGTGTGATTATAAAAGAGCCAAGGGCTAAAATATTAATCAAAATATTTGATTTTGTCCACCTGCAGTCCACCTGTAGTCCACCAGAATTAATTGGATGGATGGATAAATTAATAAATGAATGAATGAATTAATTAATGGGTGAATGAATGAATGGATGAGTACAAAGTATATTTCTATCAGGACACTCGGTCCTAATTAACTTCTTGTGAGACTGCTAAGGTCACAAGGTCACACAGTTTGTAACTGTTGTCACGGTAACCAGCTGGTCAGCTCCCGGCAACAAGGAAACGTGAGGACATTTGTCACCTGGACACACAAATTAATTAATAGACAAAAATGTGTTAATTTGCATAGAAAAAAAAAATCATTATCAATTAATGATAGAAGACATGAGAGAAAACCTCTAAGGAACTTTTTAAAGGACATTTACGTCAGTTTGTACACTACTTTTTACACAATGTGGCCAAAAGTATGTGGACGCCATGTCCTTTGTTTTTGGCCTTCTGATGAAAATAAATTTTACAGCAGATATTGTGAAACTGAATCAAATTCCCATTTCATTTCTGCAGCCCAAATCCTGCTGTTACCATGGAGATGATGACCTAATGTTCTCTGTCACCATGGTGACGAACAGACAGGATTCTGGGTCAGACTCTGATGTTCAGCTGCAATTTGTTAAAACAACAACAGAAAACAAATAGACTGTATGTTTCCAGGTAAGTTTACACTTCCATTCTTCACTACTACAACACACACACACACAATATGTATATATACAGTATGTATATATATAATGTAGTCACTTCCTGTTGTGAGCTGACCGCCACCTTCACCTCACAGCACTTATCTCAAGACAAGACCAATGTCCAGCCAATCAGAGAGGGAAGAGTCAAACGACCGATATGACCTGCAAGATGAAGGTCAAGTGACCAATGGAGGCTTGTTTTGAGCTAAGCCATGCTAGCCTCTCTTCTTGTCCTCTAGAGGTTAATCAGCAAAAAAACACAAAACACGCTGAATATGAAACACACTTCAGAGTTCAGTTCCGAGAAAAGTGGGATTCAAACATAGCCTGGCATCGCCAGACTAATTTGTAAATGTGTATTATTATTGATTGAGATGAGCTGTAGATTTTGATAATCGAAATCAAAAGCAGGATCAATGATCCCCTCTCACTTGCGCAGGTCTGAAGAAAAACAAAAAACACTTCAAAGAGGACACACCATAACTTACTGGCAGAGAAATAACAGAGTGAAAAATCCTCCTGCCTCCCTGAAGTCACCCATGTAGACTGTATGTCAACATTGTCCAACTGAAGTTGGGTTTGTCTGTGGAAACACTTCAAACACGGCATTTACTGCCACAGCACCCGAAGGTGTCGATAAGCTGAACATGCAAATCTGCTACATTGTGCCTTCACGGTGCATTTCACTCAGTCTGTTGTGCTGCCTGCAAGCTGCTGGTATTCAGTTATTATCACCAGATCAGAGGATGTCTATTAGGGCCTGAACACTGACTGGCGTGAGGCTCTATTGAAATGCAAGGGATAATTATTCTTTGTCCAAATGAATTCCATTTTTGAGGGGCTTAACATGCTTGAAAAGTTGGGCAAATTTGTACTTGCATCAGAAGTGGTGAAAAACATTTCACCTATATGTACAAAAATTGGTAGCCACATGTAACACTGACTCACAAAAAAGTCTCTTGGTGGCATGACTTAATCTCAACAGGAAGTCAGCCATTTTGAATTTAATGTAACATTTGTACGTATTTCTGGCCATTTACAGGGGTCATACTTTAACAAACTCATCCTACATGACTTCAGATTTGGTTGGTGTCATTTAAAGGCTTTTGTCATGAAACGTTACTCAGCTTCTCTGCAAAACTTAAATGGCTTAAACAAATTTCAATGTTTCGCCATGAAACAGTAACAATATCCTGCACCTATTTGTATGGTCCAGCAGAGGGCCGTGCTGCCTTGGTAATTGATACAAACTTCTGATAAATACTAAGCTATTTCAGCTTTACAGATGCCTGTGAACGAGGGACTTGTTCTAGCTGTACTCCACATGGTCAGATTGATTCAAAACTTCACATGCTTGATCAGAGTCCCGGCCTGAAGACATCTACACACAAATTAGGTGTCATAGTCACTGCGCCCCCTGCTGGCAACATGAATTAAGCCTTGTATCACAATCTTTGTCCGATTTTACATGAAATTCTCACGGTGTGCTCCACACATGATATGTGGCCGCAACACGTCCGCCGTATGGCGGTTATGTAACACTTGGAATAAGAATTTGAAAATGTAAATGACAGCTCTCAGGGCATTAAACCAATGTGTTCTTTATGAATCAAGAAAAATATGTGAAAAATTTGATTAAATCGAAAATCGATCAAATCGTGACCTTTAAATTAAAAGTCAAGTCAAATCGTGACACCCCTAGTCATGAATATTTCTACACATGTAACTTATTTTGAGTTTAGCTTTTTACCTCATTGGTACAAACACCTGTTGGTAAAAAACAACAAAATGATCCCACAGGTGAATCAACACAACAACAAACTGAGCATTAAACATTCATGAAGGACTAAGTTTGAGTTTACAGGTGTTCTTAATAAACTGGACACTCAGTTTGTGTTTGTAGTCCAGACTGTGTTGGTGTATCAGCTGTGTGTCAGTGTTATTGTTTGTATACTCTGTGTGCAAGTTCAGACTTGGTTTTAAGGTTCAGGTTGGAATCAGGTTTAGGGTCTGGCATTATGTCAACCAGGGCTGGTGGTGGTACAGGACTCACACCTAGTGGAGGTGGTTATATATCTGGTTGTGTCTGTGTGTGGGTAAGTATTACTAATATTGTGGGGAAACCTATTTACAGACACATTTTGGGGACTTGCCTTCCGTATGGGGATAAAATGCAAGTCCCCATAACGTATATCATTAAACTTTTGGGGTAGAGACTTGGTTTAAGATTAGGGTTTAGGTTAGGTTAAAGTAACAGGCAGGATACATTAAACACGTAACGTGGAACGTTTAGGGAGCGGCTGCTGCAACGAAATGCTTCCACTATAATTAATGAAAATGGCTACACCAGGCGTGACAGAAGCACGTAAGTGGTGAGTATGCACCACAGAGATCACCATGTTGCTTTGCCTGTGACCCTACAAAGTATGTGAGCTGCAGGCGTACCCAGTAAAAAGATACATTATGTGGCACATAAAATGTTGATGAGCTTCAATACAAACAAACAAAGGAATGTTTGCCTAATGGCCTGTAGTCCAGTAATATGAATTCAAAACTTATTAAATAATTATCTGATAAGACAGGATTTTGTGGGAAGTCTATTAAATATTCAATTACGATTCCATATGACAGAACAAGTTTACACTCTGACAGAAGCCAATTGAATCTAATAGTGAGATAAAAGACGGCTGTAACTCCACCTCCTCGGCCAGTGCCTCGAGGAATGTGAGTATTAATATGACTAGGAGGAGTGGACTCATTCAGACTAACATATTATTCCTGACACAGCCAAGTTTCAGTCAGACAAAATATATCCATATGATAGTCAGATATTAAATCATTGACTAACACAGCTTTAGGTGACAGAGATCTGATGTTTAAGAGTCCACATTTGATTCTCTTATTTTGTTGTACCACTACACTGGTAGTTTTAATTTTTTATTAAGTTTTTATGAGTAACTCCTCTTCTGTTTGAATTTGACTGAATTAATTGAAGTGGTCGGGGGACAGACACAGTCTCTATGGGATTTTTTACGGGGTTTTGGGTGGGTAACCGCTCTAATGGAAGCACAGAGAAGCGTGTAGGACTGCAACTCTGCTTCCTGGTCTGAACTCTGGATTGTCACGGTGTGGGTCCACTAATAAATTGGGTCACATCTCTGGATATGAGGGCTGCACCATCTGAAGTGGGATGAATGCCGTCTGTCCTCATCAGACCAGGTCTCCCCCAAAATGTGGTCCAGTGATCTACAAGGCCCACATCGTTTGCTGGTCACCATCTTGAAAACAAGATGGCTTCTGCCGGTTGATGTTATTCATCTTCTGTCAGACATCAAACATTATTAACACAAGTATTAACATAAGTAAATATTGAACATAAAAAAATTATTATAAAATTATTAATTATTATAATGGATCAGATTTTATAATCTGCAGACAATTAACAAACTGTATGAATGTAGTCAGACAGCAGGAGGTGATAAACTGAAAACACCTTTTATTTTTGTTCACAGATCAAAGACCACGGATTCATTGTGTCTTGTTGGTTTAATTCATACAAAAGTATAAAAGTGAAAGGACTCAAAAGTCTCAGTCAGAGTGTTGTTCAGGTGTAGCTGTTGTCAGTTGCGAGAACAGATAATCCTCAATAATCCAACAATATGAGAGTGATGAAACGAGATAATAAGATAATAAGAAGAGGATCAGGACTCATAAAGAATGGATCAACTCGCATCAGGAGAACAAACAACTGATCTGCCAGCAGATAATAATAATATTGAAGACATTTATATTTAAATAACAGATATTTTCAAAGGACCAGATGAAAAAACAGGAGCTTCTCAGTTTGAGCACAGCAAACTTAAGAGGGACAAAAGGACTGAAGCTCACTGACTAGTTTATAGCCTTTAGCAGACTAACAGAAATAAGACATTTCTAAGACAGAAATAAATAATAAAAACAAAAATCTGAACTTTTTTTTAATAATCAGCTAATTATTATTTGGTTTTAAAGAAAGAAATAAACTTTAAGGATATGAAGTCTAATCAGATAGTCCTCTGTAAAATAATAATTTACTTTAATCTCATGAGAAAAGGAAGAAGATACAAGGTACAAGCTAAATGTATTGGTCATCCTACAACACAGGGTTGCCCAACAAGATCCAAGTTCCAGTTGCTACATCAGAAAGAAAACTTTTTATTTATATTTTTCATGGTGGAGTGCAAAGGATGAGTTGAAGGTGCTATAAACAATACTCTGAACATTTATATAGCAGTACACAATTTGATTGGTGACCGTTTTCTCAAGGATCTTAAAGAGAAAAGAAAGGGTAGATATACGTCTATAGTTGGCTAAAACCCCTGGATCAAGGGGATCCAGGGGTGTCAACCTGGCTACAGTGCTGAAAAGAAACCTGGGGTTGTTCTTATGTTCCTCTATTAGTGGGGAGTAATAGGCTCCTCTGGCATTACGGAGGGCCTTCCTGTATATTCTAAGACTATCTTGCCAATGTCACAGTTCAGCGACACCTTCCACTCTACCTGTCAGCCACTCCCTCCTCATCAGCCTCACTCTATTCACCTGCCCACTCACCTGCCGGCAATCACTAATCTAGCCCCTATTTATACTCCTCCCTTACACACACTCAGTGCCAGATTGTTCCTTACGTATGTTAGACTTTCCAGCGATATTCTCCGGACTGCTTTCCCGTTGCCGACTCTGCCTGCCACGGACTTTTCCCCTCTGCCTGAATCCCGGTGAACCGACCTGCCTTACCCACGGACTGCCTTCCTGTTGCTGACCCCGCCAGCCTTGGACCTCTCCGCCCTGCCTGAACCCCGGTAAATACACCTGCTTTCTGTTCCGGTTTCGGAGTGACTCTGTCTGTTGCTACAGCTCAGCTAACAAGGGGGCTAAGAGACTCTGTGACAAACCGCAGCTTGCCCGACAGTCTTTCTGTGTGCCGCTTGTTCTACCTCATAGGTGTCAAACTCTGGCCCGCGGGCCAATTTTGGCCCGCAGTGTAATTATATTTGGCCCGCGAAACAATACCAAATGATTACTATAGCTGGCCCGCCAGTATTGGTATTATATGGCGCACATATCGCAAAAAACTACAAATCCCAGAATGCTCTGCTGGTGTTTTGGCGCGTCAATCACAACAGGACTCTCCTCTGTTGACAGTTGTCATAGGGACCTCCAGCTGCTACCGGCACCCTGACCCTTCCTAAAAATGTCAAAAAGGCAGAAAACAGGAGCTTTCTGGACAGGTGGGAAGCAGAATACATGTTTACTTATATAAAAGACAGACCTGTTTGTCTTGTATGTGGAGCCAATGTGGCTGTAACGAAGGAGTACAACATTAGACGACACTACGAAACGAAACACCAAGACAAGTACAATGACCTGGACATGACTCAAAAAACGCCAGAAAGTAGAGGAGATGAAAAGAAATTTGTTTTCACAACAGACTATGTTTAAAAAAGCGACATCACAAAGTGAGGCTGCTGTAAAGGCCAGTTTTGTTGTGGCAGCGGAGATCGCTAAATCCTCCCGGCCCTTCAATGAGGGAGAGTTTGTGAAAAAGTGTATGCTGAAAGTTTGTGACCTTGTGTGCCCAGAGAAAAAGCAAACATTTTTAAATGTGAGCCTGAGCAGAAACACAGTAGCTGATCGCACATGTGAGCTTGCCACCAATCTATATGACCAACTGATGGAAAAGGCAAAAGACTTTGTGGCATTCTCCCTGGCTGTAGATGAGAGCTGTGACGCGTCTGATACTGCCCAGCTGTCAGTCTTCATTCGTGGAGTGGACTCAAATCTGTGTGTGACGGAGGAACTTTTGGGATTAAAATCGATGCATGGCACAACCACAGGTCAGGAAATCTTTGAAGAGGTTTACAAATGTGTCACTGACATGAAGCTGCCGCTGGATAAACTCGTGGCATTAACGACAGATGGTGCGCCAGCGATGTGCGGTCTAAAAACTGGACTGGTGGGCAGGGTTCGGGAGAAGATGCGGGAGGAGAACTGTGCAGGTGAGCTGACTGTTTATCACTGCATCATACACCAAGAAGCACTATGCGGCAAAGCCCTAAAGATGGAACATGTTATGACCACAGTAACAAAAGTAGTTAACTTTATAAGAGCGAAAGGTCTGAATCACCGCCAGTTCAAGGCTTTTCTGGAGGAGTGTGGTTCGGAATACGCAGACGTGCCGTATCACACAGAGGTGAGATGGTTAAGCCGAGGAAAAGTCCTGAACAGATGTTTCCAGCTGCGTGGGGAAATATGCCAGTTTCTGGAAAGACACAGAGCTCAGGGAGGAAAAGTTTCTGTGTGAGCTGGCCTTTCTGTGTGACATCACGAGCAGTCTTGATGCGCTGAACCTGCAGCTTCAGGGGCAGGGGTGCATCATCACAGACATGCATGCTGCAGTGAGGGCTTTTAAAATGAAGCTGCGCTTGTGGGAAAATCAGATGCTGCAAGAAAATCTGGCCCACTTTCCCTGCTGCCAAACCATGAAAACGCAGCTCTCTACTGTCGTGTTCCCACGCACAGAGTTTGCTGAAAAACTCAGCATACTCGGCGCTGAGTTCACCCGGCGATTTGCCGACTTTGAAATCCAGAAGTCGAGGTTTGAACTGCTCAGCAATCCATTTGCTGTTGAAGTGGAAAACGCACCAACCAACCTCCAAATGGAGCTGATCGAACTTCAGTGTAGTGACACGCTGAAGTCAAAGTACGATGCTGTGGGCGCTTCACCGTTTCCACATTTCATCCCTGCCACAATGCCTCAGCTCCGCGCCCAAGCTGCTCAGATGCTCTCCATGTTCGGCAGCACTTATCTATGTGAGCAACTGTTCTCCTCGATGAAGATGACCAAAACATCTCACAGGAAACGCCTGACTGATGAGCACCTTCGTTCGATCCTGAGGATTTCCTCAACTCAGAGCCTGAGCCCAGACATTGACTTACTAGCGTCCAAGAAGAGATGCCAGGTATCTGGCTGGGACGAGTAGATCAGTGTGTAGCAAACTGAGCTATAATATGTATATAGTTTCCTTTATGCACTTTTTCTTGCTACTCCAAGACATGGGTTTGAATGGTTTCACGTTCATTGAAGGATATTATTACTAGTTAATTGTATTATTATTGTTATTGTTATTGTTATATTTAAAATTTATTATTAGCCTGTTTAAAAAGGTTATTGTTGAAATTTGAACCAGAAGACTGCAAACAAAAAAAGAGTCATGCGATTTTTATTTAAATTTTATTTAAGAAATTAATGCCATTGAAGTGTTTTTTTTATTTGAAATTCGATTTTGCATGTGTGCAATATTAAGTTTTATATATATTAAACTTTGCTTGTTCCTTATTCAGTGTTTAAGCACAACTTGTTTGGGTCCATATGAAAAGATTCACTGTTAGAGGAAGAATTTTTCAATTAATATCAGTGTTGGCCCGCGACTTTGCCCAGGTTTTAAATGTTGGCCCACTGTGTATTTGAGTTTGACACCCCTGTTCTACCTGCTGAACGGAAAATAAAGAGTCTTCACGTACCGATCCCTGGGTCTTGTGTGCTGCATTTGGGTCCTTACACCACCCGTTACAGTTTTCACTGAAAACAATGTACTAAATATTGCACTAGTCTAGTACCGTTAGGCAGCTACTGTTTATTATTATGCACTATTTAATGATCACTCAATCTGTATTTTGTATTACCTAATTTATCATTTGCCCATTTCCTTTTTGTAAATTAAGTTTATAGTTCCTGCTTCTAGTCTACTTACATTTAATGCACAAATCGACCTGTATAATAGTACCTCAACCAATCAATCGGTATATTTTCATTTATATATTCCGGTTCCATTTTAAAATGCTAATTATCTGTAAAATACTAATTATCTGTATATCGGTTCTTACTACTTATTGTACTTCTGGTTGGATGTTAAAATGCATTTTGTTGCTCTGTACTTGTACATGTGCAATGACAAAATTAAATCTATCTAATGATTTAAATAAGGGCTATCAAAGTGATCGAACTGGGAAGTTGAGTTACAGACGTCTCTTACTCAATGTGAGTCAATGGAAAAAAAGTCTTCTTGGGCCCAATGGCCTCACGTGACAGACCTGGAAGTTGTAATTCAACCGTTTGGCCGCTTTGTCAAATTGGCTTCAAAGTGTGGCGCACTTCCTAGGGGCTTGGTCTGTTTACACTCTGACAGAAGGCAATCGTATCTAATACTGAGATTAATGCAGAACTAAAGCTATCATTATCAACGGTTTAAGAGAAACCACATCGTTATATACCATTAATAAACAACCATAAAGTTTTTGTTCTTTACAAAAATATCAGATATATATCTGAGCAGGCCAGAATATCAAAATAAAGAGTAAAAATCTGCATACTGTTCTTTCTCCCACTGTGTTTAATAGGGAGAAATAAATGTTGCATGCTATTAATGTTATTGTGAAAGAAAGTTATGTTCTATATAGAATATTGTTTAGACCCAGTCAGCAATCATATAAATGTCTGCAGACATGTCTGTCAAAACACATACAGGCCAAACTAATAGTGATGTACTCGTGTTGTACTAGTGATGATTTGGCCACTACGTGTCGCTTTGGCTTTATTTTGATGTGGTCGATTGGTTTTACTGACAATCTGCCTTGTCTTATTGTCCTTTGTGCACCGTAACTGGCAACAACTGTAACGGGTGGTGTAAGGACCCAAGTAATCGTCGTGTCTGTCTGTTTCCATCTCTCCCTCTTTGGCATCTGAGGGTGAGTAGTCTTCACCAGAAGAAGACTCCTCCCCATCCCTGGAGGTCACAGGTGGGAGAGGGGGCGTAGGGTCAGGGTGGGTGGTCCCTGACGGCCTAGAGGCTTTGGAGGGCTGGTTGGGATTGCGGCAGTGGAACTCCCTGATGAGGGGAGCGTCCAGAACGTGTCGAGCAGGAACCCAGGACCTTTCCTCCGGACCGTAGCCCTCCCAGTCGACCAGATATTGCAGCCTTCGCCCACGGCGGCGGGAAAGAAGCAAGCAACGGACTGTGTAGACGAGACCCCCATCAATAAAGCGTGGTGGTGGAGGAGGGCGAGTAGCAGGAACCAGTGGACTTTCCCGAACCGGTTTCACCTTGGACACGTGAAACGATGGGTGGACCCGCATGGATCGGGGCAGTCTGAGCTTCACCGCTGCAGGGCTGATGACCTTCTCGATCTCAAACGGGCCGATGAATCTGGGTGCCAACTTTTTGGATTCTACCCGCAGGGGTAGGTCTCGGGTGGACAACCATACCTTCTGGCCCACCTGGTAGGTAGGTGCCTCAGTGCGGCACCGATTTGCCGCTGTAGAGTACCGGTCGGCAGAGCGGAGGAGAGCTGTTCTAGCTCCTGCCCATGTGCGGCGGCAGCGGCGTACAAAGGCCTGGACCGACGGACAGGAAACCTTTCTCTAATGCCGGGAATAAAGGTGGTTGGAATCCGTAGGCACGCTGGAATGGTAATAATCCAGTGGTCGAGCTGATCAGAGAGTTGTGGGCGTATACAACCCACATGAGTTGCTGGGACCAGGACGAAGGGTGCTTGGAAACCAGACATCGTAGGGCAGTCTCCATTTCCTGGTTTTTGCGTTCCGTTGGATTGAGGATGGAACCCAGGTGAGAGACTGACTGTGGCCCCAATGAGAGTGCAGAACTCCCTCCAAAACACCGACGTGAACTGAGGTCCTCTGTCCGAGACTACGTCTGTGGGAAGACCGTGGAGCCGGAATATGTGGAGGAGCACTAATTCAGCTGTCTCTTTAGCCGAGGGGAGCTTGGGCAAGGGAATGAAGTGGGCCATCTTGCTGAACCGATCTACCACTGTCAGGATGGCAGTGTGTTTGTTGGACAGTGGTAGACCGGTCACAAAGTCCAGAGAGATATGGGACCAAGGACGATGAGGCACAGGTAGGGGTCGCAGGAAACCAGCCGGAGCTTGGTGGGATGGCTTGTGTTGGCTGCAGACGGGACAAGCGTTAACGAACTCTCGTGTGTCCTCTTCCATGGTAACCCCCTTGGTACGTTGGATCCCTGAGTGACAGGTGAGTCGGGAGCTATGGGCCCACTGGAGGACCTCAGGTTCCGAGGGACGAACAGGCGGTCCTGAGGGCAGGAGCTAGGACCGGGCTGGTCCTGCAGGGCGGCCTTGACTTTCTCCTCAATTTCCCATGTCAGGGAAGCAACCAAGATGGGGCCAGTGGCGCCATTCCTCCAAGGCTAACTTAACTGCCAGTAGCTCTTGGTTGCCAATGTCATAATTTCTTTCGGCCGGCGAGAGCCGCCTCGAGAAGAAGGCGCAGGGATGCAATTTCTGGTCCTCTGCCGCCCGCTGGGCTCCACCTCCACAACAAACTGTCTTTCAGGGTCAGGGACTTGAAGGATGGGGCAGAAGTAAATCGGGTCTTCAGGGTCTGGAAGGCATCCTCCGCGGAGGGGGACCACAGGAATGGCACTTTGGATGAGGTTAGGGCTGTCAGTGTGGCGGACATGGTGCTATAGCCTCGGATGAACCTCCGGTAGAAGTTGGCGAACCCAAGGAAACGTTGCAGCTGTTTGCGGGAGTCCGGGATGGACCAGGATGTGACTGCTGATACCTTGGCCAGGTCCATCTGCACCGATCCCTGTCCCACGATGTACCCTAAAAAGGTGACTGAAATTCACATTTCTCAGCCTTAACGAACAGGGAATTCTCTAGGAGACATTGTAGGACTGCCTGGACATGGTGGATGTGCTCCTCTTGTGACCGTGAAAAAATTAAAATATCATCCAGGTAGACGAACACATATCTGTTCAGCATCTCCCTCAGTACATCGTTTACCAACGCCTGGAATACTGCTGGGGGGTTGGTGAGTCCGAAAGGCATGACGAGATATTCATAGTGTTCTGGGGGGGTGTTGAACGCCGTCTTCCACTCGTCGCCCTCCCGGATTCGGACCAAGTGATAGGCATTGCGCAGGTCAAGCTTGGTGAAGATGGTGGCTCCCCGCAGCAACTCATCAGTATCAATATCATCAGTAACTTGTCCTTCTTCTCCACAAAAAAGAACCCGGCACCGGCAGGTGACGAGGAGGGTCGGATTATCCCAGCGGCCAGAGAGGAGTTGATGTACTCCTCCATAGTCTCTCTTTCCGGTGCTGATAAGGAGTACAGGCGGCCTCTGGGCGGAGTGGTGCCCGGGTGCAGGTTGATGGCACAGTCGTAGGGACGGTGTGGAGGTAGAGATGTGGCCTTGGATTTACTGAATACCTCCCAGTAGTCCTGGTATTCACTTGGCATGCCCGGCAGGTCCGAAGCGGAACTGGAGCAGTCTGACCGCAGAGGCGCAGCTGCTTGCTTCAGGCAGATCAGGTGGCAAGATGGACTCCAATCCAGGATGGCTCCAGAAGACCAGTCGATGTGGGGGTTATGGCGGCGGAGCCAGGGGTAGCCTAGCACCAAGGGGAGCTGGCGCGACCGCAGGATGAGAAACCGGATGGTCTCGTGATGGCTCCCTGACAGGAGCATGCGAACTGGCGTGGTCTGGTGAGTCACTGTCCCCAGTAAGTGACCATCCAGGGCCCTGGCAGGAACGGGGCAGGGCAAGGGTATACGGTTGATACCCAACTGAAGAGCGAGGTCCTCGTCCATGATGTTGTCATCGGCATCCGAGTCGATGAAGGTGGCGAGGGTCTGTGGCCCATCCGTAAGCAGGAGCTGTGCATGGAACATTGGTCGTTGTTTGGAGGACAGTCTAGCGGTTCGGCTCACCAGTATGTCCCCCACTACTGATGAGCCACGCCCTTTTACTGGGAACCGGGATATGAAATGACCCGCCTGGCCACAGTATAGGCAGAGATTCCCCCGGCGGTGGCGCTCGCGTTCCTTGGGCTTGAGGCTGGTGTGCCCCACCTGCATGGGCTCAGCGCCCTCGGTTAGGTGCCCTGGGGTGCTGCGGGATTCTGCTGGAGGCACTCGACCACGGGTGAAAAGACGGGGAGTCGACTCACCCTTGCGTCGCTCCAGTCTCCTCGCCTGGATGCTCCTATCCAACCGGGAGGTGAGTTCCACCAACCCATCCAGAGAAGATGGTAAGTCGAATGATACCAACTCGTCCTTGATATATTCTGCTAGTCCTGCCAAGAATACATTGCACTGTGCTGCAGAATTCCAGTTACACAGGCATGCTTTCGTGCGAAACTCAATGGCGTAATCAGCAACAGTCCGGTCTCCCTGATGCAGGCTCATGAGTCCCCCGGTAGCATCCGGGCCCAGGGAAACCACCCCGAACACTTTGCGTAATTCTGCTGAGAAGTTCGGGAAGGAGGAGCAGGCTGAAGTGCGTCTCTCCCACTTCCCGCTGGAGAGTCTAACATACGTAAGGAACAATCTGGCACTGAGTGTGTGTGTGTAAGGGAGGAGTATAAATGGGGGCTTGATTAGTGATTGCCGGCAGGTGAGTGGGCAGGTGAAATGAGTGAGGCTGATGAGGAGGGAGTGGCTGACAGGTAGAGTGGAAGGTGTCGCTGAACTGTGACAACTATTGTTGTGTGCCCAACAAAAATCACGTTATGCATAGTTAGGACCATTCATTTAGTCTGTTGGTGCCCTGGATTCAGGGAGGTGCGGATGTGCAGAAGGCGTGCTAGCTAGCAAGCCATTTTCTGGAGATTAAACATAAATATGTAGCCTGCTGGACGGGCAGCGAACACAGTATAGAGCTAAATTATGTCTTGAACAGACATAAATATTATGCTTTATTTAATGTGACTGATGTCTGATACATTAACTTACCTATAGATGTTTCCGCAGGTTTTACATCAAGCATTTCTATGTTGACAGCATTTTCACCACCGGTAAACATGCTTTACACTGTACAGTGATGTTAGAGTATGGGCAGAAATATGTGCCCCTTAAACTGAATTTGAATCATTTATATTTTAATTTGAATCACTCAACTTAAATAATTGGATCGAAAAATGGAATCTGAATAGCATAGTTTGAAATTTAATTATTAATTTGGAACAGAATTCCAATAAACTTGAAATGGAAAGTTATAAATGACCCAGATGTGTAGTTTAGCAAACTGCAATTGAACTTTAAAGACCTAGATTCAAGATGGGTGTTACACTCAGATTTGTCCCAACGGCTTTACTGCCCCGCTTTGTCTAGAAATATGTAAAAAAAAAAAGCATTCCTGCACAGGGAAATGATGCAAAGCAACAGAATGAGTGTTATATTGTGCAGACCAACACAAACGCTGTATTTATTACAGTTATTAAGTTATGCTACAGCAGGACTTACAATGATGAAACTCAGGCAACAAAAATCTATTTCATTTACAAAAAACAACTTAAGTGAGCGATTATCATTATTATTAATATTGTTTTAATTAGGAAATATCATTCTCCACAGATTTCACTTTTTTTGGTATGTTGTTTATTCTCAAACACAATCATACCAGCAGAGATCTTGTTGAGAGTTTTTTTATCTGTATTTTTGCTGTTATATTTTATAATATCTACAGTTTGTTTCCTGAGGTGTCATCTCTCCACCTCAGAAACTTCATTCAAATCCACAAAAAAATGCATTTTACTAACTGAGGTTAAAGTTAAATTTGACATGGGACAGATTTTCAGCCAGTTAGGAACAATTTCAAACTATGAGATGCTTCAGAAATACACAACCTGGACCTTTTACTAAGAATTTGTCTGGATTTAATGAAGAAATTGAAAACATTAAAGAGGTAAAATCATGTGCTTTCATTAATAGAGACGTGTGTGAGTGAAATAAAGAAAGATAACTAGTGTGACTAATTAAAGGTTAAAGGAATAGTCCGTGTAGTTGTGCTTTGTTTTTAACCCTGCAGTATTTCACACCAAAGAAGAAGAAGAAATAGAAGAAGTGTCTTCAGTGAGAGAATTCACACTTCAGCAGCCATCCTGACATTCAAAACCAAATGTATTTCCAACACTTCAACTTCCTGTCTCTGAATCGGCCGTTGCCGTGGAAACCGTGGATGGTGTCCAGCCAATCGCAACAGATCCAGTTACACCACAGACTGCTGGTTTAACTCCCGACAGTCAAGAGAGGACAAAGGAGACTCTGTAGAGCTGGGCCTGAGGGGGGCGCTACATGAAGGTTTGTCCTCTGAGGAGCAGGAAGTAGATCTGCAGATGTTTTCTATTTCCTCAGCCCAAAGGGAAACTCTCTGTCCTGTTTGTGGTCTGAAGAAAAAGATCAGGATGATTTGGATTTTTTGTCTGGAGATTATGAAAAGTTAATCTCAATCAGTCCTGAGGGTGTTAACTTCATACACAAGACTGAAAACTGCTAATGTGACAAACAGGTCGTCTGTGCGTAAAAACAGGTTATTTACTTTATTTGGCAGAAGGGGGAAGCCATTCCCCTTATTGGCAGAATGACCCAAATGCTTCCCCCCTGTCAACCTGCGCGCCCCCCCCCCCACAACCTACTATTTAAAATGCGTATAATCTTATTGTATAGTGGAGTGTTGATCTCTCTGCCCCTCCTTACCTTCAAGGTTAGTCTGATATCTCAGTCTATCTATGGTCTTAACACAATGCCGTCTCCAACTCCCCAAGTGATTGACCGCCATCATGGTGATGGATGAGGTCAGTAAAGTTACACTGTTATTATAGCTAACCGAGAAAGTTGGGGAAGTCACATTATAATCCGCTCACACATTGGCAATACAAATCAATTAATACATGTAAAAAGTTTCATATAGTACCTTTTAATGTTGAAATTTAAATACCACTGAAATATGTAACGTTATAAACCTTCAAGTCAAATGGATCACATGACTGACAAAATGTAATCATGGATAATTTATAAGCACTGGATAGAGAACTCCAAAATGGCATTCAGTCGCTTGAAGGAAAACTTTCATTGCATCTTGCTTGTGTCCCACTGCACATGCTCAGTAATGTTTCTCCTGTTGGTCCACAACTTCACACTGAGACAAAATATTCAGTTTGTGATTCAATTTTACAACTATAAATTCAGCTGCTTTGAAGATTGAACAAATATTCTTTATTTTACAGCACTCTAATTTATTGATAAAGAACAAGTGAAAGTCATTTGGTGATTGTCACAGTGTTCAGTTCACTTCTGTCAGACTACACAGTTCTGTGACATCAGAGGAAACGATTAAGAAATGATGGACCTAAAACATTGACCAACAGCCGGATATGATGAAGGTAAAACTGAACAGCTGAGGCAGCTCTTCACCTGTGACTTGATGAAAACAAAAACTTGTAGTAAAGTTGTGAAAAGTTTTCATAGGAGCAGATGTGACATTTTGTAGTTTTTGGTGGTTGTAAGACATTGATGTCTGCAGTATTTCCTCTCTGAGCAGCAGCATTTCTCATCGGTCAGTTGATGAACTCAGCGGACAGGCTATGGGTGCAGCGGGCAGAGCGCACCTTGAGCTCGTGGTAGCACTGAATGAAGCTGTGGTAGATGAAGGTGATGGGCAGCGCCAGCAGCACAATGCCGCTCACCACGCAGAGGCCGCCCAGCATGCGCCCACCCACCGTTACCGGGTACATGTCCCCGTACCCCACTGTCGTCATGGAGATGATGACCCACCAGCAGGCGGCAGGAATGCTAGCGTAGTCCTGGTTTCCGGCCTCTAGGTCCAGACCATGCTCCAGCAGCTGAGCAAGCGCGCTGAAGATTGCCATGGCAACACAGATGAAAACCAGCAGCATCATCATCTCACGATAGCACCGCCGCAGTGTCAGCCCAAGCGTCTGAAGACCCAGGAAGTGACGCGCCAGCTTGATCACCCAAAATATCCGCATAATGCGTAGGACGCGCAGTGTGACGCCAGCCCGCTGCAGCTGAGAGTTCTCCCCCGTCAGGATCGTCACGGTAACTGAGATGTAGTACGGCATGATTGCCAGCAGATCGATGATGTTCAGTGGACGACGGACAAACTCACATTTATCCCGAGACACAAGGAAACGGATGATACACTCAGCTGTAAACCAACCGATACACACTGCCTCGACGATCCTGCAGGGGGTACAGCCAATCGGAGAGAGGGGGGAGAGAGACAGGGATCAATCAGAGGGGGGAGACAGAGGACCAATCACAGGGAGAAGGTGCTTATATATATAGTGTGTATGCATGCACCACCTATGTCTTCAGGTGGTCTTGGGTCTGTCCTACCTGTGCTGGTCTAGGGTCTCTGTGGTCTTCCAGTCCGGTAATGTGCTGGCACACAGCATCACCATGGAGATGACTACAAACAGCACCGACACAGAGGCAAGGATCTGCGCCGCCAGCGATGACGTGGGCTCCTCAAATGTCCTCCTCATCCTCTCAAGCCAGCGGCTCCGGGGCTCCTCGGGACCTCGGAGCTCTTCCTCAGGGAAAAAGTGAACGAAGCAGTCAGACATCCGGTCGTCGAGGCGTCGCTGGCAGCACGGCTGCAGGTCGGCGCTCTCCAGGCCCCAGTACAGCATCTCGTTATAGAAGGACAGCTCGCACATGTGTGGCACGAAGCGCAGCTTCCCGTGCTGCACGTACAGCATGATGAAGCTGAAGGCCTCTGAGTGCCGGTCGAAGAAAAACTCGTTCCTGTCGCGGTCGTAGTCATCGCAGAGCTCCAGCAGCTCGCTCTCAGACACGCAGCGATGCAGCCGGCTGAGTCTGCTGAGAGGAAGGCGCTTCATCAGCTCCACCGAAAAGGAAAACCTGCGACCGCCGACATTCAGAGTGCAAAGACTGCCACCAAATTTCATCTTATTTTAGTTAAAAACACAAATTGCTTCCAAACTTTATTTCCTGTGATGAAAACATGGACTGCTGTTTTCCAAACTTCATTGTCTATTTGTTAAAAAGCTGTCTGTGTCTAAACTCAATTTACTGTCAGTAAAAACACCAGCTGCAGCTTCCAGACTCCATCTTCCATCTCAATCAGAAGCTTTTCTGTTTCATCAGCTTGTCTTCTTCACTGTTTGAATGAAATAAAACATGTCAGTAACCAACAACAACACAAGTGTGATTTCTGTTTCGATGACCTACTGGCCCAGTTTAGTTTTAATTTATCTCTCTGTTCTCTATCATCATTATATATATTTTCTAGTCAAACTATTGAACCTTTTAATAATAATAATAATAATAATAATAATAATAATAATAATAATAAATTTGTGCATATATATATATATATATATATATTCCTGTGGAACCAAAACCCCAAAAATAATGAATGAATTTCATCTCTGACAGTTTTAGACGAATGAACTGACATTAAAGACTCACCAGATTTCGAACATGCAGCTTCACACGTTTCAGTTCTCCAACATGAAGACACCTGCAGCAGATATTTGGTTTTAAACTCAGTAGAAATCAGTGGATCCTGTCTGACTTCTGATGGTTTCTTCTCGTAGAATGTGAGATTGAAGAGCAACAACAGCACATCATCCAACAGCAGCACATCCTCCTCCTCCTCCTCCTCCCGTCTGAGAGGAGGAGGATCAGAGTCGATGATTCAAGCAGCACTCAGTCTGAGCTGGAAAGAATCTGAACCTCCACAAACCTCCTCAGTGTCTGACTGAAGAGAAACATCATCCTCCTCTTTATGTTGTTCTTTCTCCTCATCATCCTCCTAATCTTCTTCTCCCTCTTCCTCCCTTTTCTCCTCCTGTTCTTCATGTAATATTTCCTCCTCCTCTCCTTCAGATCTCCATCATGACCCAGTATTAAACATTCAATCTGCTTCATTTTAATTTCATGTTTCAGTGAACATCAAAAGCAGATCTGAATAATGAGTCAGACTTGATGAATTCATTAATAGACTGCAGAGTTATTGGGAAGAAATGGATCCACCTGCTGGACCATTCTGGAAACTGCAGATCATCATGTGTTTCTAAGCAGGAAGTTGATCTGTTCTTTTGTTCAGTAAGGACTAATTAGTATAAAGTCAGGAAAAGATTCAAATCACATTAATTTTTATTTAAAACAAACATATTTTCAAAAGTACATATTTGATTATTAAGCTGTCAATTATTCACCTGTTGATTATACAACTGCTAATTACTCACCTGTTAAAATAAATATACTTCCTTCTATCCGTTTCCTAACTGCTGTTCCTCCTCCTGTCTGTAGTCCTAACTGTTGTTGTTCCTCCTTATGTTTGTAGGCCTAACTGTAGCTGTTCTTCCCTCTGTCTGTAGTCCTAAATGTTCCTCGTCCTGTCTGTAGTCCTAACTGTAGTTGTTCTTCCTCCTGTCTGTAGTCGTAACTGTGCTTGTTCCTCCTCCTGTCTGTAGTCCTAACTGTTGTTGTTCCTCCTTATGTCTGTAGGTCTAACTGTAGCTGTTCCTCCTCCAGTCTGTAGGCCTAACTGTAGCTAATAATAATAATACCGACCAACATACATGAACCTGAACAATGACAAAAACAGACCAACACAATTCAACAAAAAAAAAACAAACAAACAAAAAAATTATTCATACAGAGACACTTGCATAAATTAAATTAATATGCACACCAAAATAAATATGTCTAAATGCACAAAGTTCCCATTACCAACATCTCTCACCTCCTTTGCTTTCACATTCTCCGCCCCACCACTTTTCAGATTTTTGTCACAATCCAGACATGGTTTATTGTTAATTTTTTACATGAAAATCCATCAATATAACTTCTCCAATCAACCATCTAGTATGAAAGTCATGTATGGACCCCATGTTTTCATAAATACCTCCTCCCTATTGTTTAGCCTAAAAATCAGTTGTTCATAGCTGGCTATTTTGGTCATTTCTCCCAGCCATTCATTAAATGGGATAATACTTTTTGACTTCCAGTGTCTGAGAACAATCCTACATCCCGTAGTAAGGGCCAACCTACACCATTGAGTTTGCTAGGATAAAAACTCTACTCCCTCTGTTATTATGCCCAAAATACATAAAGCAGGGCTCTGGGATAAGTCTGTCCTGAATACTTTGTTGATGAGTAATATTATTTTTTCCCATAGGTTGTGTGTCATTTCACACTCATACAACATGTGTAAAAGAGTTCCTCTACTCCTCTCACATCTCCAGCACATGTCGGATTCACAGAGCTTTAGTCTTGCCATCTTACAGGGAGTCCAATACATCCTATGTATGATTTTATATGTAATTAAGCGGGTCTGTACCTCTCTAGATGTCTTATACCAGGATCCGATTATTTCTTTCCACTTCTCCATTATTATCTCGCCCTGCAAATCTGCTTCCCACGCTCTCTTGAGACCCTCTAGTTTTGGTGGGTGAGATTGTCTCATAAGACTATAATATCTAGATGCTCCACCTCTAGTCCCCTGATCTCCCTGTACTAGTTTTTGTAGCTCTGTTTGAGGCAACAGGGGGAGTTTCCGTTGTGCAGACATTATACAGCTTCTTAATTGTAAATATTTCCAAAAGTCTTGTTTAGGGATTCCATATTTAGTTACCATTTGAGTAAATTATCACCCTCGAAAACATCTCCAATAAAAATAATCCCTGCTTCCACCCACGACTCCCAATAAAGAGTTTTTTTACCCACTTTCAGTAGCTTGTTCTGCCATAGAGATGTCTTTCTAGTAAAAGAAGGGTTTAGACCAATAAGACGATGTGATGCTTGCCAGGTTTCTCTTGCAAACAACAATAATGGATTCCGAGTTGGGATTTCTCCCCCATTTTGTGAGATAAAAGCCAGTAATGGGATTGGTTCAGTAAGTTCTTTTTCAATCAAGACCCAACCCGGAGCTTGGTCCTCTGTAATATTTGTTTTGGCCAATTGATTAAGAGAAAATGCATAGTGGTACCAGTCCACTCTTGGCAGGTTGAGGCCTCCGTCCTCCTTTGCAGCACACATTTTAATTCTATTTAAACGGGGTCTTTTACCTCCCCAGAGAAATGCAGCTACCGCTGCATTAAATCTTTTAAGTAGTGAGGGAGGGAAGCTCATGGGTAATAAGTATATGATACAGTTAAGTTGTGGAACAACCATCATTTTAAGAATATTTATTTTTCCCAGCAGAGATAGCCCTATTTTAGCCCAGTTTTGTAGAGTGCTCTCAATTTTCAGAAGTAGGGGGAGGATGTTCTCAGTCATTATGTCTTTTAAACCTGGTGTAAGCTTTATCCCTAGATACACTAGGCCCAAAGGGAGCCATTTAAACTGCCAGTTCTGTCTGATACTAGGTGGGCATAAACTAGACAGGGGCATTGCCTCTGATTTTCCCCAATTTATTTTGTAACCCGAGATATGGGAGAAGGTATCGATCAAAGACAAAATTTGAGGGACAGCTGTTTCTGGATTTGAGGTCAGCAACAAAATATCATCCGCATACAAAAGTAATTTGTGTTCCATCTTTCCAGCTTGGATACCCTTGATATTTGTATTATTTCTAATGGCAGCTGCTAAAGGTTCTAATGCCAATGCAAAGATTAGGGGGCTCAGGGGGCAGCCCTGTCTTGTACCCCGGTGCAGAGGGAAATGTGGGGATACCTTTCCATTTGTTAACACTGAGGCCTTGGGGTCACAGTATAGGAGTCTAACCCATTTTATAAATGAGGAGCCTAATCCGAACCTAAATAGCGTCCTGAACAGGTACCCCCACTCCAATCTATCAAACGCTTTCTCAGCGTCGAGAGAGAAAGTAACCACAGGCTCAGGGCTATTCCTTACTTGCCAAATTAAATGAAGTAACCTACGAACATTATCTGCTGAGGACCTTCCTCGAATAAAACCAACTTGATCTGGGTGTATAAGACTAGGCAAATGTGCCTCCAGCCTCATAGCTAGTATCTTGGCCAATATTTTAGCTGAGACACTGGGCGGTAACTTCCACATTGCTGCGCATTTTTACCTTTTTTATGTATCATGAGTAATAACTGCCGATTGCATGCTTTCCGGCATCTTGCCCCTTCCAATTGCATCCCTGAATACTATCACTAATCTTGGTGCTATTAGGTCCACAAATTCTTTATAAAAATCTGCCGGTAGCCCATCATCCCCAGGTGACTTCCCAGAACTCATTTTTTTTATAGCTTGCTGAACCTCCTCTAACGTGACATCTCCCCCTATTTCTTTTTGTTTTTCCTCGGACAAGGTCGGCAGATGCACCTCTGATAAGAATGTATCTATATCCTCCTGGTCTACTATACCCTGTGATGAATACAGTTTTTGGTAAAATACCCTAAATGTTTCGTTAATCTCCCCACTGTCTGTCACTAAGGTCCCCTTTTCATTCTCCACAGAGGTTATTAAAGTGTTTTACTCTCTGGGCCAGAAACCTTCCTGCCGCTTCACCTTGCTCGTAGTACCTCTGTCTACCCTGAAACAATGCATACTCTGCCTTCTTCTGTAGAATAGAATTTAGTTCCAGTTTCATTTTATTTAATTGTGTAAACACCACTGGATCTAACTGGGACACATACATTTTTTCCAGATCTTTAATTTCCTTCTCCAATTCCAGTATTCGTATAGTAGTTTGTTTTCTCAAAAAGGAACAGTGCTGTATTAAGCGACCCCTCAAGCAGGCTTTAAATGCATCCCATTCTAGACCTGGGTTAGAGGTTGACCCTTCATTAAATTCCCAATACTCAAGAATTTCCTTTCTAATAAAATTACAGGATTTTTCATTTTGGAGCAGTGAGGTGTTGAGTATCCAGCGGCTTCTAGGGGTTTCGGACAAAGACCCAGAACCTAACATCACTTCAACTGGAGCGTGATCTGATAATACAATATTTCCAATTAAAGCAGTGACAGTTTTACTCACTAGTTGTTTAGATATTAGGAAATAATCTATCCGCGAATATGAAGCATGTGGGTTAGAGTAGAAGGTGTACTCCCTATCCTGGGGGTGTAAAATCCTCCAAATATCGACTAGACCCAGCTCTTCTTCTAAAACATCACTAGCTATTTGAGATTTATATACTAATCTTGTATTAGCCACTTTTGACTTATCTATGGCCGGGTCTCTAATCTGATTGAAATCCCCCCC
The DNA here is from genome assembly GCA_031216445.1 of Lateolabrax maculatus. Taxonomy (NCBI): domain Eukaryota; kingdom Metazoa; phylum Chordata; class Actinopteri; order Acropomatiformes; family Lateolabracidae; genus Lateolabrax; species Lateolabrax maculatus. The sequence continues at coordinate 74,762 of CM062209.1, forward strand.
CCAATAATACAGTATGTATTCCCCATTTGTTTCATAACATTACATATGTCAGCAAAAAAAACTCTAAAAATCTAAATTTGGTGCATAGATATTAATAAGAGAGCATCTGCTGCCGAACAGATCTAGGCACTATAAAATATTTTACCAACCCAATCCCTTTGTAACTTAGTTGACTCTTCATTATTTAAATGAGTCTCCTGCAAAAAGCAGATGTCTACTTTCTTTTGTTTTAGATATAGAAGAAGTTTCTTCCTCTTAATAGCAAGATTCGCACCTTTAATGTTCTATGATAGTAACTTAAGCCTGTCTGCAATACTAACATAACACTTCTACTATTTTACCCTCAACCATCTCATCAAGCTGAGATACCTGCAAGTGAGGGTGGTACCATGTGAAAAACGACCTGGATTTAATGTCTCCCTGTCTAAGAAACGTGCACATATGAAAAAACAGAAAAAAAACAAAACAAAAAAAAAACAAAAAACAAAAAACAAAACAAAAAACACAGAAACTGAGACATGTGAGAACCCTGAGAAAACCAAGTGGTTCTCCACAATCCCTCAAACCAAAAGACCAGAGCGAAGGTATGCCGGATGTTATCCGCCACCACTCTCAGCATGGCTGGGTGTGACATGGTGTACCAAAGCCCCTTCTCCTGCAGCTGCTTCTTTACTCCATCAAACTTTTTGCGTCTCTGAATAACATCTTGTGAAAGGTCCTGAAAAAAGGACACCCGCTTGCCTCTCCACTCCACACGCTCCTTCTCCCGGGCCGCCCTTAGCACCGCTTCTCTGGCTCCAAACCTCAGGAAACGCACCAGGATATGCCGGTCTATGTTGCCCCGCTGACCTGCTCTGTGGGCGCGCTCAATCTCGAAGTCCGGTCCCATTTCGATATCCAATACTTCCTCCAAAAACGTCCGCACAAACTTTTGCATGTCTCCTCCTTCGGCGCTCTCCACAACTCCAATTATACGCACATTATTACGGCGGCCGCCGTCTTCTAAGTATGTTACTTTCTCCTGAGGTTGGGCGATTGTTTTGGTAGCCGTCTCCACCGCGACACTCAGGCTCTGGTCTTGATCTTCAAGGGCCGAAATACGAGTCTCAGCTTCAGTCACTCGACTTCCCAGTTTCTCCACCGCCGTTTGAACTGCATCCATGCCCGATTTTAACCCACTCATACTCGATGAGATGCCTTGTAGCAGCGTCTTAATGCTCGTTAGCTCAGCTGCGGTATCAATCTGCGGTGGGTCTGCGGTAGCCGCCATGTGCTCGTCTGTGCCCTCCTGGGTCTGTCGAGTTACACTTCTCAAGCCGTACTGTGTTAGGGTTTTTTGGACTGATTGCATATTAAAATGAAGTTACAATCCTCCGCACGTTTATTTTCTGTATTTAGGATATGTCAATCATTATTAAAGAGGGGGGTAAGGTGAACGGTTCCGTAGCGGATTCCCCTACGCGGCCATCTTAGGTGATCGCTTCACCGGAACCATAATAATACATTTTATTTATATAGCGCTTTTCAAGGTACTCAAAGTCGCTTTACAGACAATAAAATCATCATAAAGTTTCACACTAAAACATAGTATACATTAACATAGTACATTCATCGCATATTAAAAGCAGTTCTAAAAAGGTGAGTTTTGATTTTTGATTTGAACATGGAAGGATCGGAGCAGTCACGAATGTGTTTGGGGAGAGAGTTCCAGAGGGAGGGGGCAGCTGTGGAGACGGCTCTGTCGCCCCAAGTCCGGAGTTTGGTCCTGAGTGGCAGAGACAGGAGGTTGGCGTCAGAGGAGCGGAGGCTGAGGGATGGGGTGTGGTGGTGGAGCAGGTCAGTCAGGTAGGAGGGGGCCTGATTATGGAGGGCTTTGTGAGTGAGGAGAAGGACTTTGTACTGGATCCGTTGTGGGACGGGCAGCCAGTGGAGGTTTTGGAGAACAGGGGTGATGTGATCACGGAAGCGGGAGTGGGTGAGCAAGCGAGCAGCAGAGTTCTGGATGTACTGGAGTTTGTTTAGGACTTTGGATGATGTGTCAAGTAAAATACTGTTGCAGTAGTCGATTCTGGAGGTGATGAAGGCATGGATCAGAGTCTCAGCAGCAGATGAGGAGAGTGATGTACAGAGACAGATGGTAAAAGGCAGTTCTGGTGATTTGGCTAATGTGGTGTTCAAAAGAGAGGTTGCTGTCGAACATGACTCTGAGGTTGCGGATGTGTGGGGAGGGAGACAGAGCGGACTTGTCGATGGTGAGGCAGAAGTTGGGACTGGATTTAGTGAGGGATTTGGGACAGATGATCATGTCAGATTTGTCACAGTTGAGTTTGAGGAAGTTGGTTTGCATCCATGATTTAATGTTAGTGAGGCAGTTGGTCAGAGTGGAGTGAGTGGCAGTTGTAATGGATTTGGTGGAGATGTACAGCTGGACATCATCAGCGTAGCAGTGGAAGTGGAGACCATGTTGACGGATGATGTCACCAAGAGGGAGCAAGTAGAGGAGGAAGAGGAGAGGACCAAGCACTGAATCCTGGGGGACGCCTTGTAACAGAGAAGCGGTGGAAGAGGTGCAGTTGTTGATGTTGATGAACTGTTTTCTGTTTGTAAAATACGATTTAAGCCAGGAAAGAGCAGTACCGGTTGTGTTGAGGGAGGATTCGAGGCGGGAGAGAAGAACGTTGTGGTTGATGGTGTCGAAGGCTGCAGTGAGGTCGAGGAGGATGAGAATGTTGAGGTGACCAGAGTCTGAGGAGAGGAGAGGTTGTTGGTGACTTTGAGGAGGGCTGTTTCAGTGCTGTGCTGTGAGCGGAAGCCGAATTGAAATGGCTCGAACAGATCATTGCAGGTGACGTGGGCTTTGAGTTGTGAGGCAACAACACCTTCCAGTATTTTTGACAGAAATGGTAGATTGGAGATGGGGTGGAAATTGCTCAAGTTGTCATGGTCAAGTCCAGGTTTTTTGAGGATGGGGGTGACAGCAGCCAGTTTAAGTGTGTCAGGGACTGAGCCGGAGCTGAGGGAGAAGATAACGATTACTGTGATGAGTGGTGAGATGGCTGGTAGACAGTCCTTGATGAAGTTGGATGGGATGAGATCCAGGAAACAGGTGGAGCTTCTCATTCCTACTATGAAGGTAGACAGCTCCATTGGGGACACAGGGGAGAACTAAGAGAGAGACTGAAGGGTAGAAGAGGGGGGTGCAGGTGGAGGGGTGGAAAGGGTGGGGGAGGTGTTCAGGTTGCTGTAGATGGTGTCGATTTTTGTTTGGAAGAATGAGAGGAAGGAGTTGCACTTGTCTACTGTGAAGGATTTGGAGGTGTTCTCCCTGGGTTTGAGGAGTTTGTTTATTGTGGAGAAGAGAGCCTTTGGGTTGGAGGAGCCAGAGTGTATGAGGTCCGAGTAGTAGCTGGACCGAGGTTGAGATGAGAGCGTCTTTGTATTGTTGAAGGTAGTCGTGTGGGCTTGGAGATGGACTGTTAAACCTGTTTTCTTCCAGAGTCTTTCAAGTTGGCACTTACGGGACTTAATTTGGTGGAGTTCAGTAGTATACCAGGGTTCAGGAGTATACCAGGGAGCTGAGTGTGTGAATGAAACAGTTTTGGTTTTAATGGGAGCCAGCTGATCAAGACAGGAGGAGAGTGTGTCATTGTAGTAGTTTACAAGATCGGAGGGATTATCAGACAGTGGGGGAGGGAAGGTTGTGTGAAGTTGAAGCATTGTAGTAGTGTCATCAATATGGATGTTGAAATCACCTAAAAGGAAGACGGAAAGTGAGATGGCACATAGCTGGGTCAGAAAATCCAAGAAGTCAGAGAGAAAGGAAGGGTTTGGTTTGGGAGGGTGGTAAATAACAGCAGTGACCAGAGGAGTGGGATCAGAGAGTTTGAAGGCAAGATGTTCAAAAGAATGAGCGTCAGGAATGGGAAAGGTGGCTGTTTTAATATCCTTCCTGTAAACAGCAGCAACGCCACCTCCCCGTCCCTCAGGATGAGGTTTGTCGATGTTTGTGAATCCTGTGGGAGTGGTCTGGTTTAATGAGAAGTAGTCCAGGGGTTTGTGCCATGTTTCAGTGAGGCAGAGGAAATCAAGGTGACTGTCCGTTATGAATTCATTCAGAAGGAGGCTTTTATTGTTCAGGGAGCGAGTGTTGAGCAAAGCCAGTTTTAGGTGACGTTGCTTTGTGATTGGCTGTGAGGACTGAGGGAGGGGACGGAGATTGGACAGATTCACATGGTGTTTGTTGCAGTGACGTTATGAGGAAGTTTCGCTGCGACAGGGCCACAGGGAGTGGATGGAGTTTGGAGACGTGAAGTTTTAAGAAAACATGTGGCCAGAGCCTCTGTGTGGTGGATGGCCTTGGTGAAGTAATCCATTTTCTTTGAGTCTGGCCACGCAGTCCGGACGGCAGTGGTTGTTGAGGTTGTGAAGATCTGAGGTGGAGTACAGCGGCGGCATAAAGGTAGCGTTAGAGCCAGGTGTCAGTGAAAAAAGAAGCTATGTCCAACCCAGGAGTATCCACGGGATGACCCACGGCATAGCAGCAGCAGGACGTTCCTCCTTCTGTCTGTAGTCGTTACTGTTGTTGTGGACTTCACCATTAAAATGATCAAAAGCAGCCTGATAAAAGTACTACCAGTGTGCCAGCAGTGTTTGAGGTGTGGACTCAAAGACTTTAGACTTTGCTGACTTCAACACATGAAACTCATGATTTACTTTGGACTTTATTCCTTTGACCTGAAATGATCAATTATCATTTATCTTCCACAAGTCCAAACAAATTCATGTCACAAAAGTGTGCAGTGATTATTAACTATTCATAAGCAGAATATTTGCTCTCTCTTTCTCGCTGGTTTGAATAACAAACTTCTCTGTCAGCATATTTTATCAGCTGATGTATGATTTTATCAGCTAGATTCCAAAAGGTGGGAACAAAACATTTGCCTGTTGTCGTGTTCATGTTTTCTCTGTTCTCTGATGTCTGTACTCAACTAAAGAACATTTGTGAACCAATAGAGGGGTCACTCTGTCACATCACTCTAATGTCACGAGTTGTTGTGTATTTGTAGTTCAACAAGAGTAATGGCTCAAGATTTTCAGCCATCTGGTGAGGATTTGGACTGAAGTTTTCAGACTGATGATCTACCGCTTTACTCTCTGATCATATGTCCCTGAATTAAATCATCATGTCCTTCATGTTTAACTGTATTTTATTGTGACACATTTCTTGTGCTTCTGCTTAAGTTGAGCCAGCATTCAAACAAAAACTCATTCAACTGTTTTTTTGTGAGAAATACATTCACATCATATTAACACCAACGGAAACTGTCCAAGGAGTTTCAGTCTGAAGCATGACTGGTGGCTCTTTTAGTGGAGGGTACAGCTCTCAGTGCGGGTGCCAGACTTTCCTTACTGCTTTGCAGTGATTCATTGCAGTGACGGTGATCCTCCATCTGTGTTGGTTTGTTGTTTAATTACAGAAATCGGAGAAGCAGCAGAGACCAGCAGACAGCTGGGTCACCGCTTGGTAAGAAAAAGGTCAGAGGTCAGAGGCCAGAGGGTTAGTGGGCAGTTGCTGGGTCGATGGTAGGAAACAGAAAAGAGCAGGAAGAAGGAAGAAAAATAGATTTGTTTCAGCAGGAAACATTATTGTAATGACTGAAGATCCTGTCAGTCCACCTCCAGAGAGACCAGATTTATCTCTGTACCAAGTCTGGATCCAATGTGGTCAATCAAGTCTGGTCTGGACTGCAGTTGTTTTGCATCAGTTTTTGGTTGTTTTGCGTCTCTTTGTGGTCCAGGATACAGTTAATGATCTCAGTCATTAAAATAAAGTGCGAACAGTCAGACAAGCGACTTGGAACTTGATGTCAGTTTTTATACTCTGACACATTTCAGTCAGAACCAGTAAAGTCCAGGGTTTGATACCAGGCCCTGGTGAGCACTTAATAATCATAAAATAATAATAGATACTGAGTACACGGACTGATAGATCATAAATCAGAGTCAAGTATTAAAGTACACATAAAAAGGACACATTTTCATAAACACCAATATCAACATTTAGAGTTTGGCTCTTTTTACTCAATAATAGCTTTTATTGCATTAAAAACAAAAAAACATTTCTCTTTACAACAAACATAGAAAACCTTACTATGATGACACAAAGCAACACTACTGTTCCTAAACAGAAGGTTTGATGCTACAGCTTAAAGACATGATCCTTCATAGAAACTTGCATATAAACAGGAAGCTCCCGTCTTTTGTATAAAGCCCTAAAACAGATTGAAAAATAGAGGAACTTTTCTAAAGTGGCTCTAAACAGCTGCTACAAACAGCCAGTACTGGTCTAATCTGCATATACATTCCTGCTTCATACTCTTCAATTATATTTATATGTATCTCAACAAACGACAAGTAAATACAACTTCTTTGCAACAACAAAAAACTGAAATAAACAAACAGAAATACATAAAAAATGTCTCAAGTGGATTCGTACTCTTCATCTTCCCATCCATAAGGGTCAAAACCTTTAAATCATCATAGGTGAGGTTTGTCTGAAGTTTTAAATGCCTGCTGTGCTAGCAGTGGAGGAGCAGGGGGAGGAGCAGGAGGAGGGGGAGGAGGATCAGGAGGAGGGGGAGGAGTAGCAGGAGGAGGATCATTTATCTTTATATGAGAACCACTTAACTGAGGATAATGTTCTCTTTTGGACCATATTTAGCTTCTGGACCCATTCAAAACTCCTTTGAAAAAACACAAACTTGTGTTGAAAATGACATTTTGTTTTTTGCAGTGACATCATGTTCAGGGTCCCTGAATGCCACACCGAGCTGTTAAAGACACCTGTCGCCCGCCTGTCTGCCGCCATTACAGCCAGACCACAGCAAACACACAGGTTTACCGGTTGCACCTGAATGCAACCCGCCGCAGACTGACAGTATCTGACCTGACACCATGACCGATAAATCGTAAATAAGCCCTGTATGGTCGATGTTGTTATATGAGTTTTACCAGCAGCCGAGTCTGAGTGACTCGGACGCCTCTAAGGCGGGTTCACACCAGGACTTTGTGCAATTTCATCAGATTTATTTCATTCAATTTGTAAGTTTTACCTATCTGTTACCTTGTTGTGTGATCAATAAGGATTACAGTTTGATCGTTTTAGTAACAAAACTCCTCATGAAAATATGTTTCTTCCAATTCTTTACAGGGTTTCTGCTTTGGAAAGAGTTCTGGACCATTCTGGATCAGAGAGGGAAAAAAAAATTTACCTCACAGTGACTCTGGAATTCTATTGGGCAATATACAGCATTCGTCTGCCACCCAATGATCTGATTGGTCTAGAGATGTGTCACTTGCTTTGACATCATGGGAGCCACAACCTTTCCTTTTCTGTATCAGTGCAGGATTCTCTGGACTCACTCATGTTGACTGGAAATAAATAAACTCTGATCATCAGCAGAAACATCAGATAGCTCATCAAACCTCAACTTTCTTTATCGTAGACTGATCTCAGCACAGTTCATCCCTCCTGTTTTCCAGAAGACTTCAGTGTGTCGGACTAAAGATAGTGAAAAAAAGTTTTTACAGGTCTGTCGGTTCTGAGAAACCTTTAGGTCTACAGTCCAACTACCATTCTGACTCTGAGGGACCTGTTTAAAATCCAATCCAGTGGGAAAAAGACAAAATTCATTTCTTCAGATATTTCTAGACTTGGTTTGTGCACACAGATAAATACTGTTAGTTAATGTCACATTAATGGCTGCCAACTTTCAAACATTTAGTAAATCCTCTTGTTCTCTCTCTCCTCCAGATGTTTAGTTTGAACTCTCTGTGTGTGAGAATCAGGGTGATTTTAGCTTAGCTTAGCACAATGACTGGAAACAGGGAGAAACTTTTAGCCTAGCTCCACCAAAACAGAAAAATACCCACCTTCTAAAAGCTCAAAGTCTGAGTTACATGTTTGTTGTTTAACAGGTCCAGGAATGTGGGGTTTTAGCAAAAGTTAGCATTGAAGTTAGTGTGTGTGTGTGTGTGTGTGTGTGTGTGGGGGGGGGGGGGGAGGGGGGGGGGGGGGGGGTCTGAGTGTTAAAGTCCAGCTTGGAGTTTCAAATGTTTAATAAAACAAAGATGTAGTTGCTCAGTGAGGGTTGACTCTTGTCCTGTCTTTATGTTTTCCAGGTGTTTCTCTGTGGACAGACGTCTCTACTGAAAGACCTGGAAACTCTGTTAGTGTGGACGTGTTAAAAACTAACACGGCTTCACAGAGACGTATTCTGAGTTTCTGACCAAAGCAGGACTTGTAGCTGCTGTGCAGTTTTAGCTGGTGAACTCTAGTGAACTCATGTGAACTCTGGTGGACTCTGGTGACCTCCATTGGACTCTGGTAACCTCTGGTGGAGTCTTCAGAACTCTAGTGGACTCTGTTGGAGTCTAGTGAACTCTTATGAACTCATGTAAACTCTTTTGGAGTCTGCTGACCTCTGATGGAATCTGTATGACTATAGTGAACTCAGGTGAACTCTGGTGAAGTCTGAACTGACTAACTTTGATCTAAGGTCACCGCCCTACAATAAGTATGGACTCGCAGCTTGTTTCGCTGAACTTTGGCAGCCACCACACCTGCACCAGAGCCCAAACACCACAAACCGTCATGGATGACATAGAGTCACCTATTCACAGCGTCACATAATAGTCCATACAGGTACACACAGGTACAGGTATGCCAACCCCTCCTCACATCATCACAGCTACACAAAGACGAAAAATCATAAGAAATACAAGTTAAGGCCCAAAAAAAAAAACAGATTCTGGTTACAGGTGAGACCTGAGAGGCGTTCAGGTGGAGGTTTAAATAACAGATGAGTCTGTGATGTCATCATTAGGACCCCGCCCACATCAGGTAGATCAGTTTTACTTGTTGTCATTAGGGTTAAATGACAACAGTATTAGGAGGATTAGAGTGGAGTATTAGGGCACCAGTCAGGAAAAATAATTTTAGAGAAAAAAGTCATAATATTTCTGGAAAAATTGTTGTAAAATGTAAAGAATATAATTTTCCAAATTTTTTTACATTTTAAGAAATGTTGTTGTTCCAAATGTTGACAATGAAATAATATTTCGAAGATAAAGGTTGTAGCCCAACATTTAGAGAATAAAGTCGTAATCTTACAAGATTTTAATACTCTATCATAATAAACACAAAATATTACTTATTTTTTCTTAAGTTACAACATTGTTTTACCAAAATATCACAATTATTTCTCATGATTTTACTAATGTTTCATGAAATATCAGGACAATTCCGAACTTTGGCCCTAAACCTAGGTTGTATTTGCAATACCGACCAATCAAAAGTCTATTAGTTTACCATTCAACCATTAGATTTACATGGTTTTGAATACAATTAAAAATTGTACTGTACTTGTACTAAATTCAGATTGACACCTTTTGCTCTACTGGTTAGAAGTGATTGTTGGTTATTCTGTAATGAATTGGATTTATTGTTAAATATAGTAAACCTCTTTAGAACCTCAAACTATTGTTTGAAGCATCAAAACACGACTCAACATCTGCAAAAATGTGGAGTTGTGTTGGAGGAATGTTGGCGGCGTGTTGGAGGCATGTTGGAGGCGTGTTGGACAAATGTTGGAGGAATGTGGAGAGATTTTGAACGAATGTGGAGAAATGTTGGAAGTGTGTTGGAGGTGTGTTGGACAAATGTTGGAGGAATGTGGAGAAATGTTGGAAGTGTGTTGGACAAATGTTGGAGAAATGTTGGAGGCATGTTGGAGAAATGTTGAGAAATGTTGGACAAATATTATAGGAATGTGGAGAAATGTTGGAGGAATGTTGGAGGTATGTTGGAAGCATGTTGGAGGCGTGTTGGAGGCGTGTTGGAGGAATGTTGGAGAAATGTTGGAGGCGTGTTGGAGGAATGTTGGAGGAATGTGGAGAAATGTTGGAGGCATGTTGGAGAAATATTGGAGAAATGTTGGAGGAATGTTGGAGGCATGTTGGAGAAATGTTGGAGGCGTGTTGGACAAATGTTGGAGGAATGTGGACAAATGTTGGAGGTGTGTTGAAGGCATGTTGGAGGTGTGTTGGACAAATGTTGGACAAATGTTATAGGAATGTGGAGAAATGTTGGAGGAATGTGGAGAAATGTTGGAGGAATGTTGGAGGAATGTGGAGAAATGTTGGAGGAATGTTGGAGGTGTGTTGGAGGCGTGTTGGAGGCGTGTTGGAGAAATGTTGGACGTGTGTTGGAGGAATGTGGAGTAATGTTTTAAGAGTGTTGGAGGTGTGTTGAACGAATGTTGGAGGTGTGTTAGAGGCATGTTGGAGACGTGTTGGAGGCATGTCGGAAGCATGTTGTAGGACTGTTGGAGTTTTGTTGGAGTTGTGTTGGAGGCTTTTTTGAGGAATGTTGAAAGCTTGTTGGAAGAATGTTGGAGGCATGTTTGATGTGTGTTGGAGGAAATGCAGGAAGATGCGGTCACATGACGTCAGGTCAAAAAGTTGCAGTCACATGATGTCATGACGAAAAGCTGCAGTCACATGACGTCAGGGTGATATGATGAACATTGTTTCCAAAATCAGTTCTTGTTAAATAAAACTCTGTGAGGTTTTCTGTGTGACAGGAAGCTATGAGGCACGTTGACAGTAGTACAAACATCTTCAGCCAATCAAATGGCAGTATAGGCACAGTGAACACAGCTGACACCACCTGACGTTTGATTAAAAACATTTTGTTCAAGCAACAGCGCCCCCTGTGGATAAACAGACTGAAGAATATATTTAACAGTAGAAAACATATTTCTTATTATATTTTCATATATTTGATATTCAAACTGATGAATTACTGACAGTAAGAACAGCAGAAGTCAGGTGATTCCCCAAAATGTCATAATGAAATCTTAAATAAAAAACTCTGTCCATCATGTTTTAACATCAGGACACTTTGTGGAGTTATTAAATATTTTATATTTACACATATATAAAATATTGTTTATGATCAATGTTCAGCGACTGCGATTTAAATCTTCACTTTCCTCTATTTAGTTTACTGTTTATGACTCCGTTCAGCAGGGGGCGATGCTGCAGCTTTCACCTGCCTGTGTGTGTGTGTGTGTCAGAGTTTGTGTGTGTGTTGTGGAGGAGTGCTTGTTTTCCATCTTTTAGGAGGCGTGTCTGAGGAGCAGCGTGGGGGCGGGGCTCCACTGGCCGTGGGGGTGGTGGTGAGGCGTGGGGGAGCAGTCGCAGGAGCAGGGTGGGGCAGGCTTACCTAACACCCCACCTGAGTCCAGTGGGTACTCCAAGATGGAGGCCGGCGCTGCCAAAGCATACGGGTAGTCATACGGCGCCGCGTAGATCAGCCCGGACTCAGGCCCCGTCCCCGGCATCAGAGCCGCTGGGTGAGGCGTCCCATTCGGCAGCACCGTCTGGATCTGACGAATCAGAGGCATGAGGGCGGGGCCCGTAGGTGCAGATGTACGCAGGGCAGTGGGTGGGGCCATGATGGGGGTGGGGCCAGAGAGGACACGAGGAGTCTGAGTGGAGGCTGCAAGAGAGAAGGCAAGGGAGGCTGAGGAGGAGGAAAGGAGATAGGAGGAGGAGGAGATAAGAAGAGGAGAGGAGGAGGGGATTTGAAGGGAGATACGAGAGGAAGAGGACAGGAGCAGAATGAGGAGAGGAGGAGGAGAGAAGGAGGCGAGGAGGAGGAGAAGAGGAAGAGAGTAAGCAGTTAGCACAGAGTGAGGTTTGGTTGTTCTGCTCTCTGATTGGTCTCTGATTGGTCAGACAGTGTCTGATTGGTCTCTGATTGGCCGGCTTCTTACAGTGTTTGATGTTAGCGTCTCTGTACGTCCCGTTCAGGATGGCTAACTCCATCAGCTGCATCTTCTTCAGACTGTCCTCCCCCTCCGCCTGAAACAGACAGTGACAACCATCATGTACATCTGCAGTATATCTGTATTATACACTCATACTCACACTCATCTGTAGGCAAACTGTAGTTTAAGAAGAGTCTACAAATTAAAGGCACCGTCATTTAAAAATCATACAAGACTAAATTTGAAAAAATGAACTATTGAATCAACAGTCAAATGTTCTCACAGCTAATTAAAGACGGGGAGAAACAGCTACAGTCCAGACTACAGACAGAGGGAGGAACAGCTACAGTCAGGACTACAGACAGGAGAAGGAACAGCTACAGTTATAACTACAGACAGAGGGAGGAACAGCTACAGGTAAAATTACAGACAGAGGGAGGAACAGCTACAGTTAGGACTACAGACAGGAGGAGGAACAGCAACAGTTAGGACTACAGACAGGAGGACGAACAGCTACAGTCAGGACTACAGACAGGAGGAGGAACAGCTACAGTTAGGACTACAGACAGGAGGAGGAACAGCTACAGTTAGGACTACAGACAGAGGGAGGAACAGCTACAGTTAGGACTACAGACAGGAGGAGGAACAGCAACAGTTAGGACTACAGACAGGAGGACGAACAGCTACAGTCAGGACTACAGACAGGAGGAGGTACATCTACAGTCAGGACTACAGACAGGAGAAGGAACAGCTACAGTTAGAAATACAGACAGAGGGAGGAACAGCTACAGTCCGGACTACAGACAGAGGGAGGAACAGCTACAGTTATAACTACAGACAGAGGGAGGAACAGCTACATTTAGAAATACAGACAGAGGGAGGAACAGCTACAGTCCGGACTACAGACAGGAGGAGGAACAGCTACAGTCAGGACTACAGACAGGAGAAGGAACAGCTACAGTTAGGACTACAGACAGGAGGAGGAACAGCTACAGTTAGGACTACAGACAGGAGGAGGAACAGCTACAGTCAGGACTACAGACAGGAGAAGGAACAGCTACAGTTATAACTACAGACAGAGGGAGGAACAGCTACAGTTAGGACTACAGACAGGAGGAGGAAACAGCTACAGTTAGGACTACAGACAGGAGGAGGAACAGCTACAGTCAGGACTACAGACAGGAGAAGGAACAGCTACAGTTATAACTACAGACAGAGGGAGGAACAGCTACAGTTAGGACTACAGACAGGAGGAGGAAACAGCTACAGTTAGGACTACAGACAGGAGGAGGAACAGCTACAGTCAGGACTACAGACAGAGGGAGGAACAGCTACAGTTAGGACTACAGACAGGAGGAGGAAACAGCTACAGTTAGGACTACAGACAGGAGGAGGAACAGCTACAGTCAGGACTACAGACAGAGGGAGGAACAGCTACATTTAGAACTACAGACAGAGGGAGGAACAGAGTCTCCGACCACAGGGGGTGTCACAGAGCAAAGTTGACACTACATACAGACACAGGTGCTTCCTGTAATACACCTAAAACTGTATGCAGCTGCTGCAAGAAACCATGAAAATACTGTGTACATATCTACAACACAAATAACTTTAAAATATACAAATACATAAGAATGTCTGAAAAAGCTAACCTCAGCGCTAGAGGCTACATAAGAGAAAGGGGCATGCCTTCTTTTCACATCAACCAATCCCTTCTGACCAAATGATCTATTAGAGATTAATATTGTTGTGATTACCTGTGCAACTCAACAACACCTGTCTTACTTGGTCTGACGACATCACAAGTTCATTCATTATTATCTTTGTTTCCTCCAACTACAAACTAACTTCTGAACAAAAACAACGTCACCCCAGTATGAGACCAACTTCCCGTCACATTTAAAGACATGACACACACACACACACACACACACACACACACACACACACACCACAACAGGTGATCAGGTTCTCTTCCCCTTTTTGTCACATGGCAACAGAGTTTTCCTGGCTCCCCATTGGTTTGGTGAGATCCAGGAAGTGAAGATCAGCAGACTCACTGCTCTTCCTGTCTGACACACACACACACACACACACACACACACGTTTTCTCCTTCATAATAAAAGCCTTTGTTCTGCTGACAGATAATCAGTCTTTTATGTCAACAACACTCAACAACATTTCAGACTAACTGGCTCCCCCACCTGGACCAGCTGTCAGACCACAGGTACTCACTGTGACCAGGTCAAAGTGCTTTATACAAAAGACGAGGGTTGTTACCCACATGTTATATCTGGAAGTTCTCTGATGACACAGCCATTGCGGGCTGTCTACCTGATGAGAACGTAATGGAATACAGGGATGTATTCACTGAACAAGCTAGTTAGGAGGGCCAGCTCGGTCCTGGACTGCCCTCTGTACCTGACTGAGGAGGTGGGTGAGAGGAGGATGCTGACAAAGCTGACGTCCATTATGGACAACATCTCTCACCCCCTCCATGACACTGTGGGAGCACAAAATATTGTCAATTCCTTCCCATGGATCAGTGAGGACATTTGTAACCTTAAAAGGGCTTGCAGCAGAACAGAGTCCACTACCTACAAATTAATGATTAATTAATGAATTAATCATCTACAATCAAAAAGTAAAAGAGGCAAAAGACCAATATTTAGTAAGTAACCACCAATCAGCATAATTCCAAATTGTTATTTACAACCATTGATCGGCTTGTCAAACCTCCCACTTTAAGTCCCTCTGCTTCATCTGCTGCTTACTGAAAAACAAAATTCACCAAATTCGAGCAAACATGACCTTTTCATGTTCTCCCATGATCCCTTGTCTAGGTCCACATTTGCAGGAAAGCTTTCAGCCAGTTGATATGGAAACTGGCTGATCGATACTGTGTCCCATATGAAACCCTCATTCAGTCATCTGGATATTATTCCGGCAAAACTATTCAGGTAAGTGTTGGGAGGCCCTACTCTGCTCCAAATTTTAAACAGCTCCCTTTGCTCTGGATGTGTCATAGATTATTTTAAAATAGCCTGTATTCAGCTGCTGCTAAAAGGACCTGGCCTTGACCCATCAGTTTAAAAGAATTTTAGACCAATCTTAAAATGTCCCTACTTTTCAAAAACTCTTAAGAAACCGGTTGTAGAACAACTTCAGGAAGCAATAAATAACAACAGCATTATTGAGAAATTTCTATCTGGATTTGCAAGCTACACAGCACCAAAACAGCTCTTTTAAGGGTTACAAATGTCTTACTAATGGCTGCAGACTCTGGACACTGCTCCATACTAGTGCTGCTTGACCTGCAGTGCAGTGTTCAACACCATTGATCATGCTACGCTATTAAAAAGACTTAAGGATTGAGTGGTGAGCGGCTCTGGAGTGGTTCTACTCCTATCCGTCAAATAGAAAATTTTATGTCTCAATTAATTCTTTGATCTACTCAACTGCACAGACAACATGTACATAAAGAAAGGATAAGGTCCACCTTGACGTGGTAACCATATGATATCGAACATTCAGGTTTACCCCTTTCCTCATCTCCTTTTTATTTCCTTCATTCTCTCTTCCTTTCCTTTCTCTTCCTCCTCCTTCCTTCTCCCTTTTATCAATAAAGAATTACTTCCTTGTTTTTGACCAATAGGCTTGAACATTGGTGGAGGGCCATCCTCCCACTCATCTCATCAGTGTAACACAATATAGGTGTGTAAGCCCCTGCTGACAATGATCCTGATGAAGACCTACGTTGGTCGCAACACATTGGTTATTTTAAATACAAATTGCCATATAAAATAAAGGCATTAGAATATTGTTTGTTTGAGTTCATATGTCACTCATGCAAAGAGCCCTTCACAAAATGGTATAAGCAGGTGCACCTGAAGTATCCAAAGAGCATGTGTAAGATCACCACAAAGACCTCCTTCATTGTCTTCATGGTCTTCCAGTTAGTATTCGATCTGCTGACACTGTTTCTGTCATAAGACAAATTTTTACAGACAACTAGTCTTATTTGATTACCCAATACAGCTGTATTGTGCAACCACCCGATGTTAAGTTTATTTTAATTGTTTCACTTGTTCTACCTTTGGGATGATTAATTTGTAAATGTATTTTATTTGGTCTTTTAACTGTGTGCTTGTATTTTGCTGTTTTCAAGCTGGGAGCACAAGTTGTTTCCATAGACAACAAATCCATATAATACGAATAGAAAAGGAAAAGTGCTACACAAATAAAATTATTGTTGTTATTATTATCAGAGATCAGAGGTCGCAATTCGGAGGTCGTGGGTCAAGCAACTCACAGCAGGAACCAGCAGCTTGTTGACTTCCTCCACGGCTCGTTTGAGTTTGATCTCGGCTCGATTCTGAGCGTCTTCCACTGTGATGAGGACATGAAGATCCTCGTTCAGGTGCTCCCAGTTAGGCTTCCCCCGGTTCTGCTCCTCCTACACACAGACAGGTAGAGACAAATGGAGAGAGAGACACAGGTAGAGAGAGATGGGTAGACAGGTAGAGAGAGGGAGAGAGAGAGGTCATGCTCACATGAGTTCCTGAAACTTTTGTTTTAAAATAAAACATATTATAACATATCCCACAATAAAATACCTTTTATAGTGGGATAAACCTGGATATTTTGAACAAGGACCTAAAGGGGATTGTACCAACTTCAACATATATCTAGTACACATCCAAAACCAGGAGTTAAAGTTGTTTTTGCACACAATTACCTAAAATACTCTGAACAAAGGATTCACAAAGGAACCAACTCAAGGACCCACTGGTGAAGCTGAACTGACACCTAAGAATAACGCTGAACCTGAGTGAGTACTGCTAGTCTGTTGTACCTGTTACCAACTGGCTCAAGGTTGGCATCAAAAAGGGATGCCACACACAGATATATCACTCAAAAAGTAATTTATTTAACCCAATGAACATATTAATGAACTAGTGGGGTGTGTAAGTGGTAGGTTACCCTCCTAGCTCCACCAACCAGCCAACTCCTAGCATTCAAACAAGCAGCAGAGCAGGCACACAGGCAGGAAGAGAGGTTAGGGTCTTCACATACCTTATGATCCAAAAAAGTGAACAACTTGAACCTAAACAATGGAAGCAGCACATTTTAGAGAATGTAATTCATGTCCCTCATTAATGACATATTGTATCCATGTAACTGCCTCCTCCGTACGGATCGATGCATGATTAGGCTGTTCATTGGCTGTAGGTCGTTTCATGGCTCTCCGAGCCGCCTGCAACACGACCAGATATTTAGCCTGCTAAATTTTTTTTTTTGAGGCATCAGCGAGTTCTCAGCAAGCTCCCGGGTCGAGTCTCTGAATGGTTCAAACATAGTGATCAAGCCCCGATTTGCCCCCATATCTGGGGGCTTTTGTCGGCGATCTCCAAAAACTGTCAGTGAGAGGAAAATCAGGGTTATAATCATAGTGTGAACTGAAACCCCCCCGGAGACAGACAAGTAGAGACAGATGGGCAGAGAGACAGACAGGTAGAGACAGACAGGTAGAGACAGACAGGTAGAAACAGACAGGTAGATGTGAACCTGAACATTAAATAACTTCTCAGCTGCATTTGAGGTTTACTGGTGACTTTAATACAGTCAGTGGATTACTGACACGTTGAAGTCTAATCTACTCGGCAACTTGAGGAGCTGCAGCTGATTGGAGTCTCAGCAGGAGGTGCAGAAACAACAAATCCAACCAACTCTCACATTTCAGCTTTTATATCCTCTTGCTCTTCCTTCTCCTCCTCACTTCCTCTCTTCAACCTGCTCCTCTCTTCCTCCTCTTCCTCTCCTCCTCCTCTTCTCTCCCCTCCTCCTCCTCTCCTCCTCCTCCTCTCCTCCACCTCTTCCTCCTCCTATCTTCTCGTCTCCTCCTCCTTTCTCTCCCCTCCTCCTCTCCTCCACCTCTTCCTCCTCCTCTCGTCCCCTCTTCCTTCTCTTCTCTCCTCCTCTCCTCCTCCTCCTCCTCTCGTCTCCTCCTCCTCCTCTCCTCCATCTGGTTTCTGTTGACCTCCTGTTGTTCGTTCTGAATAAAAAATAAACTGTGTGTTTTCGCAGCAGTTTGACCTGAAATGTTTGAAATTGTTTCCATCTTCTTTTTTCTTCTTCCTCTTCACTCACTTTATTGTCACTTCAGTAACTTCACTTCACTTCAGTCACAATCAGCTTTAAAACAGATGAAAGGACGTTTAGGAGAAGACAGTGGATGTTGTTCATTTCCTTAATGAAATCTATGACTAAATATGATCGCTAGCCTCCTTTGATGAGACGTCATGGATGTCATTTAATATTTACTGTGACAATATCAACATGCAAAATTGTTGACGAAAAAAGACAAAACTAAATTGTGGTTTTTCTCTTTTTTTTTTTTAATGCAGCAGCTCCGTTTCCTGTGCTGCACTGTGTGAGGGTGTGAGTGTGTGTGTAATGTGTGTGAGTATGTGTGTGTGTGAGTGTGTGTATGCATGAGTGTGTGTGTGTGTGAGTGTGTATGTGAGTGAGTGTGTGTGTGTGTGTGTATGTGAGTGAGTGTGTGTGTGAGTGTGTTTTCTGAGCCTGAGTGTGTGTGTGAGTGTGTGTGAGTGTGTGTGAATGAGTGTGTGTGAGTGTGTATGTGAGTGAGTGTGTGTGTGAGTGTGTTTTCTGAGCCTGAGTGTGTGTGTGAGTGTGTGTGAGTGTGTGTGAATGAGTGTGTGTGTGTACGTGAGTTAGTGTATGTGAGTGAGTGTGTGTGTGTGTGTGTATGTGAGTGAGTGTGTGTGTGAGTGTGTTTTCTGAGCCTGAGTGTGTGTGTGAGTGTGTGTGAGTGTGTGTGAATGAGTGTGTGTGAGTGTGTATGTGAGTGAGTGTGTGTGTGAGTGTGTTTTCTGAGCCTGAGTGTGTGTGTGAGTGTGTGTGAGTGTGTGTGAATGAGTGTGTGTGTGTATGTGAGTTAGTGTGTGTGAGTGTGTGTGAGTGTGTATGTGAGTGAGTGTGTGTGAGTGTGTTTTCTGAGCCTGAGTGTGTGAGTGAGTGTGAGTGAGTGTGTGTGAGTTTGAGTGTCGGTATATGGTATATAACTGTCTTTGGCTAAACTAGACTGACGGAAATGTTCAATATAATCTGATGACTAAAACTTTCCTAAAAAGTTCCAGTTTTCTTAAAGACTAAAATGTCCAGACTTTTAGTCACTTAAAACTTAAGACTATGACTTAATCTAACATAGCTGCCAAAATTAACACTGATTCGTATTTTTCTGATGATAAATGACAGTGAGAGTTTTCAGAATCAGTAAATCATCTCTAATAAACTCTCACTTGTCTAGTGAAAAGACTGAGAGGAGTGTCTGACAAACACCAGCTGCAGTCACAGATGGATCAGTGAACAGGCCGACCAGACTCTGCAAAAGGGCCCCAGACCCCCCCGGTCTCTGTTTGAAGTGACGGCTAACATCTTTTCACTGTCACAGATCTCAGTCCAAGGTAAGGATGCCCTGATCCTGGTCAAGAGATGCAAAACAACAACAAAGATATGCAAAACAACCACAAAGACACATAAAATGACAACAAAGAGACAAAACAACCACAAAGACATGGAAAATGATTAAGAAGTCACAAAATTACCACAAAAACATGAAAAAAAACGACTATAAAGAGATGCAAAACAACCACAAAGAGACAGAAAACGGTTTGGATGAAACTCAAAAGGCAACTTTTCAAGAACTCAAAAAGAGATTTTATACCGGCGATCTTCAAGGTTTGTCTCAATTAACAATAGAATTGTTATTTGAATTATATATCTTCAAGTGGAAGGGAGAACTTCCTTTCTCATTTTTCTCAGTAGGAAAGTAAATCATCACTTTTCCAAGATTCTTGTGAAAAACAGGTGTTAACAACACTGCTTACATCATGCTTACATTGTCCTCAGGATAGATGACAGTTCATCAAGACCACTTGTTCGATTGGTTGAACAGCTGCTGCCTCCACCAATCAGAAAGCTTCATTTGTGTAAAGAAATTGAAAAAGTCTGACCGACAGATGCCTCATAATAAACACTGATAAACCCAACATTAACCCCAGCCAATCAGATGGCCAGTCTAACTGTCAATCATCGTGATGTCACTAGGAGAAATCAGAATCAGCAGGCAGGACAGACATGAAGTGAAGAACAAAATAAAGGTTGAATAGAGATTTGTGGGACAGGTTCTGATTCTGTCTTCAAACAGCTCTTCATATAAAATACATGTGTTTAAATTTAAAAGCTATTACACTATTATACGTATTATACGTAACCTGAGATACCTCAAATCCAATCATAAGTGTTAAAATCTATCAAAAACAAATCTACAAAAACTTACAAAGAATGTAATCTCCAAGACTTCATCAGAGGGCAGAAGAATCAAATGTCTTTTACAGTAGAAATACAATTAAAAACACTGCCATTTGTCTTTAAGTCTTTGGTTAGAGGCCAGAGAAGGGCTCTTAATGAAGGACCTCACAGGTATACAAGTACCAGTGTGTGTGTGTGTGTGTGTGTGTGTGTGTGTGTGTGTTTGTATGTGTGTTACCTTCTTCTTGTCTCTCATGGAGCCCCTCCCTCTCACCATGATCTTACATCCTGTCTCCGCCTCCAGCTGCTTCGCCGTCAGGCCGCGAGGACCCAGAATCCTCCCGACAAAGTTAAACTGACAGAGAGAGAGAGAGCGAAAAATGTGTTTCTGGTTACCATGACAATGATCAATCAGCCAGCACCCTCCCCTACACTGACCTGATCAGCCATCAATCATAACAACACTGACAGACAGAGGGAGGAAAATACATCTGGACCTGAACGCAGGATCAAGTCTCACCTGAGCCAGCCCTAACTATACTACTGGATTTTACAGGGAGTCAGTGCAGAGAAGCTCATATTGGAGGAATATGTTCTCTTTTGCTGGTTCCTGTCAGTACATGTGCAGCAGCTTTCTGGATCAGCTGGAGAGTCTTAAGAGACAAAGGTTACTCCTAGATTCCTTACAGTGGGGCTGGAGGTCAGGGCAATGCCATCTAGAGTAACTATATCTATAGATAATGCGTCTCACAGGTGTTTGTGTTTGGGGCCAAGAACAATAACCACAGTCTGTCTGAGTTTAACAGCAGAAAATTGCAGGTCATCCAGTTTTTAATGTCCTTAATCGGTTTAATCTGGCTTTATCAATAAATACAATTGAGTATCATCTGCATAGCAGTGAAAGTTTATAGAGGGTTTCCTAATAATATTGTCTAAAGGAAGCATATATAAGGTCTCCTCCTGATTGGCTGGATGGGCGGGTTCGTCCTGGGTAGCTGTTTGCTTCTGGTTGGTCCCTCCTCAACATCCTGCCGTTTAAAAAGCCTCAGGCCAAGAACTGAAGTTCTTTTGACAGACATAATTTGTTGGATAGATTTGTGATATTTCGTTGGGCCTAAATTATTTTGTGTATCTTGTTTAATTAACCCCATCATCTATAATGTAAGTATAGAAGTCTTCTGTACAACTTTTTCTCCTTTTTTGCTGTCACTTAGGGAGTTCAGTCAGACAACTCACGTTTGAACTGTTTATTACAACAGCAGACATAGTTAGAGTTTGGCATCTAGGCTCCGACCTCATCACTCCCCGTAGACATGTTTACATGAAATATTGGGGAGTGATGATTACATCCCCCCCCCCCCCCACCAGAGCCTGCAGGTGGATGCTGGGGTGGAGGTGGGGCTGAAAGAGCAGCAGCAAGAATGATGCAGGCAGCAATGATGATGCCGCAGCGAGCAGTGGCGTAAAGGAAGCAGAGGGTGAGATGGCAAATTTTGCAGTTTAAATAGACCGCCAAATTAAGAGGGAGTGTTTGGTAGATGTTGTGGAGTGTGAGGCAGGTCACGTGTGAATGAAGCAGTGCAGCTCGAGTTGCCTGCCTGAACTAGCTCGCAGGCATCACTCCATTTAGGTTAAGTGAATGCATTTTGGTTCATTTGTTCATTTCAATAGGTTTAGTCAGCACTTTTCTTTGAAGACATAAATTATTTTGCTTGCTGTTTTTGCCTTGTTCACCCTGAAATAATTGCTTCAGTTTATTGTCACATCTTTCACTACATGCTGTAAATAATAAATCACCTGCCCTTATTGATAAATCAGTGTTTTGACTGATTCGGGGACCAGGGAAAGAACGTCGGCTTATACCCCTAGACATGGTGTAACAGATGCCTTTCCGAGAGGCTGAGGTAGCAGCTCCTATCCTGAAGGAGTGTCCAAGTAGCGAAAAGTAAAAATTACTATCACAATCTGGTCCTTTGTCCTTTCTTTGGGCCACATTCTAGCCCCAGCACTCAGTATTATTCTTTTTCCCTGTTCCCTGCTCTGGACATGTCATCTTCATACTCCACCAGATGCCTTCGGACCTTCTCTCCTTTTCCCATCATCTGACTGCCCCACCCATCTACAAACCTGCTCCCACTTTCGGCAGCCCTGCTTGCCCCGCCCACTCCTCACCTGCAGCTCATTTTCCTAATCAGCCACTCATATATACCTAGTATAGTTCCTTTGTCAGTTCATTGTGCTTTGTTTGCAGCATGTTTTGCACTTCTGTTTTTCCCTGTGACCTGTTCAATCACTTGCCTGCTCTGGAATTTGCCTTTGTGTTTTTGGAATTGATATTTTCTGTTGGCCTCACAATCCCGTAAGTTTTTATTGTACCTTTTTTGTATAAATAAACTGACTGCGGCTATTATAGGGTGGATTTCGAAGACAGACTTGAGATTCACTTGCGAGCTCAGGTGGCCATTCTGCTTCAAACCATCTGCCATTGTAGAAACCCCCCAAACCGACAGAAGGAGCGGTGTCGGTGTACAGATGTATGTTGCGTGGCTGAAACAGTTGTTTTGTCGTAAAAGAAAGTGATGCCATTTGAGTTTGGCACGGCTTGAACTCTCCAGTGAGATGGAGTTCAAGGGGGCTGGGTTTATCTATTTGTTTAATGAGTTATTAGGGCATGCAGGGTGGGCCTGGTCTCTGCCGCAGAAGAAGCTGGCGTGGAGGAAGTGGCACTGGGACATGGTACATTAGGCATTGTTGAAGATATTGCATATTGTGTGACCTCCTTGGTGCATGATGGTTCTGCCTTTTAATCTATGATGTTGCTTATGGGGAAAATAACGTATGGGGCTGACGATGCTGGCTTTGGAGGTACGAATGCTGAAGGAGCCATTCATGATAAGTGATAAAAAGCTGAAGCTCTTGTCTGGGCTTGATGTGACTTGGGGTGTGCAGGAATGGAGTAGGTGGTTGGGTGAGGCAGGGCACTATGCAATGAGCATGGTAGGGCTGCACAAGTGGCGAAGATGTGCTGTAAAGTGTGCCTCAGTATGTGTCCTCATTGAACTGCTAAAGAAGAGCTGTGGCGTGGGAGGCAAAGTCAGTGTAAAACAGAGGATCATCCAGATTAAGGATGATGGGCATGTAATCATCCACTCTCTGCCGTTGGGTGGAAAACTGAGGATGTACATTCGCAAAGCAAATTTACTCTGTGGGAGTAAACTCTCTGGAACGGGTAGCTGTTCTCCCTTTGGGTGGAGGTGCCCTTTGTATCATTATGGGCATCTGTTGACTGGTGGTTGATGAATGAAAGGCAAGATAAAAAGTGCAAGATCTGTGTTATGACGTCAATTATTTGTTGCATAGACTGGTGGGAACTGGAGAAGGACTGACGTTAGAATGGAATTAACTTGATGAAAGGGCTGTGGAAGAAAGCAGGGTGCTGATTAGAGTAAACTGCTGTGGTTGCTGGAAGTGGGCAACAGGGGTCACTGGCAACTCATTACCAGGACCCCTACTAGAGCAAGCTGCTGCGGTTGCCAGTTGTAAGTATTAAACAAACTGGACGGTATATTTTCTCTAAAAGCAGAACAAAGAACTTCACTTAAAGCTTGTGTTAAGCAAGATGTGTTCAAAGGACGTATGACAGGTCAATGTTTTGTTGCTCTGATTGATCTTCTGCGCCCTGTTGATAACAGCACTTGGAAATCAAAAGTTAACTGAGAGGTTCCAGACTATACACATTTGCAAATGAGTTTGCCGATGCCAGGCTAGGTTGCTGAAGCTCAGGTGTTTTTGTTCTGGTTCATGCCTACTGTCTTTGCTTTGTGAAACTGTTGAACTGTCCCTTTAACATGGTACTGACACCACAATGTATAATTGGGTTGTGCATGCCTTAATATTTTTTTTTATTGATATTGGTCCTGTTTATCTTAATTATCTATATATATATATATATATATATATGTGTTCTATGTTTGTGTAGCATGAAGGGGGTTAAAAACTTTCATTGCATTTTGCAACCCTGAGTTGTAAAATTATAGAATAATAATTCTAACCATGAACCTTTAACATGGGTGCTGACATCACAACGTAGTATTGGTTGTGCGTGATGGCATCACCTAGAAGAGAACAAGTGTTGACAGAGCAATGGGCATGGCGGGCTGACCTGTGTGTTGAAAAGTTTTGCTTTGTTGTTGGTTCTGTGAAATGGTAACTCCTTCATTTTTAATGAGGGCTGGTTGACGCTGCACATTGCGAGGCTGGAGTAGTTGGGACGATAGTGAGGGGCTGAAGTTTTCCTCAGAACTGTGGCAACAATGATGGACTGTCAGTGAAATGCTTCTTCCTCTCTTATCTGATGAGGGAGGTGGGCTGGGAGATACGGAGGATTTGTCAGGTGATCTTTGGTTGTTTTGTATGTTGAAGACAGTTGAACCAGGCAGGATACAAACCATAGAGACTGTGTTGAGGCTTCCTAGATTTGCTCACTTCCTGGATGCTCTGTCATGATCTGTCTGTTTGTCACTTCTGCTCACTGCCTGGACTTTTGCTTTGTTCCCCTCACCTGCCATTCCCTCACCTTCCACCAGATGCCCTCTGACTTTCCTTCCTTCCCCATCACCTGATTGCCCCACCCATCTACACACCTGTCTCCACTCTCCTCTCAGCCACTGCCTCCTCATCAGCCTCACTCCTTTCACCTGTCTCTACTCAGCAATTAGCCAGCTATATATACTAGTTCATTTTCCTGGTCGGGTGTCAGATCCTTTTGTTTTTGTCTGTGTTTCTGTGAGTTCCTGTTCCGGCGTTTCCCGTTCCTTGTTTCCATGTGTTTGTGTCGGTTCTGGACGCCCTGTTACCGGATTATTCACCTGCCTGTTTTTGGACTTATCTGTTTGCCCGGTTACCTGTTTTTGTCACCTGCCTGCTCTGGACTCTATTACCTTGTCGTTTGGAATAAACCCCTATCAGCATACCTGCTGGTCTCCTCTCCTCTCTGCGCTTGGGTCCTATATTTGCCAAACGGCTAACGCGCCGTGACAGAAGGATCTGACCAAGATGGACCCAGCAGAGGACTACTCATTTGAGGTGGGTCGGCAGGAACCTATTTACACTCTCTTGTGCCCACGGAAAGTGGAAGAGAGCTCCCGACGGGGATCATGCAGAGGGAGTTCTGCGCTTAGCGCGCCGGAAGGTGTCGCGGACGCCATGGCTGAGGGGTTCCCTGCCGGGCTGGTTCACAAGCTTTCTGGAGACCCCAGATTACCAGCCCGCACCTCAGTCAGCCTCTCCGTCCGGATCCCGGTCTGCACCCTGGTCTGTTCCCGTGCCTGCTCCCCAGTCTGCGTCTCAGTCGGCCCCAGCGGCCGAATCCCCCCCCAGCCTCCAGTGGCCGAATTCCCCGAGCCCCCAGAGCCCCCAGCGGCCGACTTCCCCGGCCTCCTGGTCGGCCTCCTGGTCGGCCGCCTGAGGGGGTCCTCCGTCTTCGTCGGCCGCCTGAGGGGGTCCTCCGTCTTCGTCGGCCGCCTGAGGGGGTCCTCCGTCTTCGTCGGCCGCCTGAGGGGGTCCTCCGTCTTCGCCGGCCTCCTGGTCGGCCGCCTGAGGGGGTTGGCCGCCTGAGGGGGTCCGCCGTCTTCGCCGGCCTCCTGGTCGGCCGCCTGAGGGGGTCGGCCGCCTGAGGGGGTCCTCGGACCCCCGGACTCAGGCCGTCCGCCTGAGGCTCCCTGCGACTGCCCTTCTATCCCTCCTCCAGACCCCCTCCACCCACCCGGCTGAATGGAACGTCTGGAATCAGATCCTTAAAGGGGGGTTGCGCCATGACACGCTCATACCCTGCACGTCTTGTGGATTAATGAAAGCGGGCACTGAGGCGGTGAAGAAGTTTTCGGCTGCCTTTGATGGGATACTGAGATGAAATCCATGCTCAAGAAGAGATGAGATGTGGTCCTGCTCCTGAAACTTTGCTAGGTAGCTTCAGTTAACCCACAATTAGGTTCAATTAAACTGATCTGAGAGCAGTTCATTAATGTTACCTGCTGACCAGGTGAACTCACACACACTCACATCAGGATGCTCCTTTGTGGGGACGTAGAGTTTCTCCTGCAGTTGGACATTTGGACCAATGGCGTCCGGCAGCTCGCTGATCCTCTCTGAACCATTCAAAGTGTCGATATACATGTCCTTCCTGACACGGCTGATCTCTGAAACACACAACACATTAACACACAACATGTTAATACCAAACAATAGCAACATACACAAGGTTTCTGGACACATCCACCTGGTAGAAGACCCGAGGGTATACCCAGAACACGCTGGAAAGATTATACATCTCATCTGGCCTGGGTTTGCTCTGGACGCCCCCGGAGGAGAGAAAACACTGCTGGAGAGACAGATGTCTGGACTACCTTGTTCAGCCTGTAGGAAAGGCTCTCAGATAAAAGTGTGTTTTTAAGAAAGGGACTGACTCAGCCGTTCTGATTTCCTTAGGCAGATCGTTCCAGAGCCTTGTGGGCCCTGACTCCAAACGCTCTGTCCCCTTTAGTTTTCAGCCAGTCCCCTGGAACAGACAAAAGACCTCTGCTTGAGGATCTCAGAGTACGTATCAGCTCTTACGGCACTAAGAGGTCAGAGCTATAGCAAGGAGAGGGGCCATAAAGCCTTAAAAGTAATAAAAAAAACCTTAAAATCTCTAAAACATCCTGGGAGCCAGTGTAAAGAGGCTACAACAGGAATAATGTGATTAAGTCTCTTGGTTCTGGTTAAAAGCCTAACAGCTGAGTTCTGTGTAGTCTGGAGTCGATCAATTCCTTCTTTTGGTTCAGGCAGGTACAAAGGCTGTTGCAGTAGTCCAGGCGTGAGGAGATAAAAGCTGGGGGGTACAGCCTGGACAAAAAAACGGTCCCAAAACCGACCCCTGAGGCACACCATACTTAACAAAAGAAAAAATTGAGACATAGTTGTTCACAGAGACACAGAACCTTCTTTTCGACAGTTAAGATGAAAACCATTCTGGAGCTGTGCCACAGCTGTAATAAAGTCTCAGTCTCTAAAGTCTCTAAAAGTAGAATGGGAGCCAGAGCCTTTAGTTATCAAGCTCCTCTTCTGTGGAATCAGCTCCCAATTTGGGTTCGGGAGGCAGACACCCTCTCTTCGTTTAAGAGTCTGCTAAAAACGTTCCTTTTTGATAAAACTTATAGTTAGGGCTGGCTCAGGTGAGTCCTGAACCATCCCTTAGTTATGCTGCTATAGGCTTAGACTGCCGGGGGGTTTCCTATGACTCACTGAGCTTCTCTCTCTCCTCCTCTCCCTCTCTATCTGTACGCATTCTTATCCCACTAATACAGGTTACCAACTCCATTTCTTCCTGGTAGTCCTTGTGCTTTTTCGCCTTCTCACTTTCTGCAGGTATTTCCGCCTCTGGAGCTGTAGATTCTGGATCTGTGACTGCAGGCCGTCTACTGCCCCCATGTTCCTGCTCCACTGTTGTTGTTGTTGTTGTTGTTATTATTATTAGTCTGATTTGTTGTCTCTCCTCCTGTTCTCTCTCCCCTCTCCCCCTCTCTCTCCCCCTTTCAACCCAACTGGGTGGAGGCAGATGGCCGCCCACCCAGAGCCTGGTTCTGCTCGAGGTTTCTACCTGTTAAAGGGAGTTTTTCCTTCCACTGTCGCCAAGTGCTTGCTCATGGTGGGAACTGTTGGGTCTCTAAATAATATTTTAAAGAGTATGGTCTAGACCTACTCTATGTGAAAGTGTCTTGAGATAACTTTTGTTATGATTTGGTGCTATACAAATAAAATTGCCTTGACTTCTTTCTATCAGCTCCAGATGTTTCTGAACCCCGTTAGTCTCCATCTGTAGCCACCCATGCATACAAACCACTTTAGAGCTACAACGATTCAAGTTGATCAACAGCAACCATTTTAATAATTGATTAAACATTCTGTTTAGTTTAACCAGTTTTGGTTTGTGATGATGAGGTGGTTGAGTCCTTTAAAACAACTACAAACACCTTTCAAATCAAACATGAAATATTATATTAAACATAAAGAAATTAATTCTCTTCTTAAATAAATACAGTTTTTAGTTGATTTTTTTTTTTTTTTTTTTAAAAGCAAAAATAATGAAAAAAGAAAGTATTCTCTCAAATAAAATAGTTCTATCAGTAGTCCTGATGCTACTTTTACCTCTGATATCTGAAATACGTTATGACAGACAGACAGACAGATGGGGGGCTGTCTCACCCTCATCCAGCAGCCTCTCCAGGTGCTGGAAGATCCCACAGAAGTTGGGCAGACTGCTCATCAGCTTCTTGTCGTTCATGAGCTGCATCAGATAATCCGGACTGGGTCTCGGCTTCTCCTTCCCCTCCATCTCCCCCACCATGGTCCACAAGATGTACCAGATACACAGACCACAACAATCCGGATCACAGCATGGATTAAATCCAGTCCCAGACCCAGACCCAGACCCTGTCCAGGTGCAGCTTTCTGTCTGCTCTTGTTCTGCTTTTAATCCCACGAGTTAAAACAATCAAACTTTCTGGACTCTGACAGACTGATCCGGATCATAGGAGGATCCGGTTGTATCCCCCCAGCAGCTCCAGCTCAGTCCCAGGCTCTCTCCTCCGGAGCTCCCCGGCGCTCAGCAGCTGTCTGTCGGCCAGCAGCGGCTCCGTCCGTCTGCTCTGTCCGGTCCTCCACACACACTGTCACACACCCGGACATCCACGCCGAGACTGTCTGAGGCGGGGGGGGGGGGGGGGGTTGTGTGTGTGTGTGTGTGTGTGTGTGTGAAAAGGGTCCTAGCCTTCAGAATAAAAGCATGTTCAGCATGTTGAGCTTCAGAGAGCAACTTTATTGTACATGAAATAAAAGTCTGAGCAGATCAGGAAATACATTTACAGCAAACAGCGATAAAGAAAACATTCTTCT
The DNA here is from genome assembly GCA_031216445.1 of Lateolabrax maculatus. NCBI lineage: Eukaryota > Metazoa > Chordata > Actinopteri > Acropomatiformes > Lateolabracidae > Lateolabrax > Lateolabrax maculatus. Next base: position 103,865 of record CM062209.1, read on the forward strand.
TTCTACATGTACTGCACTGCACATATCTGACAGCTTTAGTTACTTTGGGCATTTAAAGTTTTATTTTCTTATAACAAGCCAACAAAGCAAGAAAATGTAAGAATAACTAATTTCTTAATTTTTGCAGAATAAAATTTATTTTAATTGTAAATATTAATTTATGTGTTGAATATTGAAATACTCGGTCCTGCTTAATGAGTACTCTTTACTTTTGATATTTCATTAACATTTTGCTGATAATACTTATGTACTTTTACGTTGGTTAGAATTTAAATTCCAAAACTTTTACTTGTCACAGAGTATTTTTCACACTGTTGTATACCGTAGCACTTTTACTGATGTAAAAGTATCAGATATAACAAACTACTATCAGATATAAAGTGTTTCACTTTAATGGAATTATTTCAAGATTTTTAAATGATAAAAATCACATTATAAACGAACATTTTCAAATATTTGAGAGGAAATTAAAAAATAAATAGAAATAAGAGAGAGAGAGAGAGACATGCAGTGTCTCACACTCGTTCCCAGGCCTCAGTGTGAGTAAAGCTTCTTAGTTTGAATCTGTCGCCTTAAATACTTTAATTGGCTTAATGGTTTTACTTCTTTTTCATATGGAAACGAGTCTCCCCCTCCTCCCCCTTCCTGGGAGCCACAGAGGAGAAGAAAAGGCATGAAAAGAGAGGAAAGGGGAAGGAAAGAGAGAGGGGGAGGGTGGGGGGGAGAATAAAACAACACTTCTTCTTCTTCTTGTGTTTGTGATGTCAGTTTGGCTGAAAACTCGTCTCTCTGAGCAGAAACAGATCAGACTGAAGAATGTTTGAACCAGGACCAGGGTCTCTCTTTGACCCGGGTTTCATCTGTCAGTCTACAGAGAGGCTACTCCCAGGCCCTCTGATTGGTAGAGGTACCTGCAGCCAAGACTCAGGGCTGCAAAAAACCGACGTGATGTGAAAGCAAAGCAGTAGCTTCCTTTAGAGGACGGTTGGGTTCTACAATCCTGAATCACAGAATCCAGAATCCATTATGTTAATAAAGTAATGTTGACTGGAAGAAAAAGGCACAATGCATAAACCTCATAAACAACCTTTTAACTTTTATGTAGCATAACAACCTTACATTGTATTACATTATATTAATACTCTACAATATAATGTAATATTACAGTACATTATATATTATTTTACATTACATTAGTACTAGTATTAGTATTATTATTGATAAGCTGGGGAACTTTGTGTACATTATTTACAAGATATTTCCAAGTTATGTACAGCTATGTACAGCTATGTACATATCACTGCCACCACAGTGCCTTCACACTGCCACACTGCCATCACACTGCCATCACATTGCTGTCACAATTCCATTACACTGCCACCATACTGCCACTACACTGCCATCACATTGCCACTACACTGTCACAACACTACCATCACACTGCCATCACACACCATCACACTGCCGTCACACTGTTGTCACACTGTTGTTACACTGCCACTACACTGCCATCACATTGCCGCTACACTGTCACAACACTACCATCACACTGCCACTACACTGCCATCACATTGCCACTACACTGTCACAACACTACCATCACACTGCCATCTCACTGCCATCTCACTGCCATCACACTGCCGTCACACTGTTGTCACACAGCCATTACACTGCCACTACACTGTCACAACACTACCATCACACTGCCATCACACACCATCACACTGCCGTCACACTGTTGTCACACTGTTGTTACACAGCCACTACACTTCAATCACACTGCCATCACATTGCCGCTACACTGTCACAACACTACCATCACACTGCCACTACACTACCATCACACTGCCACTACACTACCACCACACTGTCACACTGCCGTCACACTGTTGTCACACAGCCACTACACTGCCATCACACTGCCACCACACTGCCACCACACTGCCACACAGCCACCACACTGCCACACAGCCACCACACTGCCACCACACTGCCACAACACTGCCATCACATTGCCACTACAGTGCCATCACATTACTACCACATTGTCACAACACTGCCACCACATTACACTGCAGTGTGGAGGAAGTGACAGGAAGAGGAGGATACCCCATAATTTCTGAGGATGTGGTGGACCATGTTTCCTGAACAGAGCACTGGAGGCAGCCTCATGTTTTTACTGTGTACATTTACACATCCACCTTGGTGTTTGTTGGGATGTAAGCAGTATTTTGGGGGGAAATGAAAATATATTTTCTTTATATTACAGTATATTTGTGAGTTTTATATTTCAGTATTAAAACATTTAATATAGTTTACAACAGACTGAGCATCCGCAGGAAGTGTAACACACAGACATACGTCTCCCAATAAGGTCTTCCTACCTGTGAGACGACACACCATTACGACACATCAAGACGACACAGTGAGACGATGGGGAGCGCATCAAGATGACAGAAGTACAGTTTAAAATTGAACTGACACAGCCAAATATTTTGTCTGGTGACCATCAACATGGACGATCTTATTGTCAAAATAGTTTTGTCACGACAGAAGTACAGTTCAAGATTGAAATGAGAGCGACAAATGTTTTGTAAGATGCTCAGTCGACATAGACAGTGTGCAAACAACATGAATTTGGCACTGATGGAACCCCATGGTGTTCAACTGGTTCTTAGAGCTGTTTGTGTGTGTTTGTGTTTTGAGAAGACATCTTATTGTTTTGAGTGCTGAGATTCATTTTGGAGGAGATTTGTGGAGTTTTTTCTTTTGTGTGTGTGTGTGTTTATAGAGTTCTGAGAATATAAGGTCTGCTTTCAAAAAACATGTGTAAACGATTGAAAATAATTGTGATAAAGTGTTTAAAGCATCAGCTGTCAATCCTCATAATCTCACCTGAATCTGTGACAAGGTCAGTGGGTGGAGTCACATACCCCTGCCAAGAGGTAACATAATGTTTGTTTTCAGTGAGCTCCTGCAGTTGCTCACAGCTGCTGTATGATGTGTTTTTATTCTTGTAGCAGCTTAATTGTTCTGTTGGTTCAGTTCCACCTGTAGTTAGTGGCTGTAAATATTTTGGAAGAATCCATCTCTACGGAGCAACTAGTTTTAATTTAGTAATGATAAAACTGTATAACATGGACAACTTTAAGCCTTAATATAATTTAAACGGGTGATTTATATAAAAAGTCAGTTGTTATGAACAGGGAAATTAGGTACAGAGACCTAAACCATTTTCGTACCAGCCTGCAAACCTGTTTATTTCTGCTGTAGAGTTGCAGGTGAAGCGTCCAGTGGCCATTCGAGGAACTGCAGTTTTTAGCCCTTCAGCATTGGCTTCATTGTCAGCCCCAGAGGTTGGTGCTTGGTCAGAACACCTGAAGTCACCTGACAGCATTGTGTGACTGTGATGAGTCACAGTTGAAACTGTGAGGTTTTTTTTACATCTTCGAGTTAGAAACAAAGGAGCTGTTAGTGACCAACAACAGAACAAAATGTCTGCTGTTCAACACACACAGAGATCAGTGTGTCTGTGTGTGTGTGCTGAAGGAGGATTTATTGTCGTTCTGCTGACTGAAAAAATGTTTCTCCTCTAAACAAAGTTCAGATTGTTTAAATGAGACAGAAAAAAGCTTGAGAAACGTTTTATTGTCTGCTCCTGGAATGCTAACATTAACCACTTTAGCCGCATTAGAGACATCAGAGACATTAGCCATGCAGTAAAACATGTATTAACACGTAGTTAAAACATGTAATAAAACATGAATTAACATGTAGTAAAACATATGGGGTTCCATCAGTGCCAAAATTATGTTCTTTGTCTATGTCGACTGAACATCTAACAAAACATTTGTCGATGTCATTTCAACTATTTTGACAATAAGATTGTCCATATGGATGCTCACCAGACAAAATATTTGGCTGTGTCAGTTCAACTTTAAACTGTACTTCTGTCGTCTTGATGCGCTTCCCGTTGTCTCACTGTCGTTATGATTTTTTCATTTGACTGTGTCATTTTAATATTTCAAAAAGAAAAAAGCTGAGCCGACGTCCAAGTTACCTGTCCATCAGATACACCCAAAATATGTAGTAAAATGTAGTAAAACATGTATTAACAGGTAGTAAAACATATAATAAAACAGGAATTAACATGTAGTAAAACGTGTATTAACATGTAGTAAAACGTGTATTAACATGTAATGAAACGTATTAACACGTAGTAAAACCTAGTAAAACGTATTAAAATGCAATATCGTGTATTAACATGTAGTAAAATATGTATTAACATGTAGTAAAACTTGCTTTAACATGTAGTAAAACATGTATTAACATGTAGTAAAACTTGCTTTAACATGTAGTAAAACATGTATTAACATGTAGTAAAGCATGTAGGTTTGATCGTTTCTTCAGCTTCTAAACTGTCAAATAATAAGAAAAGCAAACTGTGTGTTACAGTGTGTGTGTGTGTTGCTTCATTGTTCTCCAGCAGAACAACAGAACAAACGTCCGTCTGTCTGCAGACACAAACATCCCTGTGTGAATCATCCTGTTTTGTCTTTGGTCATGTTCAAACACAAAGAAACAAAATCAGATCATTTGAAATATTCTTTCTTTTTAAATACAGGCTGTGATTTCACCTCTTATGAACATGTATTTATATGTTGTTGTATAACTTTTAAAGCTCAGTCCTACAGTAAATATCTACTGTATACACCTACTGTATATACCTACTATATATATCTACTGTATACTGTAACTATGTCAAGTCTTTTAAAACTGTAGTATTTGTACTTCCTCCTCCTCCTCCTGTGTGATGGATGGAGGAGGTCCTGGGAAAGGTCCTGGCTGGTCTTGGTCCAGGGTTTGGACTGAGCCGACCTGGTCTGAGCCAGACTAATTAACCAGCAGAGACTCCACAAATCAACCTGAGACACAAACAACAGAAGAAGAAGCTTTTATTGTAAAGGAGATTTAATTAAAGGAGCAGTAGCTGTCATGTAAAGAGGAGCAGCTCCTCCTCAGTTCCTCCTGCTGATGTTTGAAACACTGATCTCAGATTAGCTGATCCTGAATCAGTTTTTACACACAAAAACATTAACGAGGAAATCAAAGTTTGTTTTCAAACTTTCTCCTCCCCCTCTCCTCCTCCTTTTCCCCTTTCCCCCTCTCCTCTCCTCCCCTCATCCTCTTGGAGGATCTGAATCTGCTGTGGGATGTTTTGTCCAGACCCCCCCCCCCCCAGGGTCTTTGTCTCTGTCCTTGGCAGACTCAGAGTGTCTTTCAGGAGGAGAGAATAGCAGATTGTCTTCATTAAGGAGGACGCCTTGTTTCAGGAAGTCCAGGGGAGGTGGGGGGGTGGGGGGGGGTGGGGGGGGGGGGGGGTCCCCTCTGTCAGCTGGTGCTGAAACTGACAGAACTGCCCCCCCCCCCCAGAGCAGCCTCACAACAGCACTGCTTCCAATCAGAGGAAAGCACACGGCGGCACAGCGTAGAGAAAATAAAGAAAGTAAAAGGACGTTGGGAGGGGGAGAGACACAGAGAGTGAGGGAGGGAGAGACACAGAGAGAGAGGGAGGGAGGGAGGGAGGGAGGAAGAGACCAGAGAGGGAGTAAGGGAGGGAGGGAGAGACACAGAGAGTGAGGGAGGGAGGGAGGGAGAGACACAGAGAGAGAGGGAGGGAGGGAGGGAGAGACACAGAGAGAGAGGAAGGGAGGGAGGGAGAGACACAGAGAGAGAGGGAGGGAGGGAGGGAGAGACACAGAGAGAGAGTAAGGGAGGGAGGGAGGGAGGGAGAGACACAGAGAGAGAGTAAGGGAGGGAGGGAGGGAGAGACCAGAGAGGGAGGGAGGGAGGGAGAGACACAGAGAGAGAGTAAGGGAGGGAGGGAGGGAGGGAGAGACCAGAGAGAGAGTAAGGGAGGGAGGGAGGGAGGGAGAGACCAGAGAGGGAGTAAGGGAGGGAGGGAGGGAGGGAGAGACCAGAGAGGGAGGGAGGGAAGGAGGGAGAGACACAGAGAGAGAGTAAGGGAGGGAGGGAGGGAGGGAGAGACCAGAGAGAGAGTAAGGGAGGGAGGGAGGGAGGGAGAGACCAGAGAGGGAGGGAGGGAAGGAGGGAGAGACACAGAGAGAGAGTAAGGGAGGAAGGGAGGGAGGGAGAGACCAGAGAGGGAGGGAGAGACCAGAGAGGGAGGGAGGGAGAGACCAGAGAGGGAGGGAGGGAGGGAGGGAGGGAGAGACACAGAGAGAGAGTAAGGGAGGGAGGGAGGGAGGGAGAGACCAGAGAGGGAGAAGCAGAATGTCAAGGCGAGGGAGTCTTTTGTGTCAGGTGTTTTCCGCCCAGCGACAGCTGATTCATATTCAAATGGATCTTCTGAATGGACACACACATTCCAACACACACACAAGAGGAAGGGAGCTGAGAGAGTGATGTCATTCCTGCAGGAGGTGTGAAGGGGGAGGAAGCAGAGAAGAAGGGGAGGTAGAGAAGGAGAGGAGGAGGTAGATTACCATGTGATGTCTGTAACACAAACAACACAAAACATATTAATACATATAAATACAAAATCAATACAAAAATCAAAGACTGGGTGTGAAGAGCAGACAAACATTTAGCTTCTCATTGAGGTTGGTTGAATCTCGTTGTGGTCATTCTGTGTCTCGTGTGTCTCTTTGTAGTAGTTTTGTGTCTCTTTGTGATCGTTTTGAGTCTCTTTGTAATAGTTTTATAGTAGGCTACAGGTCGCTATGGCAACAGAGTTGCTGTCTCAGCAACATGAGAACCTGACCTGTAACTGAACAGGTTTAGGTTTAAATTAAAGTCCAACAGCTGCTCATTGGTCCAGCAGCTCCAGACTGCTGTGTTCTCATTTGATACTTTTTCAGTGAGGTAGGTGCAGCCATCTAGCTGTCCGTCAGAGGAATCGAGGGTCTCGATTGGCTCTCCGGGAATGGAAACGGATCTCAGACAGTTTGGAGTTGATGCCGGAGCCGATGACTCCTCTCTTGGCGAGAGGAAACCGAGCCAAGATGGCGTCTGAGAAATGGAGACAGGAAGACTGTCAGAGAGACGGCGGACACATTAAAGGAACATGGTGGTGAATGAAACCTACTGAAGATGGCGTTGATCTTGTGCGGGTCGAGAGCGCTGCGCTGTGGTTGGAAGGCGGGCCGGCGGCTCCGTCCCCCTCGCAGGTTACTGTTCATCAGCGTGTTCATATCAAACACACCAACCAGCAACGTCCGTGCCATCGCCGTGGGAGACTGCGCCTGATTGGCTGCCTGCCACGAGCGGACATCACAGAGAACACCAGAGCCTGGATACACCTCCACCTGGCTCACCTGGACAGACAGAGCAGATAAATGACACAGAAACAAGCTGTCAACAAGCTGTTGATGCCTGTTCAGCACTTTGGTCAACTGTGTTGTTTTAAACGTGCTGTACAAATAAACTTTGACTTGACTTAATGTGAACTTTTAGATTAAAACCAGGTTAAATCAGATTTAGTTGATCGTACTTTTTAATACCACCACCCAGTCAATTCAGATTTAGTACAAGCAGTTCAGATTAATTGAGATTTAGTGTAAACCAGATCAGATTTAACCAGATTTAGTGTAAAGTGGATCACGTTCAGTATAAACTGACCCGCTCTCACCTGTCCGTTAAGGTGTCCGGCAGTACACTGGCTCTCGGAGCAGCTCCTCCTCAGCTCCTCCATGTCAGTCTGGCTGCAGAGTGGTGCATCCTCCCCCATGTGGCTTCCCAGGCCCAGGTCTGCTCCTCCTGGCACCTCCTCGTCTTCGGAGCCCAGCGGGCCCCAGGACTCTGACATTTCCCCACTCAGGTCCTCCTGGAGCTGCTGGACGTAGACCTGGGGGCTGAAGTCTCTGTCCTGATTGGTCGCTGTGTGGTGGTGAAGCGAGTATTGAGCGTAACTGTCACTCCTGCTTGTTGCCGTGGAGATGGAGTGCTGACTGTTGACCTGGCCCAACGTCTGCCACATGGTGGACAGGAGCCCAGGGATTTCTGGGAAATGTAGTAACATTAAATGTCATAAAATCAAGACTAGATCAAAATACTTTAAACTAGATCAGTTTAAATCAGATCGGTGATTCCTGACAGGAGAAGGACTCCGACCAGCCACCGGCCGGGGAGCCCAGACCTGAACGACGGCCCACAGAGTGCCGGATACAGACGGTGGACGGTGCACTGGTGACCATGGTTACCGTCCCCCTCTGATAGCACCATGTCACCAGTTATAACTTAGCTTTTCACCGCGTGAGAACCGGCAGTCGAATAAGAAACTGGTCATTTTACATGAACTACTTACTCACTGAATTTACAGAACATCTGATCTGGATCGAGACAGTTATCTTTCGTGTCCATCGGGATATGAAATGACCGATAACTGTCAGTCACCTCCCTACTGTCACCTCCCTACAGCCTGGACTAGTCAAAACTAGTTTGTGCATTTGTTACTTCTAGGTTGGATTATTGTAATTCCTTATTATCGGGCTGCCCCGATAAGTCTCTAAAGACTCTCCAGCTGATCCAGAATGCGGCTGCACGTGTACTGACAGGAACCAGCAAAAGAGAACATATTTCTCCAATATGAGCTTCTCTGCACTGGTTCCCTGTGAAATCCAGAATAGAATTTAAAGTCCTCCTCCTCACCTACAAAGCTGTTAATGGTCAGGCACCATCGTATCTTAAAGAGCTCATAGTACCGTATTACCCCACTAGAGCACTACGCTCACAGAATGCAGGGTTACTTGTGGTACCTAAAGTCTCTAAAAGTAGAATGGGAGCCAGAGCCTTTAGTTATCAAGCTCCTCTCCTGTGGAACCAGCTCCCAGTTTGGGTTCTGGAGGCAGACACCCTCTCTTCGTTTAAGAGTATGCTTCAAACGTTCCTTTTTGATAAAGCTTATAGCTAGGGCTGGCTCAGGTGAGTCCTGAACCATCACTTAGTTATGCTGCCGGGGGATTTCCCATGATGCACTGAGCTTCTCTCTCCTCCTCTCCCTCTCTATCTGTACGCATTCCTATCCCACTAATACAGGTTACCAACTTCTGTGCTTTTTCGCCTTCTCACTTCCTGCAGGTATGTCCGCCTCTGGAGCTGTAGAGTCTGGATCTGTGACTGCCGGCCGTCTACTGCCCCCATGTTCCTGCTCCACACTCACTGCTGCAGTTGTTATTATTATTAGTCTGATTTGTTGTCTCTCCTCCTGTTCTGTCTCCCCTCTCCTCCTCTCTCTCCCCCTTTCAACCCAACTGGGTGGAGGCAGATGTCCTCCACCCAGAGCCTGGTTCTGCTCCAGGTTTCTACCTGTTAAAGGGAGTTTTTCCTTCCACTGTCACCAAGTGCTGCTCATGGTGGAACTGTTGGGTCTGTAAATAATATTTAAAGAGTCGGTCTGGACCTGCTCTGTGTGGAAAGAGTCCTGAGAGAACTTCTGTTATTATTTGGTGCTATACAAATAAAACTGACTTGACTTGTCACCTCCCTACTGTCAGTCACCTCCCTGCTGTCACCTCCCTGCTTTAAACCATTTCAATCGCAGGTAAAACAGTTTAAACCAGATCAGATGTGACAGGAAGTAAAAGAGAACTAAAGTTCAATAACTCGTGTAATCTTCCTATGACTTACTGTTGGAAACTGAATGGTCTCTGATTGGTCACCTGCGGACAGGTGGACCAGGTGACAGGGATGTGGATCTGGACTCACCCTGGACCAGCATGTTCTTCAGTCTCTGGTTTTCAGCCGACAGCTCGGCCTTCTCTCTCTCCAGCCCTCGAACCCTCGAACGCAGGAAGTGAAGCTCAGTGGTCTGCGACGGGGTCAGGACCGACACCCCCGACTCCACCTTCACCACCTGCAGGAGTGAGGGGGAGGTGAAAGTCCACACATCAATCAACCAGATCCTAACCAGCAAAATAAGCCATCTGTTGTCATGGTGATCTCAAGGACACGTGAGCCCTCGGAGTTTGACAGTTAGTCCTTTCAATGCTCCTTAATTTTGATAAAGTTCTATTCTTTTGTATTGTTAAATAAAACTAAAGTGAGTCGGAGCTGATGCAGTAGAAGTACGACCAGATGGAAATACTTCACAGTACTTAGTACTATACAACTGTACTTAGCTACTGGTAACTGTACACAGTCAGGATATAAAACAGAAGACATTAAAATATCAAATAAACTGGGGGATGGTAAAATCGATTCTTAGATGAATCACGATTCTGTCTTCGAAGATTCTGTCTGGATGCAGAAAACTCAATAAGCAGGGATTTAAAACTAAGTTCTCGACATTATGATTGCCTGTAACAGAGACTGGCTGTACGCTCCACAGACTGGATGGTGAAACATAACAGAAGTTTTGTCTTTTTAACCTGTCTTTAACCAGGAGAAGCCCACTGAGATTAAGAATCTGTTTTTCAAAGGAGACCTGGAGAAAAAAGTCAACAGCATTAATAAAAACACAGTAACAGACAGAAACACAAGAAGAAAACACCATCAACAAGCAGAGGGAACTCACATTTCTAAAGAGACATTTCTAGGAGACAGCTGTTACTTGGTCCTTTTAAACACTTTAATTTAGATAGTCACCAGGATGTCTCACAATGAGAAAATAAAAATCATGTAAAGAAATCAAACATTTTGATGCATCAATAATGGTTTTATAATCCCCACTCCCCATCAGAATGAGCCTGCAGCGCCCCCAGCAGGTTTAGTTGTTTTTACTGGTCTCTGTCTGTTTTTATGATATTTTATTGTCCATCATGATTATCGACGAGCAGACATCCATCAGTGACACAGTAACAGTTGTGATTGGCTGTCAGCACTCACACATAATGATGTTACATTTCCGAAGGATCCGATTCTTTTCAACGGATCTTTGGTACCGAACCAAGAACACAAAAGTTCATTATACTTCGTTTTTTTATTGTGCCATTAAAGGTTTTCTAATATGAAGTGTTGCATGAATTGCATTCAAGGCAAGGCAACTCTATTAATATAAAACATTTCATACGGAGCAGAGTCATATGGCGTCCCATGCCTAATGTTTACAGTCACTTAGTGCTACAATTTAAATTATATCGGTGGGATGTCGAAGTCTGAATCGGATCCAAATCCCCCCCCGGACCGGAGCTAAAGGAGCCTGCTCCCTTAAACATCAATAGAAATATCTATATTATATACATAAACATGTCATATATATCCAAGTATATATTTATGTATATATGTATATACATGAAAATACATGTCTGTATATATATATATATTCAGACATGTATATGTGAATATGTGACATGTCTCCGGGGGTCTCACCGTGTGTCTCACCGGGTCGGTCCCGCCGCCGTGTGTCCGCTGCAGGACGCTGCTTTCCGGTCTGTCCGTCATCTGGAGACACAAACCAGAGACACTAACGGGACCTAACTGTCCCGGAAACCCGGTAATGTCCCGGTACTGCGCTTGCCAGCTGCCGCTCACGGGAAGACAAAAAGAAAAACAAGTTTATTAAAATTCATAAATACCCCCACTTCCGGTGCCGCTCCGTGACGTCATTACGCCGTGACCGCTGTAGTTTTACAGATGGACTTTTGTAACGTTTGTGTGCGTGCACAGAGACTACAGTACCCAGAGTGCACCGCGGTCAGCTGACTGTAAACACGCATGGAGACTGAAGGACGAAGTGACGATGATCGGTGAGTTCTACTGTGGTTCTACTGCCAGTACTGTGGTTCTACTGCCAGTACTGTGGTTCTACTGTGGTTCTACTGCCTGTACTGTGGTTCTACTGCCAGTACTGTGGTTCTACTGTGGTTCTACTGCCTGTACTGTGGTTCTACTGCCAGTACTTATATCTACTGCCTGTACTGTGGTTCTACTGTGGCTCTACTGCCAGTACTTATATCTACTGCCTGTACTGTGGTTCTACTGTGGTTCTGCTGCCTGTACTGTGGTTCTACTGAACTGTTCTACTGTCGCAGTACAAGTATTCTCAGCTTCATGTATACTAGCTGTGTAGTAAAATATCTAATGTGACTGAAGTACAAGTACCTAATTCTCGTGCATAATCTCCTGTCTCCTGACATCCGTCTCCTGTCTCTTGTCTCCTGTCTCCTGACACCCGTCTCCTGTCTCCTGACACCTATCTTATGTGTGTCTTTTTAGTATTTGTGCGGTATAACCTGGGGCCAGGTGTGGCCCTGGAGCTGCAGGAAGAGGCAAGTGTGGCGGAGCTGAAGGAAGTGGTAGGGAGTCAGCAGGGAGTCCGACCAGAGCACCTCAGGGTGCTGTTCGCTGGGAGGGAGCTGAAGAGCACCGCCACACTGCAGGTGAGGTCAGAGTTCAGAGGTCAGGGGTCAGGCTGCAGCTGTGGTCAAAATGAGCATCAGGATAATGTTACCTCCTCCCCTCCTCTCCTCCTCCTCCCTTCCCCCCCTCCTCTTCTGCTCTCCTCCTCCTGTCAGGGTTGTGACCTCCCTGAGCAAAGTACCATCCATGTGGTCCTCCCTCCACCAGGTTCCTCGTCCTCCCGGCTGCTCCTTCTGCAGGAACGCCTGGCGTGGAGTAGTGAGGAGCAGCACAGTCTGACCAGGCTGGACCTCAGCTCCTCGCGTCTCCCCTCCACCTCGTCTGGCATGGCTGTGATCCTGGAGGGCAGTGATGGAGGAGGAGATGGAGGAGGACAAGAAGGAGCCAAGGAGGCAAGAGAGGAGGTGAGAGAGGAGGCAAGAGAGGATGCGCTGGCTGCAGGTCTGAAAGGTCAGTGAAAGTAGTCACAGTGTCAGTACTCCTGCAGTATGTCAGTACTCCTGCAGTTTGTCAGTGGTAGGTCAGTACTTCTTCAGTATGTCAGTAGTACATCAGTACTCCTTCAGTATGTCAGTAGTATGTTAGTACTACTGCAGTATGTCAGTAGTAGGTCAGTACTCCATCAGTATGTCAGTAGTACGTCAGTACTCCTTCAGTATGTCAGTAGTATGTCAGTACTCCTCAGTATGTCAGTAGTATGTCAGTACTACTTACTTAATTTCCCTTCGGGGATGAATAAAGTAATCTATCTATCTATCTACTCCTTCAGTATGTCAGTAATCCTGCAGACTGTGTGTACTTGTGTGTACAGGTGTGCGTACTTGCAGTACTTTCTTTGTGTACTGTAAGAGCTGCAGGTCGGTTCAACCAGGAAAACTGAGAGTTCGCTGCAGAAGCTGCAGACAGACGACACTGACACTCAGTAGGGTGAGTATTTATACACAGTACTTATACTGATATAACACAGTACTTATACTGATAGATTACAGTACTTATACTATTATAGTACAGGGCAGCCTGGCTCAGGAGGTGGAGCGGTCGTCTGGTTCCTGGTTCGATCTCTGGCTCCTCCAGAGAAAAGTGTTAAAGTGTCCTTAAGCAAGACACTGAACCATGCATGGCAGCCTCTGCCATCAGTGTGTAAATGTGTGTGTGAATGGGTGAATGTTGGCAGGTGTTGCAAAGTGCTTTGAGTGGTCAGTAGACTATAAAAGCGGCATATAAATGCAGTCCATTTACTTATACTGTTTAAACACAGTACTTATTCTGTTATAAGACAGTACTTATACTATTATAACACAGTACTTATATTTTAACTCATTTGAAAGCTTTGTTCTTAGACTTTCACACCCAACCTGGAAAACATTACAGCCAATTATATACCGCGCTCACGGTCAGTATTCTGAGTTTTTATTGGAATTTTCCAAGTTTTCAACAAGTTTAGTCCTCAAAACAGATAAAGTCATTATTGTAGGTGATTTTAATATTCATGTGGACGTCGATAATGATAGCCTTAGTCCTGCGTATATGAGTGTAAACAAACCCACTCACTGTTTGAACCACACCCTCCATCTTGTTCTGTCATATGGAATTGAAATTGAACATTTAATAGTCTTCCCACAAAATCCTGTCTTATCAGACCATTATTTAATAACTTTTGAATTCATATTACTGGACTACAGGCCATTAGGCAAACATTCCTTTAGTAGATGCCTGTCTGATAGTGCTGTAGCTAAATTTAATGCATTTAATTAAATGCCATGTCTCAATATAACAGAGGACTCCTATGCTACCTTTAGTCTGGTTGATAGTGCTGCAGGCTTGCTGTGGATGACTCTTGATTCTATTGCCCCTATGAAAAAGAAGATAATAAAACAAAAGAGGTTAGCTCCATGGTATAACTCCTTAACCCGCAAATTAAAAGAAACATCGTGAATTCCACCAAACTGGAGGAATCTCATTTAGTTTGGCAAGATAGTCTTAGAATATACAGGAAGGCCCTCCGTAATGCCAGAGGAGCCTACTACTCCTCACTAATAGAGGCTCAATTATATTTATTGATAAAGCCAGATGAAACCGATAAGTTCGTCAAACTTCAGGCATTAAGGACATAAAAAACTGGATGACCTGCAATTTTCTGCTGTTAAAGTCAGACAAAACTGAAGTTTTTGTTCTTGGCCCAAAACATCTGTGAGACACATTATATATAAATATAGTTACTCTAGATGGCATTGCCCTGGCCTCCAGCACCACTGTAAGAAATCTAGGAGTAACCTTTGATCAGGACATGTCCTTTAATGTCCATATAAAACAGACTTCAAGGACTGCCTTCTTCCATCTACGTAACATTATAAAAATCAAACACATCCTGTCTCAAAAAGACGCATTCCATGCATTTGTTACTTCTAGACTGGATTACATTATTACCTACAAAGCTCTTATTGGTCAGGCACCATCATATTTTAAAGAGCTCATAGTACCCTATTACACCACTAGAGCACTACGCTCACAGAACGCAGGGTTCCTTGTGGTTCCTACTGCCTAGACTGCCGGGGGATTTCCCATGATGCACTGAGCTCCTCTCTCCTCTCTTATCCCATTACTGCATGTTACTAACTCCACCTCTTCCTGTAGTTTGGAGCTTTCTCTCTTCCTGCAGGTGTTTGTGCCTCTGGAGCTGTAGAGTCTGGATCTGTGACTGCAGGCTGTCTACTGCCCCCATGTTCCTGCTCCACACTCACTGCTGCACTGATTATTATTAGTCTGATTATTATGTTGTCTGTCCTCCCCCTCTCTCTCCCCTTTCCCCCTCTCTCTTCCCCCTTCAGCCTGGTTCTGCTCCAGGTTTCTACCTGTTAAAGGGAGTTTTTCCTTCCACTGTCACCAAGTGCTGCTCATGGTGGAACTGTTGAGTCTGTAAATAATATTTAAAGAGTCGGTCTGGACCTGCTCTGTGTGGAAAGAGTCCTGAGAGAACGTCTGTTATGATGTGGGGCCATACAAATGAAATTGACTTGACTTAACTTCTTATACTCTTGAGACAGTGCTTACACTATTATAACACAGTACTTATACTCTAATAATACAGTACTTATACGGTTATAATAAGTACTTTCTACTGTTATAACACAATACTTATACTCTTATAA
Source organism: Lateolabrax maculatus (assembly GCA_031216445.1). Classification (NCBI taxonomy): domain Eukaryota; kingdom Metazoa; phylum Chordata; class Actinopteri; order Acropomatiformes; family Lateolabracidae; genus Lateolabrax; species Lateolabrax maculatus. The sequence continues at coordinate 119,332 of CM062209.1, forward strand.
TACAGTCCTTATAACAAGCAGCATTCTGGGTCTGAAACTGAAGCCAATGCTGAAGGTCCTTAAACCTGCGTTCTCTCTAACAGCCAGCAGGGGGCGACTCCACTGGCTGCTAACAGAAGTCAGATTGTATAGAAGTCAATGAGAAAATGAGCCGACTTCTCACCTGAGTTATTACCCCAGGAAACATTTTCCTAATGAGTTTATGGTCTCAGTCGCTGGTTTCAAGTCTTCTTCAGTACAGCAGGATGTTCATTTAGTAAATTATGGTCACATTTAGACGAAAATAGACGATAAAGCAGCGTATGCTCTAGGGTGGAACTATGGCGTGATTGACAAGTCGTTACCACGGCAACAACCAATCAGGATAGAGGCAGCGCTACCCTCTTGTCCAAATGACGTCACTTCTTGCTCACAAAGACCAAGATGGCGACAGCCAAAACGCCAAACTCGATGCTTCAAAACAGCGGTTCACAAACCCTCGGGTGACGTCTCGGAGGCGACGCCCACTTCTTTATCCCGCTTTGACTTATACACTGGGTTTATGATGACGATGGTGATGATGAAGGTAATGATGATTATGATGATGAAAGTAAGAGCATCAGTAGTATTTTTCTGTGTGTGTGTGTCAGGGTCCATCCTGTTGGGATGATGTCGTCCTCCGAGGTCGTATCCATGGCGTGTGTCAATCAGATGGTTGTCATGGCAACGAAGCTGTAAGGGAATGTTCAGTGTATTTCACCTGTTTAAATGGTGTCAGTCCATCCAGTGGCATTCTGGGAGATTTAGTTCCTTTACTGTCTGTGTGTGTGTATGTGTGTGTATGTGTATGTGTGTGTGTGTGTGTGTGTGTGTGTGTGTGTGTGCACGCGCAGGAGTTCTACATGAAGTGTGCGTCCCATCCGACATCAGATGACGACCTCTCTGTGGCCCTCGACCTCATTATGACCAACAGCAGAGACGTCCCCTGTATTGCCTGCACTGACATCATGTAACACACACACACACAGACACACACACACACAGACACACACACACACAGTCAGACACTTTTTATTCACTTGTTTTTTGTCAGCTGTCAGAGAAAAAAAAATATCAATGAAGAAAAAACAGTTTCCCCTCCTGTCTCTCCCTGCCTGTCCCTTCCTGTCTCTCCCTGTCTTTCCCTGCCTGTCTTCGTGTCTCTCCCTGCCTGTCTCCCTACCTGTCTCCCTACCTGTCTCCCTGACGGCTTCCTGTCTCTCCATGCCTGTCTCCGTGCCTGTCTCCCTGCCTGTCCCTTCCTGTCTCCCTGCCTGTCCCCTCCTGTCTTTCCCTGCCTGTCTCCCTGCTGTCTCCCTGCCTGTCTCCCTGTCTCTCCATGACTGTCTCTCCCTGCCTGTCTCCCTACCTGTCTCCCTGACGGCTGCCTGTCTCTTCCTGCCTGTCTCCCTGTCTGTCCCTACCTGTCTCACTCTCTCAGGGACGTGGTCCTGGTCTTCCAGTGTTTGGAGCGTCATGTGATCTGTCTCGACTGTTTCCGTCGTTACTGTCAGACTCGACTGAACGAGCGACAGTTTGTGTCTCATCCTGTGATTGGCTACTCGCTGCCATGTGCAGGTGAGTGTATATAATGTACTGTAGAGTAGAGTGTGATGTCACTGCAGTACTTAAACACTACTTGTGACATCACTCTGACCTTCACTTCATGATTTCGGCGTCTGTGATCTGTAATGTAATGTTTAAATGTGATGTGTCTTCAGCTGGCTGCGTCGACTCTCTCATTAAGGAGTTGCATCATTTCAGGATTTTGGGAGACGACCAGGTGAACAATTCTTCCTTCCTGTTTTACATTTACATTTATATTTATTATATGATTTTATATAATTGTATGTTTATTCCAGTAAAGCATATTTCTGTCAGGACCACAAGAAACTTGATCTACATGCAGTTGATATATTTGCAGTTACATGTATTTTGCGGTATGCTCTGTTCTGGGACCTCCCTGCCCTTCCAGGTGCACGCATGGAAAGCCTAAGGTAGGGAGAGCTGCAGCAGGGACCCCGAAACAATTGCACCAGGCAAAACCTCCATGCGCTTTAATGGAAGTGCACCGGAGGAGTTTTTTTTTTTTTTTTTGGAGGAGGATGGCTGAGCCTCGGACCGGAGGTAACGTTCGTAGGCAGATGAAGACCTTCGCCCCATGGCCTTAGTACTGAGACAGGGCCATGGGCCAGTTGTTGCTCCTATGTGAAGAGAATGAGCAGTGCAGCGCTCTGGCGGGAGCCTGCAGTATTGGCAGAGGAGGCGAAGGTGAGAGGCAACCAAGCTCGGGAGATTAGTCTCCCTTTGTGACAAAGAGAGGCTCTTGTTGCTGGCTTGAGGTTGGCTGCTAGGATTGGCTTCTCAGTTTTGGAGAGATGCAGGAGTGGGGGGGGGGGGGGGGGGTAGAACCCCTGTGGAGACTTGGACTGAATTTCCGGCGATCTCTGTGGGACTGATACCTTCGATGGAGTGATGTCATACACAGTGCTGCTGCCTCCACAGACTAGCTGCTGCGGCTACTATGGGCTGCAGATCATATAGGATGTTCCTTTTGTAAATGATAGTCATATTTAGACAAAAATAATGATAAAGCAGCGCATACCATAGGGCGGGGCTACCGCATGATTGACAAGTCGTTACCACATGACTGCCGATCAGGATAGAGGCAGCACTACTCTCTTATCAGACTAACCAGTGTTGCCAAATTGGCAACTCTAGCACCAGTAATACAAAAAGGAGTGGGAATCAAACCCTGAATTCAAAGGCTGGTTGAAGTCGTTTATTGGAGATGGTAAATGGGCATACTGTCCGTATTTTAAGGCTGATTTCTACGCCAAACTCTCCTACAATGTCCATTAAAATTATGTAAATTAGGTGATGATGTAATTTAGCGACTTCTAGGACAGCCAATAGCTACTTACCTTACCAAAGAGTTGGCAACACTGAGACTACATCACTTCTGTTTCCAAAAACCAAATGGCGACGGATAAATCTCTGAAACTCCAGTTTCAAATCTGCCGTTCACAAGCCAACAGGTGACGTCGCGGAGGCTATTTCCACTTTTGTACATACACTGTGACAGTAAAAATGTCCAGACAGCGTCAGGGTGCCAGTGCCTGTGTGTAAGGGGTTTATGGCGGTGGCCCTGTGGCCAATGAGGAAAACAGTCCAGCGATAGCTGGAAAAACTGAGTTGCTGAGGCTGCCGAGGCAACTCCAGGGCTTGGATTCTGGAGTTAATAGATAGATAGATAGATAGATAGATAGATAGATAGATTACTTTATTCATCCCCGAAGGGAAATTAGGTCATCGTAGCAGCCGGTATATTTAAATACAATAAAATACAGTACAACAATAGAATACAATACAATACAACAGAATAAAATAGAATAAAATAGAATAAAATTAAATGTAATGGTGGGAAGCGATGACTGGATGTTGGATAAGGCAACAAGACGGGGTTATCTTCCTGGTCTGTGGAGCCAGCTGCTGGAGGTGGGGCTCATTTGGACGGCGGAGCGGTGGCCAGAGCTGGGACAGCAGGGAGGTGCAGGAGCAGCTGACCTTCCGACAGCGGAGGCTGCCCCCTGTTGGCCCCTGGTCAGCTCTCTGTCGGCCCTCTGATGGTCACTAGTCGGCCCCATGTCGGCCCCTGGTTGGCCCCCTGTCGGCCCTGTGATGGTCACTGGTTGGCCCTCTGGTCAGCTCTCTGTCGGCCCTCTGATGGTCACTAGTCGGCCCCATGTCGGCCCTCTGTCAACCCCCTTACAGTCACTGGTCGACCCCCTGGTTGGCCCCCTGTCGGCCCTGTGATGGCCACTGGTTGGCCCTCTGTCGGCCCTCTGGCCAGCTCTCTGTTGGCCCTCTGATGGTCACTAGTTGGCCCCATGTCGGCCCTCTGTCAACCCCCTGACAGTCACTGGTTGGCCCTGTGTTGGGCCCTGGTTGGCCTCCTGTCGGCCCTCTGACGGTCACTTGTCAGCCCCTGGTCGGCCCCCTAGTCTGGTCCTCACAATGTAAACATAAGGATTTAAAGGACCAGTGTGTAGGATTTAGTGCCATCTAGCTGTGAGGTTGCAGATTGCAGCTAACTGAATCCCCCCCCCCCCCCCCAGAACCTGTGGCAGCCGACATCGGGCCCTATAGAGCTGGTGTTTGGTTTGTCCGGTCTGGGCCACTGTAGGAACAAGTCGGTGCAATATGGTGGCTCCGTATGTAGATATGAGGGCTCGTTCTGACACTAATGAAAACAGAATTATGAATATTATTTTTCTCCAGAACAGATTTTTCACACTGTTCCTTTATGGAGATTTATAAAGTGAAACATCCAACATGTCCTCTCTTGCTCTCAGTATGGGCGGTACCTGCAGTACGGGGCGGAGGAGTGCCTGCTGATGATTGGAGGACTGATGTGTCCGTCGCCTGGCTGTGGGGCGGGGCTAGTCCCACCTGAGGACATCAGGAGGGTGGAGTGTGACACACAGGTGGGCTGTGGCTTCGTGTTCTGTAAACACTGCAGGGAGGCTTACCATGAAGGGGCGTGTCGCACCCAGCCCGCCCCGCCCACAGATGAAGCCTCACAGGTGAGCTGACCAATCACAGAGCTCCATTCAATCCATATTAATAACTATGAAGTTCTCCTCATCTGTCTCACCCCTCCTCCTCTGTCTCTCTCCTCCTCTGCCTTCTCCTTCTCCTCCTCCTCCTCCTCCTCCTCCTGTGTCTCACTCATTCTCCTCCTCCTCTGCCTTCTCCTGCACCTCCTCCTCATGTACTGTTCTCCTCCTCCTCCTGCTGTGTCTCACTCCTCGTCCTGTCCTCAGGGTTTCGTGGTGGAGGAGGAGGCGTCTCTCAGAGGGCGGTGGGATGCAGCCTCTCTGCTCCTCCTGCAGGAGTCGACTAAACCCTGCCCTCAGTGTTCAGTTCGTGTGGAGAGAAACGGTGAGAGACGTCAGGGGTAGGTGGTAAGGGTCCCCCGCTGGGGTGGGTGGTAAGGGTCCCCCGCTGGGGTGGGTGGTAAGGGTCCCCCGCTGGGGTGGGTGGTAAGGGTCCCCCGCTGGGGTGGGTGGTAAGGGTCCCCCGCTGGGGTGGTAAGGGTCCACCCCAGGTGCTTGGTAGAGGGAAGCAGACGTGGTCTTTTACTAACCCCTAAAGCATGTCATGGCTGCCGAGCAGTGGGCCTCTTAAAGCATGAGGGGACCACGGACCGGAGACGTCCAGGATGGCTACGAGGATTGAAGAGTGTGTGTGTCTGAGTGTAATGAGTGTGTCTGTCTCCCCCTGTAGGCGGCTGTATGCACATGCAGTGTCCTCTGTGCAGAGCTGAGTGGTGTTGGCTCTGTGGAGTCACCTGGAACAGGGAGTGTATGGGAGACCACTGGTTCGGATAACACACACAGAGACAGAGACAGACACATAGAGACAGAGAAAGACAGACAGAGACACATAGACAGACAGACAGAGAAAGACAGAGACAGACAGAGACACACAGACAGAGACAGACACAGACACAGACACATAGAGACAGACACACAGAGACAGAGACAGACACATAGAGACAGACACACAGAGAAAGACAGACAGAGACACATAGACAGACAGAGACAGACAGAGACACACAGACACAGAGACAGACAGAGACACATAGACAGACAGACAGACAGAGACACACAGACACAGAGACAGAGACAGACAGAGACAGACACATAGAGACAGACACACAGAGAAAGACAGACAGAGACACATAGACAGACAGACAGAGACAGACAGAGACAGACAGAGACAGACAGAGACAGAGACACATAGACAGACAGACAGACAGAGACACACAGAGACAGAGACAGACAGACAGAGACAGACAGACACACACAGCGGGCCCACAGACGCCCTGCAGCAGCTCTGGAGGAGCCGGGAATCAAACAGCGAGTCTCTGATGGATCTGCGTCCCGGTGCTCCAGAGGGTTGTGGTGCTGCTGACTCACTGGGTTGAGTTCCTGCTGTCTCTCTGCCTGATTAAATATTTATCACACAGATTGTTAGTCTGACTGCTTTTTATTGAAAAGATAAAATAGAACTTTATTGATCCTGATCAAGTCAAACCCACAAAACAAACATGGCCACTGTGCAAAGCATCATGGGATCATTTATCTCCCCCAGTCTTGTCTGGCTATCCCTGTCTCTGTCTCCCCGTCTGTCTCTCGCTGTCTCTCTCTTCCTGTCTGTCTCTTCCCAGTTTGTCTCTCCCTGTCTGTCTCTGATTTAGAAGAAAATTTTGATTCACTCAGGTGATATTTTCATTAATAAAGGAGAAAGATGAAATAAATCAGGTTTTCATCTGTGTTTAAGTGTCAGTTTGTCCAGCAGGGGGCGCCGGCAGATTGGTTTAAACTCGACTCGATACTTGTCATGACTGAAACAATGTCTCATTTCATCATCTCCACAATGTCATCTCATTTCCTTTGGTAAAGGATGGTCCAGTGTGTCCTATAAGAAAGGAAAGACTGAAGCTCCTTTTCTTAGCGTTCAGAGAATTGGATCACCTGACCTCACCTGGACTCACCTGACCTCACCTGGCTTCACCTTTAATGATGCTGAGTGAAGTAAGAGGTGAAACAGGCCTGAAACCACTGGTGGAAAGTAACTAAGTACAATAAGTACTATACACAAGAACAATTTTGAGGTACTTGTATTTCACTTGGGTATTTCCATGTTCTGCTACTTTGTCCTTAGACTCCACTACATTAATTTAACAGCTTTCAGATTATTGAAACAAAATATAATCAATAATAGATGATCATCATCAGTAGTTCATCAAGTGGAACTACGCAGCAGTATATAAAGTCATTTAAATAAGTACTTTATTTTTAATACTTAAAGTACATTTTCCTGATTATACTTACATACTTCTAAAAGTATTCCTACACTGTAGTACTACTCCCTTTACTGCAGTAGAAGTAAGCTCCGTCCCTCTGGGTTCACTGTCAGAGTCAATGTGGTGTAAATATGAAGCACTCCAACAGGACGTGTTTTACAAATCAAAAGTTCTGTTTGTACAATCATTTCTGTTGATGCCAGAAGTCGGTTTTCATTCTTCCTGTTTGAATAAAGCAGTTCAGTCTGAGACCTGGACCTGGACCCTCCAGCTCCACCCACTGATAAGAGAAACCATAAACCTTTGAGCTGAGCAGCAGGCTGATAAACGTCACTGCCAGCTGACTTTATGGTTTTGTTTTGAGCAGCTGAAACTCAAAACTATTAAGATGAAGACAGATCTGGATTAGCGTAGTCCTTTAGAACCATGAGGTGAAGATTCAGACTATCTGGATCAGTTTAGTCCTTCAGAACTATAAATTGAAGACAGATCAGAGATACTTGTTAGCTTTTTTACTACGATAGAAGATAATGGACACAATCTGGAAATAGTTCTAGTCTGGAAGGTTTAAGCAGGTCTGGGAGATTTTAATAGGTCCAACAGGGTTCAGGAGGTCCAGCAGGTCACTCAGACTGGAGTTCTGACCAGGTGGACGGAAGCTCAACACAACCAAGATGAAGAGGGGGACTCGGACTGGTCTGACAGGTCTGCAGAATCATGGACTGGAACTGGAGATGACAGGAAGCACCAACACATTCCAGGTGAGTCTGAGCCAGAACCAGAGTCAGGTCCACCTGCAGTATGAATGTTTGTTTCAGTCTGCTGGGAGTCCCAGCTGAGTGGAGCTTAACTCATGACCCCTAGAAAATGTTTTTAATAATAATGATAATAAACATTATTCATAGAGACGTTTTTATACCAAAGAACATAAGATTGAAAAGACAAAAGAAAACAGGAGAAATAAAGAAAACAGAGTTCAAACAAAAGCAGTAACTCCCGTCTGTCTGACTGGGCCAGCAGAATAAAACAAACACTAACAGTCCTCAGGTCTCTGAGAGTGTCTTCAGGTCTCTGGGTGTCCTCAGGTCTCTGAGAGTGTCTTCAGGTCTCTGGGTGTCCTCAGGTCTCTGTTTGTCCTCAGGTTTTTGGGTGTCCTCAGGTCTCAAGGGGTCCTCAGACGTCCAGGTCCTTGGCATCAGCGACAGTGAAGGCTGCAGCTCGGTGGGCGTCGTACTCCTGTGGCCGCTGGAAGCAGAGAAGAAGAAAATTGTCGGGTGAGACACTCGGGTGTGTCTCAATTCAGGGGCCGCATCATTCGAAGGCTGCACCTGAATACCAAATGCATCACAGTGGCGCGTCAAGCCACCCCATTTCGAGGGCTCCTTCAAACGCGGAAAATGCATCCCAGAAATGCGTCCTTCTTTTCCTGAATTTGGAGGATCCAGAAAGTAAAAGACAAAAATACAATTAAAATGCGTGGCTCCATTTTTTCTAACTTCTGCTAGCTGTGTCCGATAGGCTAGGCAACAGGAGTGGCACTTTGTGACACAAAGGTAAAGGCGTAGACAGCTGGTGATGCCAACAGGATTCCTCCGTAGACCAGACAACTGCTGTCTGGTCTAGGAAGGACGCGGCCTTCCTAGACCAGGAGGGCCACACTCCCCTGAATTGAGACTCAGCTAAAGAGTCCAGATGGGTTTTTCAGATCTGGATTTTCTTAACGTTTTTATGATGTGATTAATATTCAGGTGTTCAGCTGGATACGAAGTACATAGGTCTGGCTGATGATGATGAAGGAGATGAAGAGCAAAGAGATGAAACAGACACAACAAATAAAAAACAACAACTGAATAAAAGACTGCTGAATCACTTCAGACTGCTGGCTGCTACCAACCAGGACACTGACCAGGTAACATTCAGCAGGCAACACTGACCCGGTAACAGAAATGAATATAAACCAGGACATAGTTCACAGCTTGGATCAGTTAGTTTAGATGAGATGACATTTCTGATGAAGAAACATTTATAACCTGCTTAACTTGTCTGTGTGTTTGTGTGTTTGTGTATTTGTGTGTCTGTGTGTCTGTATATTTGTGTATCTATTTATCTGTGTGTCTATGTGTATGTGTGTTGGTGTGTCCGTGTATATCTGTATCTGTGTGTGTGTGTCTGTGTATATCTGTATCTGTGTGTGTGTGTGTCTGTGTGTATCTGTATCTGTGTGTGTGTGTCTGTGTATTTGTATCTGTGTGTGTGTCTGTGTATATCTGTATCTGTGTGTGTGAGTCTGTGTATCTGTATCTGTGTGTATCTGTATCTGTGTGTGTGTGTCTGTGTATCTGTGTGTCTGTATCTCTGTGTATCTGTGTTTGTGTATCTGTGTATCTGTGTGTCTGTGTGTATTTGTATCTCTGTGTCTGTGTGTTTGTGTGTTTGTGTATCTCTGTGTCTGTGTGTTTGTGCAGGTGGACCTTCAGCTCCTGGATGAAGTGGTCTCAGGCGGAGCCGATCCAAACAGCTCAGACAGATACGGACAGACAATCCTGCACGAGGTGAACACGAGTTTTATTTGGTTTCACTTCAAACATTAACAGTAAAACAGTGACTGTAAATGTGTGTAGTTTTAAATCATATAACAGAGTAAATGCTTTTATCTACCTCTGGGTCAAAATAACTGTGACCCACTAATGGACCGGGTCACGGTGTCATTGGACCGTTTGACAGTAATGTATGGACTTGTGAAAACAATGAGGTTTCATAAAGTCTGAGAGACGCAACACACATTTCCTACCTGTGTATGTGACACTCAAGTTACCACTGCTCGGACTCATTCAGAGAGCTCACCTAGCAGCCCAGAGCATGCACCCGCTGCCGGGCCAGGTAGCCATCCTGACCGAAAGATAAGCAAAAGGTAAGCCTGGCTACTGGCTGCTTGGCTAGTCAGTTCAGGCATAAAGACAGGGTCAAAATTTGTGCTTGTAACTCGTAGCTTGTAGCAGTCCATTTAAAAGATATTATTTGTGGTGCTTGTGTGACAAGTTGGTTTGTTTGGTGAACTCTGGTGTGTGTGTTCAGATCTCCAGGGCGTGGAGTGTGGATGTGATGCGGTTCTTCTTGGACCGGGGCTCAGACCTCCACCGACCTGATCAGTTTGGAGTCACAGCGCTTCACGTGGCCTCTGCGCTGGATTATCAGGACATGGTTCAGTTCATGCTGGACCGAAAAGGTCTGTGTGGAGGAGTCCAGGAGGGAGTTAAAGTAACACTCTGACATTTTGTTGCTATCTGTTGGTATTGTGAATGGGTCTAACAGGCTCTGGCCCAGGGCCCCCTGACCCTCCTCTAGCAAAACAACAACAGACAACGTGGCTGCATCATTTGTACTTGTTTTGTGTGTCTTTCAGTCTGGGGGTCTTGGTCCTATGTAAGAGGGTGGGGGGCTTTTTACATGTCTTTGCCCACGGTCCCACTGTCTTATAATCTGTCCATGACTGTGGTATTTCGTGCCATAGGAAAGCCTTCCCCCTCTTCAAGCTGCCTGCTGGTCCTCTGGTCTCTGACAGATTGTCTCAGTGTTTCTCTAAAGCTGAATCATGTTCCTGATGTTTTCTGTCCATATTCTAAGATGAACAAATATGAAGCGGACAAAAAACATTTTAATAGTCCTCCAATAGCTAAGACTCATTGGAGCTGTAGTTGTTGAACTTAGAGATGGGATCAGATTTACAGATCCTGATCAATTGGTGTGTGTGTGTGTGTTGTCCTCAGCTGATCCGGAGGCTCGGACTCTTCTAGACCAGCAGACTCCTCTTCACTACGCTGCTAAGAACGATGCTGTAGGATCCATCAGACTATTGTTGCAGGCCGGAGCCTCCATCAGCTGCACCGACTACAAACTCAGAACTCCACTGCAGCTCGCTGCCAACCTGGGTACTACTGACATCACCACTGACTGGTCATTACTACTGGCACAATTGTGGTGTCAGTAGACCCAGTAGAGACTGAGTGCATACCATTTTAAAAGTAAAGGGTATTGACTGCATTTATATGGTGCTTTTCTGGTCAACTGATCACTCAAAGCACTTTACAAAACCTGCCAACATTCACACATTCACACACTGATGGCAGAGGCTGCCATGCAAAGAACCAACTGCTCATCAGGAGCATTCAGGGGTTCAGTGTCCTGCTTAAGGACACTTTCTGTGGAGGAGCCAGGGTTCAAACCAGGAATGTTCTGATTACTAGACAACGGCTCTAACTCCTGAGTTAGGTCTGTAATGATCCATTAGAGACAGCAGTGACCCAGTCAAGTCAAGTCAATATTATTTGTATAGCACAAAATCATAACAAAAGTTATCTCAAGACACTTTTCAGTGACCCAGTAGAGTCAGTAGTGACCAAGCTGTGTCAGCAGTGACCCAGTAGAGTCAGTAATAATCCAGGAGAGTCAGTAGTAATCCAGTAAAGTCAGTAATAATCCAGTAGAGTCAGTAGTAATCCAGTAGAGTCAGTAATAATCCAGTAGAGTCAGTAATGACCAAGCTTTGTCAGTAGTGACCCAGTAGAGTCAGCAATGAAACCCAGTAGAGTTAGTAGTGATCTAGTGGTGTCTTTGTGTGTTTCAGAGCGTAGTGAAGCAGCTCGGGTGCTGTTGGAGCTTGGGGCGAAGGCAGGGAAGAAGGACTCTGATGGACAGCTGTGTATAACTGCTCTAATTGCTCAGATGAGTCCAGTGGTAACAATGCCCCCCCCCCCAACCATATCATTATTTAAACTGTGTCCAACAGTTTAATATCTTTGTTTCTACATTTCCTTAAGAAAAAGTATGTATAAATAGAATATAGAACAGGGAATATCCTAGTGATGATGTGGTTCTATGTTGTGTTCAGGCCCAGCTGGCGCTCAGTCAGTTTCATGTGACCGACAGAATGACCCGACAGCAGTACTACTACCTGAACCTGCTGGAACCAGAACCAGACTCGCCTGAGACTCACCTGCAAGGTAACACTCTCACTACAGCACCAGTAAAGGATTACTACAGTCCCCCGCTGGCCCTCCATTGGTCTTTCCACTGGCACAATAGGCCAGTATAACCTATTTTAGAACCCACTGGTTCTACACTGGCTCCTGGTTTCCACTAGTCTTCCTTTGGCCCTGAGTGTTGCTGTTAGAAACCCTCTTTGCAGTGGTGGATTATGAGTATAGTGGTTAAGACACATGTCTCTAAGCCTGCATACTTTTCTAAATGGTGGGGTTATAGTTTCAAATCATATATGTGCTAAGTGGTTCTGGTCCCTCTGACATGGTGCTTTATCCAATGTGAAATAGTTCCTTGGAAAGCATCTAGGACTAGGCTTGATCTTAGCTGAGTCATTACGTTTGATATCAATTTGTTTTAGATATTTCAGAGCCAAACCAAGCTGACTATAAAAATATAGCTCAATATGTAATGGTGCAGATCCTTTGGTTTGATGCAAGGATCAAACCCAAGGTGATGTTATGTATGAAACATCATTTGGAATTGTGCTGTTATGTTGTAAATTACATTTAACATGTTGACATGTCTGTCTGACTCTACCTGTCTGTCTGACTGAACGTCTATTGTGTTTTATAGAGTCAGTCGTCGGTGAGCCGACATCTCCAGTAAGTTCCATAAAATAACTGTAGTTAATTCAGTGTGGAGTAAACTGAACTGGACTATTATACTGCATTGAGTTGTATTGTTATGTGTACAGTGAACTGTGTACAGTCTGCAGTGTGAACTGTAAAGTATACACTGTACAGTGAACAGTATACAGAGTGCAGTGAACAGTGTACACTGAGCAGTGAAATGTATACCGTATGGAGTGTGAAGTGTAAAGTACTGTACACTGTAAAATGAATAGTGTACAGTGTACAATTTACAGTGTACAGTTAATAGTTTACAATGTACAATAAACTATAATGTTTAACTGTTTCTTCTAACTGTTTGGTTCCCGTCCTGGTGACAGCTGGAGGTTGTGGTGCAGCAGGGGAAACTGGACCTCATCATGAACCCAGTCTTTCTCAAACTGATCCAGATAAAATGGAAACTGTATGGCAGGTAAACTGTACTGTGATTGGTTTAATTTATTTTACATCATGAATCAGTGAACTCTCAGTGTGTGACAGGTCACTGCTCAACTTGTCTGTCTGTCGCTACCTGTCTGTCTTTCTGTCTGTCTCTACCTGTCTGTCAGGCTGGGGGCGTGGCTTCTCCTCATTCTCAACTTCCTATTCAACTTCTCCTGGACGACAGTCGCCATCTCTGTGTCTGTTCACAGAGACTTACCTAATCGCTACGTCCTCCCCCAGGTGACCTGTCTATCTGTCTGTCTATACTTATCTATCTGTCTCTCTGTCCATCCACACCTGTCTACCACACTTGTCTGTCTGTTTCTACCTGTCTGTCTGTCTCAGGACTGGTGGCGTATCCTCCTTGTGGTCCTTGCACTCCTGTTGACGCTGGAGGAGGTACTGAGGGAGGTGCAGGACATCCTGCGTTCGAGGCGGAAGCTCCGCCTTTGGCAGCGGTGGGTGAGACGTCGTCTCCATGACGACCTGTGCTGCTTACATCCAATGTGGCCTCAGGTAAAAAAATAACTGGTTTAAAGGGGCAGGTCAATATTTAGTGAAATCCTCTTGTACACTTAATATGAAGCTGCAGCTGGTTAGCTTAGCTTAGCATAAGGACTGAAAACAGGAAACAGGTAGCTCTGTCCAAAACCAAGGGGGCTCAAGTGTGTGTGTGTGTGTGTGTGTGTGTGTGTGTGTGTGTGTGTGTAGGAGAGAGTTTTCCTTTCAGATCAGAACAAACAGATCCACAGGATTAGAGGAACTTACAGCCACGACCTGTGGTAACACACACACATACACACAAACACACACAAACACAGACAGTCACACACAATTGAATGAAGTTTTTAATTGATTATAATTACAAATTCACAAATTACAAAACAATTAACACATAAAAAAAAATAATGCAAGTTAACTCATATAATGCCATTATCTCAGAGGCTCTGAGCACTCAGGGTCCCACTGACCCCACCATAGTGAATTCATTAAAAAGGACAGTGGTTAATGTGGTCATCACTTAAAGCTGTAGTGTAGGACCTTTTACATATAAATGAGCGTCAGTCACATCCCAGCCCTCACCACACGAGTCCACACAGAGCTGATTAAGCCTTTCACTGCCTGTAAGTCTCTCTGTGTTTATAAACCCCGAGTTTTAAATCTGGTGTCTGTGTCAACATTCAAACACTGGAACACCAGAAACTGATTGGCGGCTCCTTGGCGCCACACCAGCCACCGGTCGGACTACGGGAGGTAACCCCGGAGCTGTCGGAGAGGCACTGAGCTTGTCTATTAGACACAAGAGGAGTCCCTTGATTTTATTTTTGTTGGTCAGCTGTTGTATTGAGTTTCTAACTGAGTATTGTTGTTGCTTCCTGATCACTGCCAGGAGGGGAGACAACAGCTCCACCTCCAGCATTAAGCACCTCATTGGTGCTGAGGTGATAAGCTTATGTTAAATATTAAAGAAAACTGTTACGGCCACATTTTAGGCTATGGTAGGTGTTCAATGATTAAAAGACAATTTAAACAATTCATGGATTTCCCCTAACCCCTTTTAATATTACTATTCTATGCCTTAATCATGTGCCACAATATTGTCATGTTTTTGAGTTGAAATATCCTTATTTGGGGGCTTTTCCAAGCAGATATCAATATATGTGATTAATTCGATTAATTAATCAGCATATCATGTAATTCATTAGATTTAAAATGTTAATGAATTGACAGACCTAATTTTAATTAATTTGACCTCTCTAACTCTAAACTTTTTTCTACTTTGGTTAATATTAATATTCATGTATTTAAATGTCACAGAGGGGACATGGAGGCACAGGGAGCACGGGGAAAGGACCCAATCGCAGACACAAAAAGACAGAGTGAGGCCAGGAAACAGGGAAACACCGACACACAGGGAACCCAAAAAGGCGAGGCCAGGACACGACACATCAAATGACACACAACAAGACAGAGAACAAAGGAAAACCAGGAACATATCTGCACACACAACTCAGAAACAAGACACAGCTGGGGTGGGCAGGCAGGCAACAGGAGAAGGAGGGAAACACAAGTGCTGTGCAAACAAGATCTAAACACAAGACAGGTGCACAAGGGAAACTGAAAAACAGGGAAATACTATGAAACACCAGAAAGACAAGAGTCATGGCAAGGCCGTGACATGTATTATTTTTACTTGTCTGATAAACTTTTATTATGTTTTAACAGTTTCAAGGTTTGGAGGGTCTGTGTGTGAGTGGCTTGTATTGCTATCTTTGTGAGGACCACCTTTAAACCATCGTAATGAGGACATTTCTGCATTGTGGGGACTTTTTGGGGTCTTGACTTGTGCATGTTGTCAGGAACGTGTTTGATTGGCTGGTGTACTCTCTGCTGATGGTGTCGTTCAGCGTCCACATGGCCGATGTGTTTCGTCCCTCCGTCCATCTTCACACACTCAGTCTGCGCCTGTTCTCCGTCACCATCATCTTCCTCTGGCTGCGTCTCATGAAGCATGTCAGAGCCTTCAGGTACAAACACACACACATAGGTTCAGGTTACATCATGTGTAAATGTGTTAATGTTGCCATGACAACGTGGTATAGAAATACACCCTGTTGTGGTTAGGTTACATTAGGTTACACTGTCACCATGACAACAGAGGACCTCAGGGACAGCAGGTGTCCAAATAATGACCCACACCCCCGGACCATCTCTGGTTTCACATCAGTCACAGAGTCAGTAGATTTATTCACACAGTGAGCCGAACTGAAATCAATGTGTGTGTGTGTATGTGTGTGCAGACTGATGGGCCCGTTCATCGTCATGTTGGGGAACATCGTCGGGGACGTGATGTGTTTCCTGTTCCTGTACGCTGAGATCTTTATCCCCTATGCCTGCAGCTTCTGGATCATGTTCGGAGGTCAGTGTGTGTGTGTTTATGTGTTTGTGAGACTTCCTTTTTCCTGTCTTTGGCTTCTGTGATTGGTTCCTGAAGGTTCATGTTGATTGGTCAAGGAAGTACTCAGATCCTTTATTGCAGTAAAAGTACTTGAAACCGTTCCTTCAGTAAAAGTATGTGAGTATAATCACTAAAATTTTGTTAAAATATTAAAGCAGCTGTACTGTTATTGATTTGATATATTCTGTCATTTATTATTATTCCTAATCTGTGTGAAAACAGGATTTTACTGTTGGAGTTTTGAGCTAATGATTATCAATCTGCGGATTATTTTCTCCATGAATCCATTGAATTTACATTATAGTCACACTTACCCAGAGTTCAAAGTGACACCTTTGCAATGCTCGTAGGCTTGTCCTCGGTTCCCAGCATGCAGTCTGTCTCTGGCCTGCTGTACAGTCTGTACCGCATCACTCTGGTGGACGAGTACGAGTATGCTGCCATGGTGATGGTGGACGGCGTCATGGCTCCTCTGCTGTGTGGGACGTTCCTGGCGGCGTCCTCCGTCCTGTGTGTCAACTTGCTGATTGCCCTGCTGACCGACACCTTCCAGAGGTCAGAGGTCACAGTCTGTCCTCATCTGTCCCTGCTCCACCTGCTCCATCAGAGACCCCAGCTATTGTCTGGTTTACTCTCTGACCAGCTGATCATTAGTCATCATTAATCGCTGTAGTGTGTATATATATATATGTGTATATGTATGTGTATATATATATATAATTATATGTATATATGTGTATGTACAGGGTGCACGATAACTCACAGGCTAACGCTGTGATGCAGCAGGCTGCCGTCATCCTGCAGGTGGAGGAGTCCATGCCCCTTCTCCGCCGTTTCTATGACAACCAGTACATCTTCAATCACTGTGCACCGCTGGCCGTCACTTACGACGATGAAATCGCAACAAACCCCCGTTACCATGACGAGATGGGCCGCATCACCACGCAGATCAAAGTGAGTCTGAGGACAAACATTTTTATTTTTTTAAAGGGAAGTTCAGGAAGTAAAGATGGTTTGTGTGTGTGTGTCCTGGTTGTGTGTGTGTGTGTGTGTGTGTGTCTTGGTTGTGTGTGTGTGTCCTGGTTGTGTGTGTGTGTGTCCTGGTTGTGTGTGTGTGTGTGTGTGTGTGTGTGTGTGTGTGTGTGTGTGTGTGTGTGTGTCCTGGTCCTGTAGGAGACTCTGGATCAGTTCCTGGTCCTGCAGAGAGACGTGAACACATTCGGACGTTCTGGGTGAGACGCATCAACACATTAAACACTGTTTCATCACTGTGTTGTCATGACCCCCACCTGTCTGACTCCACCTGTCTGACCCCCATATCTCTGACTCCACCTCTCTGACCCCATCTGTCTGACCCCTGCCTGTCTGACCCCACCTCTCTGACCCCCACCTGTCTGACCCCACCTCTCTGACCCCCACCGGTCTGACCCCACCTGTCTGACCCTCACCTCTCTGACCCCCACCTGTTTGACCCTCACCTCTCTGACCCCCACCTCTCTGACCCCAACTGTATGACCCCCACCTCTCTGACCCCCACCGGTCTGACCCCACCTGTCTGACCCTCACCTCTCTGACCCCCACCTGTTTGACCCTCACCTCTCTGACCCCCACCTCTCTGACCCCACCTGTCTGACCCTCACCTCTCTGACCCCCACCGGTCTGACCCCACCTGTCTGACCCTCACCTCTCTGACCCCCACCTGTTTGACCCTCACCTCTCTGACCCCCACCTCTCTGACCCCAACTGTATGACCCCCACCTCTCTGACCCTCACCTCTCTGACCCCCACCTGTCTGACCCTCACCTCTTTGACCCCCACCTGTCTGAACCCCAGCAGTAAGTCATGCAGGAAGTCAGAGAGGAAGTCATGCAGGAAGTCAGAGAGGAAGTCAGAGAGGAAGTCATTCAGAGAGTCATGCAGGAAGTCATGCAGGAAGTCATGCAGAGAGTCATGCAGGAAGTCAGAGAGGAAGTCATGCAGGAAGTCAGAGAGGAAGTCATTCAGAGAGTCATGCAGGAAGTCATGCAGGAAGTCATGCTGAGAGTCATGCAGAGAGTCATGCAGGAAGTCAGACAGCTAGTCATGCAGGAAGTCAGAGAGGAGGTCATGCAGAGAGTCATGCAGGAAGTCATGCAGGAAGTCATGCAGGGAGTCAGACAGAAAGTCATGCAGGAAGTCATGCAGGAAGTCTTGCAGGGAGTCAGGCAGGAATTCAGACAAGAACTCAGAAGGTACTGAGAGACGGACCAACATGTTGTTGGTTTGAGTCTCAACATGAAGAGAAAATATCAGTAAACCTTTATACAGAAACTGTTTTACTGAAAAAGAAAATAAATATTTTCATTTAAAATGCTCCCAGCTCTCTGATGGCTGGAGTCTAACATTAATTCTCCTCTCTACCAGAATCCAGCCAGACCATAACCAGGAGCTTCAGAACCAGAACCTGCAGAACCAGGAGCTTCAGGACCAGAACCTGCAGAATCAGGAGCTTCAGGCTATCCGAGAAGAGCTGAAGGAGCTCCGGACTCTGGTCCAGCAGCTGGTTCAGACCAGGACTGACTCAGGTTAACAGATGTTAGTCTAGTTAGTTAGATGACAGGTGTTTTGGACTTGTGAAGTAATGAATGGATGAATAATGAGTTTCATTGACTGAAGGTGGTTCAGTGCAACAGGAAACAGCTTCCTCACTCATCAGCTGTTGGTAAAATGAAATGTTAATAAACTGGATTAAAGACGTTTTCTGTTCTGGTTACTGAGACATTTGAAGATGAAACCATATTTTATTCAGTGTTGTATTCTTTTATTTAATTATAGTATGTTGTAGTTAACTATTGGATTAAAAATGATTGTATGGACGCACATTTATGCCAACAAAAGAAAAAAAAAAAGGAAGGTTTGTCTGGGTTTCTCTGCCTCCCACCAGAGGAGGCCGTGGCTCAGCAGGCCCACCACCGTCCCAGCAGGTACAGCCAGCTGGCGTCCTCTTGGCCCGACCCGCCCACCTAGTGGTAATGTCGAGGTGCTGTGATGCAATCAGCGGGTGTATTTTGGTAGAAAGTAAGTAGATCCTACATGCTGCTCACAACAAGGCCTGGGGATCATCTGGAGTAACCAAGCCAGGATTTCTGGAAAGAGACATCGCTTTTGAGTTTTCAAATGTATTTTTTTGGTGCTTTGAGTGCCACGAGCCAAGTGCCATCTACCTCAATTATATTAAAGAAAAGGCCGACATCTGTATAACCGATATCTCCAAAACTCTGCAACTCACACCAAAAACACCCTAGATGGACAAACAGCACAGTCCCTTTAAATCAAACAATATCAGACAGTGTGTCAAACTGATTCAATTAATTATGCATTAAAACTATGGATAAAAGTCAAAGTTATGCGATAAAAATAATGAAATAGAGTCAAAATATGAGAAAACACATCAAGAATGTGACCGTAACATGACTTTTCATCTATATATTGATACATCTACATATATCAATAGATGGACAGATAGGTAGATAATAAATAGATTCAATAGATTGATAGATCATAGATAGGTAGATGGATAGATTATTGGTAGATAGATAGATGGATAGATAATAGATTCAATAGACAGAGAGATTTATAGATAGATAATAAATGGATGGATAAATATATTGATGATAGATGGAAAGATGAATATATTTTACTTTTATTTGCGTTAGAGGGGTTCTGTATGTTCGTGCTGTTTGAAACTTGACGTTTTAAAAACCTAAAAACCCCCGTCTGCTCCGCCCCGCCCCCTCAGCTGTTGATGATTTCCGGTTCCGGGTTCTTCTTCTGCAGCTGCCACAGAGCAGAGCGAGGAAAGATGGCGGGGGCCCAGTCCGACAGAGATCCACCGTCCGCCTTATGTTCGGAATTCCTGAATTTCTCCGCCAAAGACACCGCGTCGGTAAGCGGCTCCTCGAGCTGTCAGCCCCGCTGGGCCTCACCTGTGCTGGCACTGCGTCACCC
Source organism: Lateolabrax maculatus (assembly GCA_031216445.1). Taxonomy (NCBI): domain Eukaryota; kingdom Metazoa; phylum Chordata; class Actinopteri; order Acropomatiformes; family Lateolabracidae; genus Lateolabrax; species Lateolabrax maculatus. The sequence goes on from CM062209.1 coordinate 139,262, forward strand.
TCACCTGTCTCACCTGCTCAGCGACCTATTTAGATTTGATCTGCCTGCGGCTACACGGAGCTAAGGCTAAAGCTAAGCTCAGGCTAGCTGCTCGGAGGTATCTGTAAAACATCTGGGTCGCAGAACCAGCTGCTGTGTGTCTGTCACCCCCAACTAACAGTCTGAACAGCAGCGGGGGAAGTTATTCAATCACATCTGTGTGTTTTTACCGTTTGAAACTGTAACTGAACGTTTATTTAACGTTAGAACCGTCTGTAAACATCATGCTAGTTTTCTGTCACACTGGTGTTACACAGAATCCGGTCACCCTTCACAGCCAGGGACATGCGTACTGTTATTATATTAACTCTACTCTATATCATAATGTATTAACTCTTTACTGTAGATCATAATATATATTAACTCTTTATTCTATAATCCTAACGTATTAACTCTTTACTCTATAATCATAACGTATTAACTCTTTACTCTATAATCATAATGTATAAACTCTTTACTTTATATCATAACGTATTAACTCTTTACTCTATAATCATAACGTATTAACTCTTTACTCTATAATCATAATGTATAAACTCTTTACTCTATAATCATAACGTATTAACTCTTTACTCTATAATCATAACGTATTAACTCTTTACTCTATAATCATAATGTATAAACTCTTTACTTTATATCATAACGTATTAACTCGTTACTGTATATATTATAACGTATTAACTTTAATCTATAATCATAACGTATTAATTCTTTACTCTATATCATAATGTATTAACTCTTTACTGTATATCATAATATATATTAACTCTTTCCTCTATAAGCATAATATATTAACTCTTTACTCTATAATCATAACGTATTAACTCTTTACTCTATATCGTAATGTATTAACTCTTTACTCTATAATCATAATGTATAAACTCGTTACTGCATATATTATAACGTATTAACTATTTACTCTATAATCATAACGTATTAACTCTTTACTCTACATCATAACGTATTAACTCTTTACTGTATATATTATAATATATTAACTCTTTACTCTATATCATAATGTATTAACTCTTTACCTTATAATCATAATTTATTAACTATTTAGTGTATATATTATAATATTATAACTCTTTACTTTATAAACATAATATATTAACTCTGTCACTTTATAATTATAAGAACTCAACATAATCTATTATATTAACTGGACATGGAGCTTAAATTAGATGCCCTGAAAGAGAATAAGACAGGTGAGGTACAGATGCACAGTGTCACAGTGTTAGCCTGGTGTTAGCTCAGTGTGTGTGCTTTATACTGATATCTGTTAATCTCCCCCTCTCTCCTCCCCCTCTCTCCTCCATGTCAGGGGTGGCTGGCAGCGGCCGACCTGCAGCAGGAGGTGTACCGTCACCTGGCCATGTATGTACCCAAAATCCTTTGCCTGGGTCTGAGCGGGGGCGGCAGCAGCAGGGAGGAGCAGCGGGAGGAGCAGCGGGAGGACCTGGCCTGTCAGCTACTCCTCCTGGCTCCTCTGGAGTGGCTCCTACTGGGGGAGGAGCCGGCCGCCGGCCTGGCCCTCCTGCAAGAGAAGAACCAGCCATCACCACTGTGTGGACACGTGTTCAAGGTGGGAGAGCCCACCTACTCCTGCAGGTAATACACACCTACACACACAAGTAATACACACACAGGTGAGCCTAGGACCTTGAGTGCCATTAAAGGCGCCACCAAATAAAATGTATTATTATTATACACTGTGTGTCTGTGTGTGTGTTTAGGGAGTGTGCAGCTGACCCGACCTGTGTTCTGTGCATGCAGTGTTTCCTGGGCAGCGTTCACAAAGAGCATCGATACAGGGTGAGTATACACACACACACACACACACACACACAGATAATGGGACACACCTGCTGTCTACCTGCTGATGAGAGACACAGAAGTAGCAGGTGGACGGTCTGTAGTCCTGGATCTGAATCAGGTCAAACCAGGTTCCACAGCAGGAAGTGACGCTGCAGCTGTCTGAGGTCAAAGGTCGACCTGTCAGCTGCACAAAGAGACTCTGACACACTTCAGCTGAGGGACTGTCTGCTGCATGTGACAGAACACACACACACAGATACTACACACTCACACGTTTGTAGAGCTATACCTGTGAGGACATTCATTAACATAACAAAATGAAATGCGGAGCCTTGCGGAGCCACCTGGATGCCGAGCCTCCTGGATGCCGAGCCACCTGGATGCCGAGCCACCTGGATGCCGAGCCTCCTGGATGCCGAGCCACCTGGATGCCGAGCCACCTGGATGCCGAGCCTCCTATATTTTTGTGAAATCTCATGAGACTGTTTCAATCTGTGTGTGTGTGTGTGTGTGTGTGTGTAGATGACCACGTCAGGAGGTGGAGGTTTCTGTGATTGTGGAGATGCTGAAGCCTGGAAGAAGGGTCCTTACTGCCACAAACACACACCTACAGCCAGCAACAGGGACTCAGAGGAGGTGAGACACCTGTCTCGCTCTCTCTCTACCTGTCTGTCTCTCTTATCTGTTCTCTACCTGTGTGTGTGTGTGTGTGTCTCTCTCTCTCTCTCTCTCTACCTGTCTGTCTCTCTTATCTGTTCTCTACCCTTTGTGTGTGTGTGTGTGTCTCTCTCTCTCTCTCTCTTGCTCTCTCTCTTTCGCTCTCTCTCTACCTGTCTGTCTGCAGTATAATCACTCTGTACTGTTTGTCCCTCCAGGACCCTGTAGTTCAGCTTCCATCTGACATGGTTGCCCGTGGTTACAGCATCTTCTCCATCATCCTCAAGTACGCTGTGGATATGCTGACCTGGGAACAGGAGGACCAGCTACCTGCAGGACTGGAACCACCGTACGCGCGCGCACACACACACACACACACACACACACACACACACACACACACACACACACACACACACTGGTTTGAACAGCTTTAGGTCTGATTGTCTTCAGCACCACCAGGAGATCCAAATGTCCATTTAGACACAAGACACATCACAATGTCATCACACTAAAACATGTCCTAGTCTTTCAGGTTTAGCTCCACTGCTGCTCAGAGTCTAAGTGCGCGCGCGCGCGCGTGTGTGTGTGTGTGTGTGTGTGTGTGTGTGTGTTTTATTTGTTGGACACCAGATGTCCTCCTCACTGTGAAGTCCTGACTCAGCAGTTGGCATTGGTATAACGAAATGATGACACAAAAAGTGTCAACACAGGATCTGTTGTCATTATGTTAAACAGCAGCATGTGCAGGTGTTCTCACCTGTGTCATACAGCAACACGTGTACCTTGTTCAGACTGCTGCCTGAAGGGTGCGCTAACAACACATTATACTGTTTATTATACTGTTGTACTGCATGCACTGATACTTCCTGTGTGTGTGTTTGTGTGTGTTCAGGGAGAGAGGAGACACCTACTACTGCATGCTGTTTAATGATGAAGTCCACACCTATGAACAAGTGATCTACACCCTGCAGAAGGCTGTCAACTGCAGCCAGAAAGAAGCTGTCAGCTTCGCCACCACCGTGGACCGAGACGTCAGTACCCTGTGTGTGTGTGTGTGTGTGTGTGTGTGTGTGTGTGTGTGTGTGTGTGTGTGTATATAGAGTACTGTCTTTATACTCGTTATATACTCATTATATACATATTATACACTGTACATCACACTATTACCTGTTGGTTACTAATGATAACATTTAACTGATAGCAGATACGTCCACCTGCAGTTGAGATTAGCGGAAAGAAGTCCTTCTAAAGCTGACCTCTGACTTCAGGCAGATCAAACCAGCTCTGTGTTGTTTAACAAACCAGAGAGGAACAGGAAGTCAGAAAACATGACAAGGGGGTCCAGGGTATCAGCTGAAAGGTCCAGGTGATGTTTACCTGCTGTCTGTCTGTGTTGTTGCAGGGCAGGAAGTCCGTTCGGTATGGAGATTTCCAGTTCTGTGAACAGGCCAAGTCTATTATAGTGGTAAGTGTCTGCCTCGATACTGACATCACCGTTTCGATTCTAAATCGGAAATCCATTGAAATAAAGAGCAGGATTGACGATTCTCCCCACCGCCGCCTACTTCCTACCTTCAAGGACGACAGAATCTGAAAGTGTAAATGACATAAATCCATGATCTGTTCTTCACTAACACTCAGTAGTCTAATAGTGGCACAAACACACATTTCTTAGTGCAGCTGTTCTTCCTTTAGAGAAATTGTACCGTCCAGTTGGTTTATTACTGATGCGATAGCCGATTCAACTGAACATCAGCGGTAGCCATCTTGGTTGTTCAAGCAGATGCCTCAACGGGGCTCCTCTCTGTCAGTCATCATATTAAATATTAAAAACTTTGGCTCCCTTTCTCCTCGTCCTCTTCCTCGTTATCATCTGCTCACAGATTTTCTCAATGGAATCTGATATTGGCCACATCTTAAAAAAAATACAAACCTCCAAACAAGAAAAATTGGATCTGAGCAATAAATCTGAATTAAGCACTAAGACCTGCAGTGTGAACACAGCCTAACATGACTACTAACCAGATTTTTAAGGGTTTGGAGGATTTGAATATACTTTAGAAATCTTATTAAACCTGTTCATTCTCTCCCCTGTATCCCCCTCTCTGCCTCCCCCTTCCTCCCCAATTAGAGGAACACCAGCCGTCAGTCGAAGCCTCTCAGGGTCCAGGTGATGCACTCGTCTGTTGTTGCTCATCAGTGTTTTGCTCTGAAGGCTCTCAGCTGGTTGGGACAGGTCATCCAGTATTCTGGTAGGTCTGGAATTCATTACCCATAATTTTGTGTGTGTGTGTGTGTGTGTGTGTGTGTGTGTGTGTGTGTGTGTGTGTGTGTGTGTGTGTGACAGCACCGCTGTATGTAGTGAGTGTTCACCTGTTGTGTTTCAGACGGTCTGAGGAGGATCCTGTGTCAGGTGGGCCTGCAGAGAGGTCCAGAAGGAGAAAACTCCTCTCTGGTCGACCAGCTGATGCTCAATGACTCAAAGATGTGGAAAGGTGACTACAACCACACACACACACACACACACACACACACACACACATACTGTATATACACACCTGTGTGTACATACAAAAAGTTCACCTTTAAAATGTCTCCCATTATAAACCTGTGTCTTGCTGTCTCTGCCTGTCTGTAGGAGCGAGGAACATCTACCACCAGCTGCTGATGAACAGCCTCCTCATGGATCTCAAATACAAGAAGGTCTTTGCCATCCAGTTCGCCAAGGTAACACACCTGATCAGCACACCTGATCAACACACCTGATCAACACACCAGGGGCTGTAGTCATTGAGGCTCTTACTTGATTGTAAATGATATTGATTATAACTCCATCAGAGTGTAGTGAGTGTAAAAAACACACCTGATGTGTGAGTGTGTCCCAGTGCATGCTGGGTGTTTGCTCTGTGCTGGGATCAATAATCAGACTGATCAGCAGGGCTCTCGTGGGCCGCAGCAGGGTGACATGTCGTCCTCCCTCTAGAACTACAGACGCCTCCAGACAGATTTTATGGAGGACGACCACGAGCGTGTGGTATCAGTGACCTCACTGTCTGTCCAGCTGTTCACCGTCCCGACCATGGTGAGTACTCATCCTGCTCCTCCTCCGCCCCTCCACACACCTGTGTCTCTCTCTCTCTCTGCCTGTCTCTCTTTCCCGCCGGTAGAGTTATGAACGCTTGCAACGCGACTACATGAGAGACGACCACGACCGTGAGTTCTCCATCACTGACCTGTCAGTGCAAATGTTCACCGTCCCGTCGCTGGTGAGTCGGTCTGACTGTTTGTGTGGGAGGTGAGAAATAACAGAGAGGACTGTTCCTCTGTGCCTCCACACGCCCCCTATTCTTCATTACGCCTCCTCTTCGTCATCACAACCCCTCTTCGTCACTATGTCCCCTCTTCGTCATCTTTTATATAAGCGTTTGTCTCCTCCATGTTTCATAGATTCAGTCTTTCTTTCCTCAAAAAGTTTAATTGTTTCAGATTTTTAGCAGAACAAAATAAAAGTCAGGGATGCAAACAACTTGCTTTTTGCGCGTCAGTTTTGGCGACTTGTGTGAATGGTCCAGACCTGAGGAGGTTTTTACGTACAGTGATGCGCTGCTTTTCACTGCCATCTCCCACAATGCAGTGGAAGACTAATAAGACCAGATACTTTCCTGTCGTCGTGAGTTGTCTCGTTCAGGCTTTAGGGTGAGGACGTCTTACTGTGTTTTATTTATTTATTTATTTATTTATTTGTGTGTGTTCTATACGTCTGTTGTATTAAACCTGCAGATACAATGTTTGGGAAAATAATTCATTTTTTAAGTTAAACAAATCTTTGATTTGCATCAGTCTTTAGCCAGATTTTTTTCATTTCATCGTTAAAATTGATTAAATTTTCCTTGGTTGTACTCGCCATTCTCCATACGTTCAAAGTTCTTACCTTTTTTACCCTGAACCTGTTTGCATCCCTGAAATGTTTTGGAAACGTCACAGATATCCTCATTTATGTAGGAACAGGAAAGGGCCGGACACCATAAGAAATCTTCAGTCATTTTCAATTAATGTGATTTATTTGAACTTATCGATACTTATTTACCTGGAGCCCTACTCAGTCCATATATGTATTCTTTGTTAAGCAGTGAGTCACAGTCAATATTGTCTAATGCTGGTTTGAGAAGAAATACTCGTGCTGTTTATTATCTTCTATCGATGGTAATTCCTCCAGTAGTTCAGCTGTTCACATCGTACATTGTATTGTGTGATGAAATCCTCTTGTCATGTGTGCGTGTTGCAGGCCCGGATGCTGATGGTGGAGGAAAACCTGATGACGACCATCATCAGGACATTTGTGGATCACCTCCGTCACAGAGACTTGCAGGGACGATTCCAGTTTGACCGTTACACTGCCCAGCAGGCCTTCAAGTTTGGACGGGTCCAGAGCCTCATCGGAGATCTAAAGTGAGGACCGGTTATACACCAGTTCCACACCAGTTAATACACCACTGTATACACCACTTTTTACATAAGTAACACTACTGATGTGAGTAACTTGTGTGTGTGTGTGTGTGTGTGTGTGTGTGTGTGTGTGTGTGTGTGTGTGTGTGTGTGTGTGTGTGTGCAGGTACGTCCTGATCAGTCGTCCATCTGAGTGGAGCGATCAGCTCAGACTCAAGTTTCTAGAAGGTCTGGACGCTTTTCTGGAGCTGCTCAAGTGTATGCAGGTAACACACACCTGGAGAGACACACACCTACACTTATCTGGGCAGGTACAGCCTGTCTGTCTCTCAACCAGTCTGAGCCTGAACCCGTCTGTCTCTCTGAACCTGTCTGTCTCTCAGGGAATGGACCCGGTGGTGAGACAGGTGGGGCAGCACATAGAGATGGAGCCTGAGTGGGAAGCAGCGTTCACTCTACAGATGAAATTGACTCACATCATCTCCATGATCCAGGAGTGGTGCTCCACTGATGTGAGTCTATACTGCTCTCTGCTACTACTGCTGCGTACTACTGCTGCGTACTACTGCTGCGTACTACTGCTGCGTACTACTGCTGCGTACTACAGAGGCACTGTGTGTGTGGGTGTTCCACTGATATGAATATACATTTATATTTAATATACATGTGTGTTTGTGTGTTTCAGGAGCACGTACTGATCGACGCCTACAGGAAGTGTCTGAGCGCGCTCAGTCACTGTCACAGCGGCCTTCCAGACGGAGAGCAGCCTATCAGTTTGAGTCTGGCCGGTCACTGTGTAGAGACGTTCAGGTACCAGGTGTCTCAGGATAAAGTGTCCATACACCTGCCGGTCTGCCGACTGCTGGCAGGTAAGGGTTAGCACACAGACACACACAGACACACACAGTAACACACACAGTAACACAGAGGCATACAGTAACACACACACACACACACACACAGTAACAGAGGCATACAGTAACACACACACACACAGTAACCGAGACATACAGTAACACACACAGTAACACACACACACACACAGTAACACACACTCAGTAACACAGAGACACACACAGTAACACAGGGGAATCTGTTTGTGTCGGACAGGAGAAAGACTTCTTTATTTTCAGTGTTCTGTTCATGAATAACACCCCCCCCCCCCCCCCCAGGTCTCCACGTACTCCTCAGCAGGACGGAAGTTGCCTCTCGTTTCCCTGAACAGCTTCCTCTGGTCAGTAACACCTCTGCTGTCTGTCTGTTCATTAGATCAACATATGAGATATATAGTGTGTGTATGTGTGTGTGTGTGTGGGGGGGGTATGTTTGGTCATGTTATCTAACGGTGAAGGTCATTGTCAGCACTTCCTGTTAAACAGTAAAGCCCTCCCACTGCTTTAAACTAAAATGCTTTTATAGTGAAGCGCATACAGGAAGTATTAGCAGCATCTTAGCTCACTGCTGTAAATGCACAGATCAATATTATTGGATCAGATCAATACATCAGTAGTTGATATTAGAAACAAGGAGGATTGATTTATGTTCACCTGTCTGAACACCTTCACAACTGTTGACTGTTTAAAGTGATACTGATCAATACACCAGTGTTAACATGTATGTCCTCAGGGGGAACTCAGCCCCCCACTTCTGATCGAACTCCCCCTCCGCTGCCTGGTGCTCTGTGCCCAGGTGCATGCTGGGATGTGGAGGAGGAACGGCTTTTCACTGATCAACCAGGTGAGTTGATACCTGATGATCGATACTGAAGTGATCAGCTGCTGGGATGGTGGGTCAGTTTATGTTAGGCAGGAGCAGACATCTCATAATAGAACATTATAATACTAATAATGATGATAACAATAATAACGATATATTGATTTTTCTACCTGTATTATCTTTACATAACAAACTAAGAAAAACATAGAATTTAACACAATACAGCACAGACTCGGAGTAAAATATCTCCTGTTAACCAGTGAAGAACATGTGACCCTTTGACTGCTGTAATCACCCAACATATTATAGAAAACTTCATGTTGTAACATGATTAATAAATAAAGTTATTCCACTGTAAATAAAGTTATGTTTATGTTTAACAGTGAATTACATCATCCATCTGTTTGTGTGTTTCAGATTTATTATTATCACAATGTCAAGTGCAGAGTGGAGATGTTCGACAAAGATATCATCATGCTGCAGGTAGGAACAGTACTGACACTACTGACTCCTAAGCCCCTTTCACACATGCAGCACACAGCAGCAGATGTCCGTGTCAGACGCGTTCACACTAACTGGAAGTAGTCCGTTTGGTTTAGGCGAGGGCTGCAGGAGGCAGAACGTGACGCAAAAAGACGCTGCGGTTTGTAATTCAGCGTTTTTAAGATGTTCACCAGAAATAAAACATTTTTATTTTACAGGAAGTCTCTCTCATTAGTCCTTTGCAGCAAAGCATCAAAACTATGAAGCTTTTAGCTGCTGCGTTCGTCAGTGCAGCCGCATTTATAAAACACAGCAGCTGACTGCTGGAAGTCAACACGCCCACTCGCTCGCCCTGAATTGTCCGGACAATTACCTGCTGCATTCACACATGGATTCACCTGGACATTACGCATTTTTTTTCTAGGGAACTGGCCGATTAAAGTGTACCGACAATACTGACTCCTATCGACACTATGGACACTGTTGACTCTACTGACACTACTGACTCTATTGACTACAGTTAAAAAGAAACTTGATTTTCTATGGTGAAAATCAAGTTTCTTTTTAACTCTTTTTTACTTTTCAGACAAGAACTCTTAAAATTATTTTAGTGTCTTGTAATGTTTAATTTTACTGACCCTGCCTGTAATCTGACACCAGGAGGTTGTTTCTGTTTTGTTGTCTATATAGGCGGGAGCGTCCATGATGGATCCAAACCACTTCCTGATGATTGTTCTGAGTCGATTCGAACTTTTTCACCTTTTCAGCTCCGCAGACTGCAGGAAGAGATACAGAGAGGCCAACAAGGTTAGTACTGACTTCTACTGACACTCTACTGACTGTAACAGACTGCAGGATGAGATACAGAGAGGCCAACAAGGTCAGTACTGACTCTACGGACACTCTACTGTCTTTGACAGGATGTGGTCCAGCAGAACAACACTCTGATCGAGGAGATGCTTCACCTCATCATCATGGTCGTCGGTGAGTCAGTCTGTGCCGCTTCAACTTTATTTAAAAACAAATGTTAAAACTTTTGGAATCAGAAACAGTGGAATGTGGTCTTCTTACCTTGGTGGCGTGTTAGGTCCAACAGGTCCAATACTTTGGTTTATGACCAAATACCTGTAGAACTAATGTGGTGTGTTTGTGTGGGGTACAGGTGAGCGGTACGTATCAGGTGTCGGCCAGGTGGAGCCCTTTGATGAAGTCAGAAGAGAAATCATCCACCAGCTGTCAATCAGACCCATGGCTCACAGCGAACTGGTCAAAGCTCTGCCAGAGAACGTGAGACACCCGTCTGTCCTTCCGTCTGTCTGTCCTTCCGTCCTTCTACCTGTCTGTCTGAGGATCTACAGACAGTTTATCTCCTGTTTTTCCTCCTCAGGGGAACAAGGAGACAGGTCTGGAGAGAGTCATCGACAGCGTGGCCTCATTCAAGTCAGTCTGTTTCCTTCAGCACTTCCACCTAAAATACACATCCACCTTAACAAGAACCAGTCCACCTTAAATACAAATTCATTCACTTGACTGCTGTCTGTAGTACTGTCTGTAGTACTGTGTGTATTTGTACTGTGTTTACAGGAAGCCAGGTGTGACAGGTCGAGGTCTGTATGAACTGCGTCCTGAGTGGAACAAACACTTCAACCTGTACTTCCATCACTACAGCAGAGCCGACCAGTCCAAGGTACTCTCACTGATCAGGGTATTGATCAGGATATTGACCAGGGTCTTGATCAGGTCATACACTAGGGTAATGATAGGGGTATTTATCAGAATATTCACAGTATTGGTCAGGTTATTGATCGTTGAGTGTGATCTGTGTTGCAGGCTGAGGAGGCTCAGAGAAAGCTGAGGAGACAGAACGGAGAGGACACAGGTAAACACACCTTTCTGTCTCACTCACACCTGCTTGTCAAGGGCAAACAACACCTGAGTGAAACTGACCCTTTCAGATCTCTTGAGCAGATTATAGTAGTTATCAAATTACCACTGGTTTACTGAACATAATCAATAATATTCACATGTAATGATGTCATTGAAAAGTGGTTTTAAATGAATTGATAATTTTGTTGTGATGGTAATGTGTGTTTGCTGCGTGTGTGTGTGTGTGTTTCAGCCCTGCCCCCCCCTCTGCCTCCTCTGCTCTGTCCTCTGTTTGGTAGTCTAGTGAACCTGCTGCAGTGTGACGTGCTGCTGGCTGTAGAGGGCGCTGTGCTGCAGTGGGCTATGGAGCCCAGTGGGGGGGGCTGGACTGAGTCCATGCTGCAGAGGGTACGTCCCACGGGGGGGTGGGGGGGACATAATGACAAAATACTATATAAGTAATCAGTGTTGATGTTTAGATCATTGTGTTAAGTGTGTGTGTGTGTGTGTGTGTGTGTACGTACGTACAGGTGCTCCACCTGGTGGGCGTGGCTCTGCTGGAGGAACAGCAGCAGCTGGAGAACAGCAGCGGAGATGATGACATCACCTTCAACTACACCTGCAAGATCACACGTAAGTACACACAGTACAAACACATTCACACACCGAGCACATTCACACACTGAACACATTCACACATTGAACACATTCAAATCCTTAAATTCACTGTTTGATCAGTGTGTCAGTCTGAGACTCATGATCACATACTGTGTGTGTGTGTGTGTGTGTGTGTGTGTGTGTGTGTGTGTGTTTTCAGGTCCTGGTGAAGCTCCCAGTACTTCAGGAAGTGTCCTGGCTCTGTTGGAGAGTCTACAGAATGCTCCTCACCTGGAGGTCCACAAAGACATGATCACCTGGATCCTCAAGGTAAACACCGATTTCACTCTGATGTCACACTGTACAGAAAAATTTATAATATCTATCTGATCTGATACTAAAGGTCAGTTCACACAAATCATGGTCAGATAATTTCATTAATGAAAACGATGACGGAAACATATGTTGTCGACGGGCAACAAAACAAAAAAAAAAGGTAACGTTTGTAACTCCTGTCTTCAACTGTTAAACCAGGTGCTTACATGAACTTCACTCCACTCCCTGTCAGTCAGCTGTCTGATGCCTTTACTGACACACTTTCGTTTGTTCTGTTAAAATAATCAAAATATTAATAAAAGGTATTAAACCCAACAAAATTTCAGAACTTCTCAGAAAGTATAAAGTACTGAAACCTGAAACTATAGTTTTGTTCCTTTTTTCAGAAAAGTATTGACATTGATGATCTCGGGAGTTAAGTTTTCAGCACAAAAACAAACACTGGATTTCTGTTGTGTCTGAATGTCACACAGGAAGTCCTTAGCATTTATCCTTTGGAGAAGACACACCCCCTTGTGGTAAACTATAGTTCTGTGTGATGTAACTCCTCCAGGTGATGCACCCCTGGACAAGGCTTTGGTTCTCATCCAGTTGGGGGGCATGGCATCCTGTCTTAAATTCTTACACTTCAAAATAAATGCCCATTGGATGGTCTGCCTGGTGTTTTACTGCTTGAGATCAGTCTGTTTATGTTATTGATCATTTCCTCCAAAAGGATCAAAAAGTTTAAGTAACCAAAACTAATACAAACTTCAGGTCAAAAGTCGTTTTTCTAGCAGTGTTCATCTGGGAACATTCAGTCTATTTATTTATTTTTTTTTACAAAAATAGTAATTTTTAATTTCTTCTTCTTCTTCTTCTTCTTCTTCTTCTTCTTCTTCTTCTTCTTCTTATTATTATTATTATTATTATTATTATTATTATTATTTATTTATTTTATTTTTTTTGAAGATTTCTCAGTTTTCTTGCTCACCTAGCATTAGTATTAGCACAGCTATCTGTTTTCTCCATTCACCTGTTCGCTGTCTGGTTTAACTTCAGATCAGCAGGTAAAACATCAGATATTTGTGATATTTGTTTAGTGAACACGTGGAGGTAGATTTAGATTGTTGACTAATATGCACTCATTCCTACTGAGAGACTCTTTTAGTTGATGAACTTTGCTAACAGGACAGGTTAATACAGGAGATCAGATCCTCAGGGCGTCCAGCATGGCTCCGTCTCGGGCCCTTGTTATTCTCATTGACATGATGAAGTAGAAGTTTGTGGTAGAAATGACAAATTTTCTTCCGAGGTCTACCTGTACCGTCTGGATGTTTCTGTTGATGATGTAGATGTTTGTGTGTGCAGATGGTGACAAACATCAAAACGATGAGAGAACGAACGTCCTCCACCTCCACCGTCACCATTAGCCAGGGACAAGGACCAGAGGAGGTACGACTCAAGTAGCTGTCACACTACATGACTTTCAAAGTCGTCAGATCGCTGTGCTGTTCACACTACACAAGTTTCTGACTTTTAATCTGGAATCTTGAAGTCATTGTGGTTTCCACACTTCATGACTGACAAGCAACCTGGGGTCTTTGGGATATTTTATAATGGACAGGGTTTTTCCTTACAAAATGTTAAAAGTACTGTCACTGCAGGAAATGTGGTGGGACATTCAAGCAGCAAAACTAAAAACTGTAGGTATAAACTTGAAAGTACAGAGGCTGTTCACTGCAAACAGTTTCACTGTATGAACCTGGACTGTGTGTGTGTGTGCGCGTGTGTGTGTGTGTGTGTGTGCGTGTGCGTGTGTGCGTGTGCGCGCGTGTGTGTGAAAAACATAACATTAATGAACATGAGATCCTGACCGATCCTGTCCACCTTTCTGGAGATTTAAATCATTCATAAAGTTACGCTGGTGTGTCCCTTGCAAAAATCTGCACAGTCGTGGGGACAGTGCGGTGGGTTCGCACGTCTTAGAGAAAGTAATTCATATGTTACTCATTAATTACTATTATTTCACCCACCTGTAACCCACCAGCTATTAACCTGAAAATGTTTGTGATCCGCAGTTCCACCAATCAGCGCATCACAATTGTGCGCTGCTTTGCAGCGAAAAAAGTAAGAGAGAAAATATAAATGAGAGCATTGATCCGACCTGTCTGCGGCACAACTTCTGGCATCAGCGAGGCATCGGTGAGCTAACTACGAGCTCCCGGGTCGCATCACAGAACGGTTGACTCATATTGATCGAAGGCTGATTTATAAATGCGGAGCGAACCCCGATTTTTGCCTCGGCGAGCAGAGAAATTAAGTTTACAATCATCTAGTGTGAACTGGGCATTACAAACACTTCAATAACTATTAACTAATAATGAATGAGTAGTTTGTTGAGATGTGATTGATTGCCTCCCTACATAAACATACTGGGTGGTGTTGTCTCCCTGCAGACGGTGCGAGACAAAGACAAGGCGGAGAGGAAGAGGAAAGCAGAGATGGCTCGGCTCAGGAGGGAGAAGATAATGGCTCAGATGTCTGAAATGCAGAAACATTTCATCAACGAGAACAAAGAACTTTTCCAGCAGAGTCTGGAGGAGCTGGAGGCCTCAACATCTGCAGCTGCAGAGAGCAGGTAGATCTGTACACACCTGTCCAACCCAGTTCACACCTTACCACAGCTGTACACACCTGTACACCCCTGTACACCCCTGTACACACCTGCTCACACAAGTGTAGGTATACAGGTGATGAAGGTTGAAGTGTTTCTGATCTCATTCACCGATAAGAAATCCCCACTGAATATTCAGATATTCTCCCCCTCTCTTCTTCCCTGTTCTCTCTCCTCCCCCCTCCCACCCTATCCCTGTTCCCTCCCAGTCCTCCCAGTTTGGAGCTGTCCAGTGTTTCTCAGGTGTGTGTTGGTCCCAGGAGGATGGGCGGAGCCGAGCGCCGTGAGCCGGTGACCTGTATCCTTTGTCAAGAGGAGCAGGAGGTTAGAGGCCACGGCAGAGCCATGGTGCTGGCAGCGTTCGTCCAGAGGTCGACTGTTTTGTCCAAAAACCGCCGCCGCAACCTGCCTGATCCAGGTGGGCGGAGCTTTGCTGCGACATCATCAGGACGGTAACCAATCAGGGTTGATCAGTGTTGAATGATGGATGTGTGACTGCGTTTCAGAGCATCACGACCCTCTGTTCACGCACCCTGACCTGTCTCTGGGGATTCACACAGCCAGCTGTGGACACATCATGCACGCCACCTGCTGGCAGAGGTGAGACACTGTCAGAACATTAGTAGCTCATTCATGATGGTCACCTGACCAATGGTCACTTGTCAGGACTGTCTCCCTCCTGAGGACTCACAACACTGTTGAACTCTCCCTTTAAAATTTCAGTGACCTTTTTCAGCCTCAACAGTCACGTTTGTGTGTGTGTGTGTGTGTGTGTGTGTGTGTGTGTGTGTGTGTGTGTGGTCAGGTACTTTGAGGCAGTGCAGTTGAAGGAGCAGAGACGCCAGCAGCGTCTTCGAGGTCATACCAGCTACGACGTGGAGAATGGAGAGTTCCTGTGTCCGCTGTGCGAGTGTCTGAGCAACACTGTGATCCCTCTGCTGCCACACACACACTCACCTGACCACAGGTATACACTTACCAGACCTCACTCACCTGATCTCAGGTACAGGTATACACTCACCTGACATGACCTCTCTCTCTCTCTCTCTCTCTCTCTCTCTCTCTCTCTCTCTCTCTCTCTCTCTCTCTCTCTCTCTCTCTCTCTCTCTCTCTCTCTCTCTCTCTCTCTCTCTCTCTCTCTCTCTCTCTCTCTCTCTCTCTCTCTCTCTCTCTCTCTCTCTCTCTCTCTCTCCCTCTCTCTCTCTTTTTCTTTCTGTTTCTCTCAGTGTTGATCATCCCAGTCTGGAGGCGTGGCTTAAAACAACCAATCAGCAAATAGCAACACTACACTCCACCCACAGGAAGCAGTCTGACAGTAAGTCACCTGTCAATCATTTAGAGGGCCGAGTCACATGACGTGTGTGTGTGTGTGTGTGAGAAACTATCATTGTAAGAACCAGTTTGAGTGTTAGACCATGGGAGTGAGGACATGTTGTACAAACGTGCGTGTGTGTGTGTGTGTGTGTGTGTGTGTGTGTGTGTGTGTGTGTGTGTGTGTGTGTGTGTGCTGACGAGATGCAAACATCAGATCTGTGTGGAGCGATGAAGAGACTAGCGTTCCTTACATAGATACTTATAACTAACAGGTGTGTGTGTGTGTGTGTGTCTCAGGTGTCACAGAAGGGGCGGAGCCTGCTGTTCCTGAAGGATTCAGAGTTGACTTGACTCCACAGTGAGTACTTTGGTTTGTGACCAAATACCTGCAGAACTCATTCCCATCAGCCTCAGCTGTACTTTGTGCTTTACTGCTAACAGACGTGCTAAGCTAAGATGGGGAACATTATACCTGCTCAACATCAGCATGCAGGTGGAGTTTATTTACTGATCGGTGTTCATTGGATGTAGTCCAGTGTGCCCACTCTGATACTGATCCTGTACCAATGTACGTCTCTGTGACAACACACCTGGATGATGTCAGCAGTGATGTCACTGTCTCCCTCAGGAACCCATTCTCCAGCAGCATCAGTGAGATGATCACCACCTTCAGCATGTCAACCTACAAGGTGGGACTGAAGGTGAACCCCAACGAGCAGGACCAGAGAGTCCCAGTGCTGATCTGGTCCACCTGTGCCTACACCATCCAGAGTATAGGTATACACACACCTGAGACCGCCTCACACACACCATCCAGAGTATAGGTATACACACACCTGAGACCGCCTCACACACACCATCCAGAGTATAGGTATACACACACCTGAGACCGCCACACACACACACACACACACACACACACACACACACACACACACCATCCAGAGTATAGGTATACACACACCTGAGAGCGCCACACACACACACACACCATCCAGAGTATAGGTATACACACACCTGAGATCGCCACACACACACCTACTATCCAGATGTCCACTATCGATGTGAGGAAGGCTAGTCTCTTCATCGCTCCACACAGATCTGATGTTTGGATCTGGTCAACACACACACACACGCTTGCACTTCTATACTTTTGAGGATATTCATTAACATAACCCCCCCCCTCCCCCTTACCCTGACCTGAACCTAAACTTAATTTTAACCTGAACTTTTAAATCAAGTCTGAACCCTCAAACAGCCTTTGAAGGCAAACATGTCCTCACTCCCATGGTCTAAAACTCAAACTGGTTCTCACAAAGATAGATGTACAAATACACACACACACACACACACACCCCTGAGAGGTCATAAGTCATGCTGACAGTGTGTTTTTTGCAGAGCGTCTCCTGATGGACGAGGAGAAGCCGTTGTTTGGAAGTTTACCTTGCCGACAGGTAACACACATTAAGTCTGTACATAAGTAAAGAGAGAGTTAGCCTATTAGAGCAGGATGAGGTCACTGTTAGATATTTCATGACCATTCTACAGCTGATCGATCAGCTGATTGATCGGATGTCTTGTTTGTTGAGAACATTCAGTCAAAATATTCAGTTACAGAATCTTAATTTGTTGTGAACAGAAGACATTTTAGCTGATGAATGAGCCCAAAGTGAAACGTACCTATTCATCTCCAGTACATCATGAGGACCAGATAAAACAGACAGCAGGTACAACTCTGTGTGTGTGTTTGTGTGTTACAGGACGACTGTCTGAGCTCTCTCACCAGGTTCAGTTCAGCCTGTTGGATTGCAGCTCCACTGACAACAACTCATACACACTTCATCAGACTGTTTTCAGGTAATACACACAATACTCACACTCACACACCCATACAGATACAGTGATGAACAGCTGTATATGTTTTTAATAAGTGTGTGTGTGTGTGTGTGTGTGTGTGTGTGTGTGTGTGTGTGTGTGTGTGTTGTAGCCCTGGTTCCAGACTCTCAGGTAGAAAACACTCCATGCATCCTTGACATCGACATGTTTCACCTGCTGGTGAGTTCCATCCAGTTTACATCCGGTCTAAATCCAGTTTATATTCAGTGTGAATCCAGTCTGAATTAAAGTAATTTTCAATGTATTTCTCTCTCTGAAGGTGTACAGTGTGTTGTCCTACAGCTCAGTTCACAGTATGGACCAATCAGGAAGGAGTGTGGTAGACTCGGCCCACCTCCACCTCCTTTACCTGGTCACGGTGGCTCACCTGGTTCAGGTCCTGCTCACCTCCACTAGAGGTAACACACACAAATGATACAAACAAAACACATGTAAACAGACACATTCATATACATAAGGTTGGTGTTTTGTTTGTGTCTCTCCTCCTCACCTGTCTGTCTCTACCTGCCGGTCCCTCTTTCACCTGTCTGTTTCTCCTCACCTGTCTGCGTCTACTTGTCTGTTTCTCCTCACCTGTCTGCGTCTACTTGTCTGTTTCTTCCTCTCCTGTCTCTCTACCTGTCTCTCTACCTGTCTGTCTCTCCCTCACTTGTCTGTCTCTACCTGTCTCTCTCTCACCTGTCTGTCTGTAGAGGAGGTGTGTATGGATCAGGACAGTGAGGGATCTGAAGAAGAGGAGCTCACCTGTCAGCTTTACAACACGCTGAGGAAACACCTGGGCAGGTCAGCACACGCACACACACACACGCACACACACACACACACACACACACACACACACACACACACACACACACACACACACACACACACACTCACTCAGACAGGTGAGTTACCTCCCAGGTGTTCAACAGTCTTTGATATCATTAACAGTCATATTAAATGCTGAAACAATTTAAAAGATCTGATCAGACAGATCTTGACTTCTCTGCAGCTGTTTTATTAATTTATTGGACTAATTGATCAATTATTCAAAAATATCAGGTCAACCAAGGAATAAAAATGTGTGTAAAAAGATCAGTGTTGAAGTGTGTGAATGTGTTAAATAAGTCACTTGATATTGATCAGTGATTGATTAATTGACCTGATATGCAAGATTTAAACTGACACCGTAAATTAATTCACAGATTAAAAAAGATAAACTCATCTAAATATAATAATAAATAAAAGGTCAAAAATTAATTATTATGTATTCTGTGTTTATTGATATCTCTATATTTATATAATAAATTAATAAATAATGATAAATACGTTAATATAATGTATACTTTTTTATATATTTTAAAATGATCGTGGAATTAAAAAAATAACTCAATCAATTTACTGATGCTATTTTGGCCCAATTTATATACATTTATTTATGTTTAATATTTTATTTATTGACTTCCTGCGTCACTTTTGAGCCTCCGTACTCTGACACCAACAGCTCAGTCTAAATTTCAGTTTGTTTTATATGATTAATGAACTTGTGTGTGTGTGTGTGTGTGTGTGTGTGTGTGTGTGTGTGTGCGCTCAGTATGTTACCTGATGTGACCTCTGGGTGGCAGCTGTTTCGTTGTGTTAAAGTCGGCATGCTGCCATTTCTCCGAGCCGCCGCCCTCTTCTTCCACTACCTGAACTCTACAGCGCCACCTGCTGACCTGCTCGGTAACTGCACGCACACACACACACACACACACACACACACACACACACACACACACAACATAATAACACACAGGTTTTCAGTGTTTGGTAGGTCCAAACTTTTCTTCTACTGGTCTTTTAACATCCTGAACAGGTGTAACTGTTGGTTCTGTCTTGTAGTTGCAGGTCCTGGTCAGTGGGAGGTGCTGTGCAGCTACCTCAGTCTGCCCTCCAATCTGCTGCAGCTCCACCAGAGTCACCACACGCTGCTGGAGCCGCTCATACACAGGTACCACACGCACACACAGGTATAACACAGAGGTAACACACACACATACAGGTAAAACACGCACACAGGTAGCACCTGAACAGGTAGCATCTGTATAGCCATCATACAGGTGTGTTAGTGAGGTGTTGTCAACCCACAATCCTTCACAATTGCTTCAGTCCTTCTCGTCGGACTCTCTGAACCTGAACAGGACCGGACCAGACCTAGTGGAGCAGAGTGCTGTCCAACACCTCGCTCCTACATCTCCCATAATTCAGTTGGGTTGAGTTCAGGTGACTGAAGTCCCCTAGTCTGATTCTGTGTGTGTGTGTGTGTGTGTGTGTGTGTGTGTGTGTGGTACAGGTGGTGTTGTCATCCAGGTGTGAGGCAGACCCTGCAGGGGGGCGGGGTCCTCGTCAGGTTCCCCAGAGAGTCGAACCGACTGATCGAACTGCCAGAAGATTACAGCATCCTGATCAACCAGGCGTCTAGCTTCACGTCAGTACACACAGTACACACACAGTACACACACAGTACACACACAGTACACACACACACAGTATACACACAGTACACACACACACAGTATACACACAGTACACAGATTATACACATTATACACACATAGTACACACAGTATACACACAGTACACACACAATATACACACAGTACACACACATTATACACACACAGTACACACACATTATACACACACAGTACACACACATTATACACACACATTATACACACACATTGTACACACACATTGTACACACAGTACACACATAGTACACACACAGTACACACAGTAGACACATTATACACACAGTACACACACATTATGTACACACATATTATTCACACAATACACACAACCAGGAATATTAAATACATAAAATAAAGTAAATATATTATACATCTTAAATATAATACATCAGATACTGTGATCAATACTTGTTATGTCATTCCACTTTTTTATGGATCTTAATGTGAGTTTTCTGTATCTGTATAGTTTTATTGTGTTAATACAAACATCTGCTAATTTCTTCCACTGTGGAAATATCTTACCTGTTCTTGTGTCACCTGTGTGTCACCTGTGCAGGTGTCCGCGGTCAGGTGGTGATAAGTCTCGAGCTCCCACCCTGTGTCTGGTCTGTGGGTCCATGCTGTGTTCTCAGAGTTACTGCTGTCAGACGGAGGTGGACGGAGAGGACGTAGGAGCCTGCACCGCCCACACGTTCACCTGTGGAGCCGGCCTGGGCCTTTTCCTCAGGTAACACACCTGTACTCTAATACTATGCAGTACTTGGTACTTAGGTATGTTTTTGTATTACCATCTCCCTTTTGATCTCTGCAGAAAACATACCTGTTTGTGACACCTATAAATACCTGTGTGTGTGTGTGTGTGTGTGTGTGTGTGTGTGTGTGTGTGTGTGTGTGCGCACCCGCACGCAGGGTCAGAGAGAGTCAGGTGTTGTTTGTAGCAGGTAAAACAAAGGGCTGTTTCTATCCTCCTCCATACCTGGACGACTACGGAGAGACCGACCAGGGCCTCAAGTAGGTGTTCACAAACACACACACACACGTATATATTTATTGATTTGTTTTTGTTGATGTGGTTATGTATTTACTGTGTGTATTTGTGTGTGTCCCTGCAGGCGGGGGAACCCCCTCCACCTGTGTTCGGAGCGTTACAGGAAGATCGAGCGACTGTGGCGTCAGCATGGCATCGCTGAGGTCATCGGTCACGCTCAGGAGGCCAATCAGACGCTGGTCGCCATCGACTGGCAGCACCTGTGATGATCGGCTATGCTCAGGAAGACGGCGGGCAATTGGCTCTCTGTGTTGGCCCCGCCCCTTTTTAATAGCAATTCCTTCCTCTCAACCAATCAGCTTCCTGCAGCCCAGCGCTGAGCTCAGATCAGCTTTCAGGGATTTTTTCAGGACTTTTGGCTTTTTGGTTTTTGTTTCATGAAGGCTGCTGACCTTTGACCTCTGACCAATCAGAGAGAGGCATTAACACTGACTCCTTCCTGTCTGTTTCCGCTCAGACAGGAAGTTAGAAATGTTTTGTTCAGATTTGAAATTTAGTTTTGGGAGATTTTCTGACTTTCTGTAAATCTTTTGAAATTGAACACATGAAGTTCTGCAGGAACACAACAGGAAGTGACTCAGTCAACCAAAGTGAAGCCCCGCCCACCTGCTGCTGTCACTCACAGGTTGATTGACGGGTCACTTCAAACGGTCTTAGTAAAGTGTTTGATCTTCAATCTATAATCAATTTAAACCACCGTTCGCTCGGCATGATGGGAAAATGTAGCCTGATTCAGATGTCTGAGTCTCAGCCCACGTTTTTGATGTTTCTGTGTGTCCGACGGGCGTGTCCGACGGATGTGTCTGACAGTGATTGGCTGAGAGAGAACGGAGATTATATATAATTAATAATATCAATTCTATACAAATGATTCAAGTGACGCAACAACGTGCAGTGAGGTTTTTTACTGTGAAATCTCCTGTTCACCTGATTTTGGAGCGTTTCCATGACAACAGTGCGTCTCCTGCAGAGATCTAAAGCATCATGAATGATCACTGTCAACAGGAAGAAGAATAATATATCATCAGCTGGAGTATTGATCAGTTTGACGACATATGGAACCACATATCAGAGCTGCATATTGATTAGGAATGAAAGGCTGATATCAGATTAACATTTTATTTAAAGAGACTGTGATGTCACTTCCTGTTAAGTGAGTCGAATGTTGAGTTGGTGAGATGAGCCGATGGAAACAGAAATCTTCATTTATTTATTTATTTATTAGTTTGTTATAAAATTCTTTAAACGAGTGAAATAAAAAGACTTTCAGATGAACAAACGTGTTCTCAGCATGTCGCCTCCTCACGCTGCGTCATATCGCATCTCACCTGTTAATATGTCAATTCTTGTATAAATGAGTAAATGTACAATATTGTATAAGAATAACAAAACCAATAAAAAGTTTAAAAAGACTTCATGTTTCCGACCGAACTTCAGCCAATCAGATTGAAGGGTTCGTCCTCTGAGCTCTGACGCGGTAGACGTCTCACTCACGAGTTAGTTTGTCTGTCATGTAAAACGACTGAAACAGGATGCTGTAACCATGGAAACACCTCAGAGCACCGAGCTAACAGACAGGCTCGGTCTTTAAAGGGGGGGGGGGGGTGCGTTTGTATGAGTCGGATCGACAAACTTGATGAGATTTCCTCATTAACATAATCCACGCCCCTAACACACGGTAAATCCGGCTGTTTCTTTTTGAGACTGTTCTTCAGGATATTTGTTGTTCTATTTGGGCCAAATATCAGTACTGATGAAAGAATAATTTTTTGTATACCTGGTTTGGAAACTTGTGTCCCACCTCGAATCCTATAGGAGTTATTCAGAGGTATTTGTATCTGTCTGACCAAATGGTCTTTGGTTATTGGTTACCAGTGAGTAAAACAGAAAGGGGGATATTACTGTAAATTTAAGGGAATATTGTTAACAATAAACTTTACAGATTCAGATTTATACAAAAAACACATGAAGAGTTTCTAAAACGTGAAGTTTGGTTCTAAATGAAACTCCAACAGTTTGTCCAGCTGACAGCATCAGTCATTAATCAGTGAGTGGACTGACAGAACATGAAGCTGAACTCTTGTGATGATGGTTGGACTCATTTTTCCTGTAAAATCATTTCCTGGCTGCAGCTTCTCAGATGTGAAGATTTGCTGCTTTTCCTTTGAATGATTTGAATCATGTGAATGTGTTTTAATAATGTTGAGCTTTGGACTGTTGGTTGGACACAACAAGCATTGTGAAGGTGTCACTTTGGGCTCTGGCTCATCGTGACGCCATTTCTCTTCTTTTCACTATTGTTACAAAGCAAACGATCAATGGATCAATGGAGAAAATAATCAGCAGATGGATCCAGAATGAAAATAATCATCAGCTGCAGTCCGATACAAAACAGTTCAAAATGAGCTCCAACAGTAAAATCCTGCTTTTCCATGAATGATGAGGAATAATAATCTAATGATAGAATATATAATAGTACAACAGGCACAGGGACATTTTACTGTGGAAATACTTTAACTACATGTTGCTGATTATACTCACAGACTTTTACTGAGGAACAGTTTCACTGCAGGACTTTTATTGTGACACAGGATTTACAGTGTGTATTAGTACTTTTATTATAACAGTATTTACAGTGCGTATCAGTACTTTTACTGTAACAGTATTTACAATGTGTGTTAGTACTTTTATTGTAACAGAGTATTAACAGTGTGGTGATTATCACCCAGGTGTTTTTCCTCCTGTGAGAGTCAGATGGACTTGTACGACTGATTCCAACAATCTCTCCCGACATTTTGTTTTTTTGAGTTTTTAAGCATCACTGACATGACAAATATTGCAAAGTTGACTGAAACACCATGTGATTGGGTATCCTGTTGCCATGGTAACCAGCTTCACTACCTTCACAACGCTGCTCCTGTCAGTGTCGTTACAGGAAGTTTCTAGTTTCTTCTTTGCTTAGTGGACGGATCATCGTATTTCCTGTCACTGTGGCACACCTGCAGAGAGGCGACACAGGTGAGCTTCAGCAGAACTGAACCCTGCAACAGGCCGAGAGAAGAAAGCTGCTGCTTAACATCAAACCAATTAGCAGTAAGTCGGAGGATTAGAGGCATCAGCTGATCTGCTGTTAATGGGATCAGAGCTGATCGGAGGTTTGGGATGACGAGACGCAGGTCGCTCACATTCGCACCTTTTCTTCTTCAGGAAAATATCAGCGTGAAAGAGCCAAGTGCTGATCCCATCTCACGGATTTTATGTGAATATTTGGATGTGATTTGATGGCAGACCCCTCTGCCCCCCCAGCAGCATGGACTGTCCTGGCCTGCAGCTCGGCATTATGGGTCTGAAACCAGGAGTTCTGGCAGAGTTGTGTTCAGATGCTTCTTTCTGGAACGGGTTAAAACTCTAAAACTCTGAAGGATTCTGGAACTGCTCAACAAAGGAAACAGTTTTCTTATTGATACCTGACGTTTAGTGATTGCTGATTTCTGCTGAGTGGATTCACACTAAGAGGTTAAAATGCCGTTCATGCCGATGAAGTTCAACCTGCAGAAGCGGGTGAAGCTGGCTCAGGGTCTGTGGATGATCTACTGGCTCTCGGTCATTGTGGGGATCCTCATCTTCAGCCTCGGCATCTTCTTCAAGATCGAGCTGCGGAAGAGGAGCGAGATGATGGACAACAACGAGAGCCATTTAGTGCCCAACCTGCTGATCCTGGTGGGCATGTTGGCCTGCGGGGTCAACGCCTTCGGAGGAAAGGTGTGCCACGACTCTCTGGACCCAGTCAAGTTCGCCAAGTGGAAGCCAATGCTGAAGCCTTACCTGCTGATGTGCTGCGGCTTCAATGCGCTGATGCTGCTGACGGCGATGCTCTGCTTCCTCATGCAGTTTGCCGTGTACCTGACGCTGGCTGAGGGTCTGAAGAACAGCATCAAGTTCTACAAGGATACAGACACACCAGGACGCTGTTTCATGAAGAGGACGCTCGACATGACACAGATCGAATTCCGCTGCTGCGGCAACAACAACTTTAGGGACTGGTTCGAGGTGCAGTGGATCAGCAACCGCTACCTGGACATGAGCAATGATGCGGTCAAAGAGTAAGTACACCGTCCAAATCCTGCACCCAGTAACCAGCCACAGCTGAAACAGTTATTCATCAGTTAGGTTTCTGGCATAAAATGAATCAAACTAACTCTTCTAATATTTGATCAATCGTCAAAGTTCTTTTTATCAAACTCTGTCCGTCCTGCTGTCAGATTCCTCAGAGCCTCAGATGTTCTGATTCCATTTTATATCACAGTAAACTGAATGTCGTTGGACTGTTGGTTGGACAAAACCAAACATTTGAAGACATCACCTTGAAATCCGAGAAACTGTGACAGACATATTGCAGTTCTGTGATGTTTTACAGACCGAACAATGAATTGACTCATAGAAAAGATAATCGACAGCAGCTTAATCACTAATGAAAATAGTTGTTAGTTGCAGCTCTAGAATGAGTTATTTCAAAATAATGACATCCAACACTTTTTATTTCTAACTTTCCAGGAAAGTTCAGTTTAATCTTCAGCCCTGTTTCTCTGAATTCAAGTTCATTTTTGTCTCTCAGGGTCATCGGGAACACAAACTCTGATCATCTCTAAGCTTCCGAAGATAAGCCTGATTCAAACCTCCATCATTTCCTGAACAGTTACTCATCACAGTCGGGTATTTTTCAGCTGAACTTTGAAAGCTGGCTGACAGAGATCGTTTTGTTAAAAGGGGTCAGTGGAGGGTAAATGAGGGAATTAAGGAGGTAAAAGTTCCCGTGCAGGAGGTCGATGTACCGGCTTCTCCTCCTTAAGTCTATAATCTGTCAGAATCTGATCACCTCGCTGCAGATTACACCTCCGCTAACATGACAAGGTTAAACCAGACTGAGGTGGTGTTTGATTCTCTCACCATTGACGCTGCTTAAAAACAAATTTCTGACAGAACATGTGATCTTTACAGCAGAACACATCAGATGGGATCGATGATTAATAATCAATAACAATCTGTGGCTGCAGGTCTGAAGCGTGTTGTAGATCTGTGTTTGCGTGTTTCCATGTCATGTTTCTGTGTTAATGCACTTAAGAGATATAACTCTCTCTCTCTGAAATTATTATTTCCCATCATCCAATTTTAACCTCCTGCCAGAAACAGGCCACGCCCCCTCAGAGGAGACAGCAGTGACATCATCACAGCTCTGTCAAGACGGCTTTCTATTGGTCGACGGTGAATTCTGTGGTCAAAATCACCCATCAGTCAATTGTAGAAATTCCTTTGAAATTAATCGAAAACATCCTTTTAAAAGCTGCTGAAGAGAAAACAAAGTGAACTTTCAGTCTGATTATCAGCTGGTCTTCATCTTCCTTCCTCCTCGTTTTAAAGGGCGTGCCTCAGGATTTTGTTATAGGGCCGACTTTATGCTGATGATGCTGTTGTTTATAGTTCTCCTTTGTCAGCAGAACAAACCTTTAACCTACGGAGGGGTGAACTACGAAGAGAGATTGATGTAATAGTTTTTAATGTCACGAAGGAGGCTCTCTTTGAACCCGGCTGGATCGCCATGGTTACTGATGCTGCACACCTGACCTGGTGCGGAGCAGTTGATATTCAAAGTTTCAAATTTAAATCAGCTTTCACTGATTCTTTTCCTGACGATATTCTCTCTGACCGACACAGATTCTCAGCTGAGGGAAGACGATTTATATGCATCACGTTGCCATGAGAACCTGCATTTAGCTGGAGATGCAGAAAATCATTTTATTCCTGTTTGCTTCAGGTGATATTAACACTTTAAATGTCCCACAGCATATCATCCATCACTGAACGACTGATAGAGGCTCAGCAGCTACAGAACACTCTGGATTCTGTTTTTATGCTTGGTCCTGATTTGCTCCCAAGTCCGTTTTACACTGCTGGTACCGCAGCTAATAGGACACCGATCATTGATCATTGATTGAACTATTGGTATTCATCACAGATCATATTTAATCAATAAAATTCACTTTGATTTGGCAAAAAACTGAAGTGATTTCCACATCTCCATTGTGGGACAGTGTCTGACCTGAATGCACTTCTTAAATATATCAAGTTTAAAGGTTCAGAGGTCTAAATGAGCAGCTGTCACGTTAGAGATATATGGAGGCTGAAGTAGGAGGCACACCATCGCTCGTGAGGAAGTTGACTCAAGTGATCCTTTTAATGGGAATGTGCACAAAACCTGTTCAAGAAAATATGGTTACCAAAGACAGTTGATAACCACGTCCTGATACCCGTTAGCTCTGACTGGGGGTTCAGGGTTTTTCCAGCCAGCTAACACAGAGAAAGGCTGACTCTGTCTAACAGGCTTTGTAGGAACTTCGTAGTTCACCCCTCTGAAGTCTTACAGTGATGTTCAGTCCTGTTGAACTAAAGTGTTTTGATGGTAAACCGCACCAGATTCACAAGTCGATGAAGATGATTTTATTGAATCATTTTAAATGCAGCTGTAACGGAGCATTTAGTCTGGTTTTGTTCCAATTCAGAACCAAACAAATATTTAAAGACTTTCAACGATTAGAATGTTTTGTCCTGATGGAAGGGCTGAAGGACAGGACGAAGGGTCACCAAAATGATTGGAAGTTTATGGAAACCTTCAAAGAGGGCCTCTGTTTGCAGTGACTGTTAACATTTCTTGTTGGAAAGTCTGTCAGACAAAGTCAGAGACTCAAAACAGCCGTAAAGCATCTCTTTGTGGTAGTTTTGTGCCTTTGTAGATGTTTGATTGACTTTCCAACAAGAAATGTTAACAGTCTGTTTAAACGGAGGCTTTGGTCCAAGGGGCCCAGGGGGCCATGGGGCCCGCTCGGTAATCCATCCAAACACCAGTGGTCTTACTTCCCCGTGGGGTCCACGAAACATTAACTATGTCTTTGTCCTGCAGTCGTGTCCTCAGTAACGTGGAAGGGAAGTACCTGATGGACAGCGTCCCGTTCAGCTGCTGTAACCCCGGGTCCCCTCGGCCCTGCATCCAGCATCACCTGACCAATAACACCGCCCACTACGACTACGACCATCGCATCGAGGAGCTCAACATTTGGACCCGGGGCTGCCGCGAGGCCCTCTTCTCTTACTTCAGCAGCATGATGAACAGCATTGGCATGCTCATCATCTTTACCATCATCCTGGAGGTAAGGGTGTGCCCACAACCTGCGTCAACCAATCAGCATCCAGCTTGGGCCCCACTGTCAATTAAAAGAACAGTTCACCTTTAAGTGGAATACTCTTCTGCCCCTCTAAAGTTTGCAGATGAACGTGTTATATTGTGTTTGTTTAACCTGAATAAAAACTAAAGTGTAAAAATGAGAACTCGTGGTTTTACAGGAGGTTATGTGCTGAACTATTTCTTGACTGGGACCAGTAACATACTGGAGTCTCCGCTGGTTGCCTGGCAACTGCTCAGAGCCAAGAAATAGTCCAACATATAGCCTCCCGTTTTCAGTTTAAATTGAGGAAAAACAAAAGAAACATGTTTAATTAGTGAGCTTCAGAGGTTTCGAAGTGGATGATACTTTTGCTGAGCTAAGCTAACCAGTTTACCATACAGACATGAGAATGGAAGAAAATGTAGGAAGCTACCTGCAAACAGTCAGACTCACGATGAGCAGCAGAGTCATTTCCTACAGCCAACGGGATGAAAGCTGATGAAACCTGACCTATGACAGACAAAAGAGGTTCAAATTCACCAAAACTCTGTCAGAGATTTGGCTTTTTGTTAAAAAGCTGTTTATTGTGACAGAAAATTAGCTAACAAGGTGAAAACTTTGAGTCAAGTCTGCCTCTCACCTGCCGCTGTTTCTAATCTCTAAGGACTTTCTCCTGAAGGTGAATGCAGGATAAATTCTGTTCCTAATCTTCTGATTTAAAACTAGATAATCAGAGCACACCTGCAGTAAATTAACCGAAGTGACCTTAAATGCACCAGGTTAACAGCATAATTGATTAGTGAGTGATTAGCGTGATCACTGAAGGAGCTGCTGCTTCATGATGAACAAAACCAGATTCAGCTCTGCAGACTGTACACTCCAGACTGCAAAAATCCTGTTTTTAAAATGACATCCATTCTTCAAATTTTGAAGATATATTTCACCAGTTCTTGCCGTCATCAGTTAAAAATTTGCTTCAAACTATACTTCAGTAGTGATCAAATCACATCGCAGAATCTTTCATCAGTCTGTGTTCAGAAGTTCTATTTTAATTGTTCTCTGAGTTCATTTGTGCTAAGCTGCCGATCGGTGGTCAGGCTCACCGAGGATCAGGAACTATTCTGGGGGGTTAATCTGCTGGCGGCAGCAGCAGGTTGCATTCTGGGAAGATCAGGATGAGGGACCTGAGAGTAAAGAGCGATTCGTTATGTGGGTCAAAACAACAAGTTTGACCTGAAGCGTGACAGCAGGCAGCGGATTTAAAAACAACATCCTGAACTCAATCACTCTGTAGGAACTTTACTGCTGCAGTTCTCAGATCTGTTTCAATCTCCACTTTCTTCATGTAGCTTACTGGACCAATCAGCAGCCTTCTCCTCAGCGGTTATAAGCAATCAAACAAAGTTGTGACACAAATTACAATTTAATTATGAGGAACATGTGGAGTATTATATATGATACATACTTCTAAAGGTTACAAGCTGTTGGTAATAACTTTAAAGCTAATAACTGACTGAGTACATATTTAATAATTCTGATCACAGTTATATTATTACTACATGAAAGTGATTATATTGTTACTTACAAAAAGAACATTGATTTTTTTGACTTAAATCCTCTAACATTTCACATTTGTCAAGTTGTTGATGAGTTAAACCTTGACGACACATTATCTCGGTGCTCATACGTCCTGATCATGTGTGGACGTTCAGTTTCTAATCTCTGAGGACGAAGGTATCATAACACCTGGGGTCGGTCAGGGTTGGGTGGTACTCCTCCATCCCCTAAGCCTGACCGGCATCTTTTTAATATTTTTATAAAGATGTTTTCTTCATATTTAGTGGAGATTTATATTATTTTACCAGAAAGATGCCTTATATCAGGTAACAGTTAAGGTCCCCCAAAACCATGTCGTCACCCCATACTGACCTTGAGTACACATGCTCAAAGAGCTTCACTCAAAAGAAAACAGCGGTATAATGATGTGATGAGAAATATAATATGATACTAATGTGTGGTTGTGTGTGTGTGTCAGTCGGCCGACATGGCGGGGTTGAAGTACCTCAGCACGGCTCTGGAGTCGATGGAGGACCCGGAGAACCCTGAGTGTGAGAGCGACGGCTGGCTGCTGGAGAAAGGCGTGAAGGAGACGTTCGGCGAGCTGCTTGGCAAGCTGAAGACACTGGGGAAGACCAACCAGGTGGAGGAGGGGGGAGACGCACCGGAGGCTGCCACCTGAGAGCCCCGCCCAGCACAAAGGACTGAGGTCTCCCCCCCTCCCCATCCCCCACCTCCCCTCCCAACTGCCTCTCCCCCAGAAAACAGGAAGCGAGAGAGGAGAGGTCTTTTCCACCCTCTGTACATATGCCATCGTACCTGTGTTAAAATACTACAACATGAATACTACACACACTCACTCACACACACACACACACGCAAACACACACACAGAGAACAAGTAAATTAAACTTACTGTGCATGTCGATATTTTCCATTCTGTAAATATGTTGAACAGAGTTTATTTTTAAACAGGAGGAACAGAAACCTGCTGCTGTAAATAAAACATCTGGGTTGGGATTTAAAATTATATACAAATATGAAATTAAACGCCCCTCCCCCCTCCTCATGCTTCCTGTCAGACACCAGCAGGCCTGACGGAGTTCACGGCTGTTTTCACCGGAGCCCGATCGATACACCATACCCCTGTGATGGTCTGATATCAGCTTGTCACACAGATATCAAACATGTCTGAGGTGGATTCAAAACTGTTGCAGTTTCTCGGTTTGTCCAGCAGAGAGTGCAGAACATAAACAATACTTATTTTAAATTTGCCAAACTTCTGTTTATGTGAAAAACAAACATCAGTGAAAGTTTTTATGTCCACGGTTTTTGTGTCACAGACATCAGGTATCGGTCGGACTCTGGTCTTTACCGTCGCTGTCTGACCTCTGACACGGTTGGTTGACATGGAAACAGACGGCCAAACACCCAAAAAACTTAGGACCGCCCAATGCTGCCACCAGGTCAGGAGTGGTACTGAACATACAGGTATATAAACAGGTATACACAGTTATACACAGAGGTATATACACCGGTGTATATACAGCTATATACAGATGTGTATTCGTAGGTGTATACACAGGTTTATGTCCAACAAAGAACTTCTTACTTAAATTATTTACTTTTACATGCTGTGTTTTATAAGGTTTGTCGATACACTGCACTTTGTGAAAGATCACAGCTTCAGTTTCGTTAGACAAAGGAACGATGCCTAACGACATGGCTAACACCTGTAACCTGAAGCATGTTACTGGTACAGTGTGTTGGGGCAGGACTGAGTTCAGGGTGAGAATGTCCCATCTTCGCCGTCTGGTTCCCTGTCAGAGCGACGCTGGTTCGGACTGAAACAGGAATGTTTTTTTACTCTAAAATTGCAGCCAAACCAACACACACACTTTGATGAGCAATTTCATCTTCATCAAACTTTACATTAATATTTAGTGTTTATTCAGTTTAACTGACATCAAAGAGTTTGTGTGGATCTGGTCTGTGTTCAGTTTTGCAGAAGTCAAATCAGCTGTATAGTTATTAAAGGGTCAGTTTAAAGAGAAATTCAGTTTTCAGTTACAGGTTGTAATATTTGTATGTTTCTGTTTTCTTTCTTTGTAATATGAAGAGTTGTGATGTTTTCAGCCAGTTGTTGTGGGTTGGTTGGAGCTTGTAGTCGCTCCGCTGTGTACGATAAAACCTATAAAGAGATTGTGACTGACACCAAACTGTCTGACTCATCTTTTATCAAACTCACCAAAGCTGTTTCTGGACATGGAAACATAAGGTATATATACAGTGTATACATAGGTGTATATATAGAGGTATGAATGGGGGTATATACAGGTGTGTACACAGGTAAATATAGAGGTATTTACACTGATATACACTGTTATATACAGAGGTATATACAGGTGTCTAAAACTCATATAGGGGTTGATAGAGTTGTATGGAGGGGTTTAAACGGGTGTAATTCATAATGTATCTATACTCTAAAACTTTAGCTTGGACATGTGTCATTTCCAGCTACCGTCTTTGTTTGGATGAAACAAAGCCACAGTTTGTGAAAAATCGTTTTTATGTTGTAACAGATAAAAATCACCAGGTATTTATTTTTCATGAAATTGGATGTTTTGCTCTGTGTGACGCCCCAATGTCATGACATGAAAGGAGCAAACTGAGGCTTCCTGCTCCCAGTGAATATGTTAATATCTTAAGTTTATAGGCTGTCTTATTTTAAAATGTATATGTTAAGTCCAAGTCCTGAGAAAACCTATTTCAAGTTTAGTGCAGCAGGGGGAACTGTTGAAGTTGAACTTTCCCAGTGTTTACCAGTGTTGTTCATGTTTAACTTTTTTGTTTCACAGTGCTTTTCCAGCATGCTTGAGTGTTTCACAGTGCATTGCAGTGTTTTGCAGCATTTTACAGTATATTGCAGTATTTATTTTCTGTGTTTTGCTGTGTTTTTTGTACTTCGTTCCAGTGTTTTAAAGTGTTTTACCGTGTTTCACTGTGTTTTGCAGTGTTTCACCGTGTTGTACAGTGTTGTACAGTGTGTGCAGCGTTTTACAGCGTATTGCAGTATTTTGCAGCATTTTACAGTGTATTGTAGTATTTCTTTTCTGTGTTTCACTCTATTTTTTGTACTATGTTCCAGTGTTTTAAAGTGCTTTACCGAGTTTTAACGTGTGTCATAGTGTTTCTCCGTGTTTCTCCGTGTTTCACCGTGTTTTACAGTGTTTCACAGTTTACTACAGTGTTTCACAGTGTTTTACTGTTTGTGCAGTGTTTTACAGTGTGTTACGGTGTTTTATTGTTATGCAGTGTTTTACTGTTATGCAGTGTTTTACAGTGTATTGTAGTATTTTTTCTGTGTTTTAAAGTATTTTACAGTGTTTTACCTTGTTTCATCGTGTTTAGTAGTGTTTTTCCGTGTTTCACCTTGTTTCATAGTGTTTTACAGTGTTTCACAGTATTTTACATTGTTTCACAGTCTTCTACAGCGTTTCAGTGTTTCACAGTCTTCTGCAGTGTTTTAAATTGTTTCACAGTGTTTTACAGTTTTTTTACAGTGTATCACAGTGTTTTACAATGTTTCAGTCTTTTACAGTGTTTCACAGGCTTCTACAGTGTTTTACAGTGTTTTAATGTTTGGGCAGTGTTTCAAAGACAAAGTTAATTTCAAAGTCTTATACAGTGTTTCACAATGTTTCACAGTCGTTTACAGTGTTTCACAGTCTTTTACAGTGTTTCACAGTCTTCTACAGTGTTTCACATTGTTTCACAGTGTTTCACAGTCTTCTACAGTGTTTCACAGTCTTCTACAGTGTTTCACATTGTTTCACAGTCTTCTACAGTGTTTCACATTGTTTCACAGTCTTCTACAGTCTTTCACATTGTTTCACAGTCTTCTACAGTCTTTTACAGTGTTTCACATTGTTTCACAGTCTTTTACAGTGTTTCACATTGTTTCACAGTCTTCTACAGTCTTTTACAGTGTTTCACATTGTTTCACAGTCTTTTACAGTGTTTCACATTGTTTCACAGTCTTCTACAGTCTTCTACAGTGTTTCACAGTGTTTCACAGTCTTTTACAGTGTTTCACATTGTTTCACAGTCTTCTACAGTGTTTAACATTGTTTCACAGTCTTTTACAGTGTTTCACATTGTTTCACAGTCTTCTACAGTGTTTCACAGTCTTGTACAGTCTTTCACAGTCTTCTACAGTGTTTCACAGTCTTTTACAGTGTTTCACATTGTTTCACAGTCTTCTACAGTGTTTCACATTGTTTCACAGTCTTTACAGTGTTTCACATTGTTTCACAGTCTTCTACAGTGTTTCACATTGTTTCACAGTCTTTTACAGTGTTTCACATTGTTTCACAGTCTTCTACAGTGTTTCACATTGTTTCACAGTCTTTTACAGTGTTTCACATTGTTTCACAGTCTTCTACAGTGTTTCACAGTCTTGTACAGTCTTTCACAGTCTTCTACAGTGTTTCACAGTCTTTTACAGTGTTTCACATTGTTTCACAGTCTTCTACAGTCTTTTACAGTGTTTCACATTGTTTCACATTGTTTCACAGTCTTTTACAGTGTTTCACATTGTTTCACATTGTTTCACAGTCTTCTGCAGTGTTTCACAGTGTTTCACAGTCTTCTACAGTGTTTCACAGTCTTTTACAGCGTTCCACTAGCCTGGCATCGCCAGACTAATTCCCAAATGCGTCTGTAATCTCTCAGTTCATTTTTGATTTCCCAGGGGCGTTATCGACGGGCGGAGACAACCAATCCGAGCAACGAAATGCTGTCCTGTCGGATAGTACATAGTATAGTCGTCAGAAGTACGGCAAACACATATTATTTATCAACATAAAGTTTAAGTGCAGTTGTTTGTTCTTCTTTTAGAGAAAATTTACCGTCTAGTCCGTTTAATACTGCTGTAACCGTATTTACTGTACACATTACATTTTGAGTTATTTTAATTACTTAAGTTGTTATACTAATTTTGTGTTGCTTATTAAGCTGTGTGTTTTACTGTGTACATTACATATTTCAGTAGGAATATTTCCATTAGTATTTCATTAGCTTTTATAGCGCTTTATTTATTTTATTTTTATATTTTCATGTGTCACATTTAAGTTGCTTCTTCATGTCTTCTTGACTATATGCTATATCAGTTCATTAGTTCCTACCTGCCATTGTTTACGAGGGACAGATATGAGTGTAACAGAGGTGGAGTGCCATGTGCCTCAGTAGAGGGAGAAGTCTGCTGTGATCCCTGAGAGAGTGAAGTGTACTGTCTAGTTTTGGTAGTGATTAAATGAAGATTAAAGAAGAGAGTTTATAAAGACAATTTGTAGCCCGCTTATTACCCACAGCCCAGACAGACTGGAATATGCTACCAACCAAGGAAAGAGGGTTACTGCCGCTGTAGCCAGTCGAGGAAAAGGCAGCCATCTTGGATATTTACAAAGATATCCGAATGGCGCTCGTCTCTGTCAGTCATCGTATTCAACCCGCCTCATACTAGATCAATAGTTGTGATTGGTTCACCCAATAAAATGGCAGGAAAACCAGTTTGAATGGGAGGGGGGCCAGATGTATTTGCCAGAGCAAATTAAACATGAGCTTGCAGATTCGTATGTTTCCCAGGCTAGCATTTCACAGTGTTTTACAGTGTTTACTGTGTGTGCAGGTGGTTAACAGCAGCTGAGCAGATAAACAGAGTTAATCAGCTCAGAAAAACAGATTAACTGCTGATGTCAGTTGAGGGTCAAGGACAGCAGTCATGACGCAGGGACACACCCAGTGGTGGGCTCGGGGTGGGTAGGGTGGGGGGGATGGACATGGCAGTGTCCCAAGTCGTTTAAAGGACAAGTTCACTCGTGTAAGCACAGCAGTCTACTGGTTACATTGGTGCACTAAATTAACTTTTAAATTAGACCAGGCAGTGAAATATTACCACATACTGATTATGGCTCAAGATTAAACCTCATTCATCCAGTGTCCCAGCAGGAAAACATAATTATTCCCACTGTTTTATCTCTTCAAATTAGAGCCTCAGATTTACTTTAATTTACTTTTACATGAACAGAGACTGAAGACAAGAACCTAAAGTTTTCGCTGTAAAATAGGAGAAAGATTGAATTATGTTTAAATCAGTGATCATATTAAACTCTCCACTGTAATTATAGTTATACTGGTTTTTATAACCACAGAGATCTTGCAGCTACTCAACGGACCAATCACACGGCTCCTCACAGCCTGTTGCTAAGCAGAGTTGTTGGACGCTTGTGTTGGACTCTTCTGGTCCTCTTGTGGTCCTCTTGTGTTCTTCTTGTGTTGGACTCTTGTGTTCCTCTGGTGTTGGACTCTTGTGTTCCTCTTGTGTTGGACTCTTGTGTTGGACTCTTGTGTTGGACTCTTGTGTTCCTCTTGTGTTCCTCTTGTGTTGGACTCTTGTGTTGGACTCTTGTGTTGGACTCTGGTGTTGGACTCTTGTGTTCCTCTTGTGTTGGACTCTTGTGTTGGACTCTTGTGTTGGACTCTTGTGTTCCTCTTGTGTTGGACTCTTGTGTTGGACTCTTGTGTTGGACTCTGGTGTTGGACTCTTGTGTTCCTCTTGTGTTCCTCTTGTGTTGGACTCTTGTGTTGGACTCTTGTGTTGGACTCTGGTGTTGGACTCTTGTGTTCCTCTTGTGTTGGACTCTTGTGTTGGACTCGGGTGTTGGACTCTGGTGTTGGACTCTGGTGTTGGACTCTTGTGTTCCTCTTGTGTTGGACTCTTGTGTTGGACTCTTGTGTTCCTCTTGTGTTCCTCTTGTGTTGGACTCTTGTGTTGGACTCTTGTGTTGGACTCTTGTGTTGGACTCTTGTGTTCCTCTTGTGTTGGACTCTTGTGTTGGACTCTTGTGTTGGACTCTGGTGTTGGACTCTTGTGTTCCTCTTGTGTTGGACTCTTGTGTTGGACTCTGGTGTTGGACTCTTGTGTTCCTCTTGTGTTGGACTCTTGTGTTGGACTCTTGTGTTCCTCTTGTGTTGGACTCTTGTGTTGGACTCTTGTGTTCCTCTTGTGTTGGACTCTTGTGTTGGACTCTGATGTTGGACTCTGGTGTTGGACTCTGGTGTTGGACTCTGGTGTTGGACTCTTGTGTTCCTCTTGTGTTGGACTCTTGTGTTCTTCTTGTGTTGGACTCTGGTGTTGGACTCTTGTGTTCCTCTTGTGTTGGACTCTTGTGTTGGACTCTGGTGTTGGACTCTGGTGTTGGACTCTTGTGTTGGACTCTGATGTTGGACTCTGGTGTTGGACTCTGGTGTTGGACTCTTGTGTTCCTCTTGTGTTGGACTCTTGTGTTGGACTCTTGTGTTCCTCTTGTGTTGGACTCTTGTGTTGGACTCTAGTGTTGGACTCTGGTGTTGGACTCTTGTGTTCCTCTTGTGTTGGACTCTTGTGTTGGACTCTTGTGTTGGACTCTTGTGTTGGACTCTTGTGTTCCTCTTGTGTTGGACTCTTGTGTTGGACTCTTGTGTTCCTCTTGTGTTGGACTCTTGTGTTGGACTCTAGTGTTGGACTCTGGTGTTGGACTCTTGTGTTCCTCTTGTGTTGGACTCTTGTGTTGGACTCTGGTGTTGGACTCTGGTGTTGGACTCTTGTGTTGGACTCTGATGTTGGACTCTGGTGTTGGACTCTGGTGTTGGACTCTTGTGTTCCTCTTGTGTTGGACTCTTGTGTTGGACTCTTGTGTTCCTCTTGTGTTGGACTCTTGTGTTGGACTCTAGTGTTGGACTCTGGTGTTGGACTCTTGTGTTCCTCTTGTGTTGGACTCTTGTGTTGGACTCTTGTGTTCCTCTTGTGTTGGACTCTTGTGTTGGACTCTTGTGTTCCTCTTGTGTTGGACTCTGGTGTTGGACTCTTGTGTTCTTCTTGTGTTGGACTCTGGTGTTGGACTCTTGTGTTCCTCTTGTGTTGGACTCTTGTGTTGGACTCTTGTGTTCCTCTTGTGTTCCTCTTGTGTTGGACTCTTGTGTTGGACTCTTGTGTTGGACTCTGGTGTTGGACTCTGGTGTTGGACTCTTCTGTTCCTCTTGTGTTCCTCTTGTGTTGGACTCTTGTGTTGGACTCTTGTGTTCCTCTTGTGTTGGACTCTTGTGTTGGACTCTAGTGTTGGACTCTGGTGTTGGACTCTTGTGTTCCTCTTGTGTTGGACTCTTGTGTTGGACTCTGGTGTTGGACTCTGGTGTTGGACTCTTGTGTTGGACTCTGATGTTGGACTCTGGTGTTGGACTCTGGTGTTGGACTCTTGTGTTCCTCTTGTGTTGGACTCTTGTGTTGGACTCTTGTGTTCCTCTTGTGTTGGACTCTTGTGTTGGACTCTAGTGTTGGACTCTGGTGTTGGACTCTTGTGTTCCTCTTGTGTTGGACTCTTGTGTTGGACTCTTGTGTTCCTCTTGTGTTGGACTCTTGTGTTGGACTCTTGTGTTCTTCTTGTGTTGGACTCTTGTGTTGGACTCTTGTGTTCCTCTTGTGTTGGACTCTTGTGTTGGACTCTTGTGTTCCTCTTGTGTTCCTCTTGTGTTGGACTCTTGTGTTGGACTCTTGTGTTGGACTCTGGTGTTGGACTCTGGTGTTGGACTCTTCTGTTCCTCTTGTGTTCCTCTTGTGTTGGACTCTTGTGTTGGACTCTGGTGTTGGACTCTTGTGTTGGACTCTTGTGTTGGACTCTGGTGTTGGACTCTTGTGTTGGACTCTTCTGTTCCTCTTGTGTTCCTCTTGTGTTGGACTCTTGTGTTGGACTCTGGTGTTGGACTCTTGTGTTGGACTCTTGTGTTGGACTCTGGTGTTGGACTCTTGTGTTGGACTCTTGTGTTGGACTCTTGTGTTCCTCTTGTGTTGGACTCTTGTGTTGGACTCTTGTGTTGGACTCTGGTGTTGGACTCTTGTGTTGGACTCTTGTGTTCCTCTTGTGTTGGACTCTTGTGTTGGACTCTTCTGTTCCTCTTGTGTTCCTCTTGTGTTGGACTATTTTGTTTCTCTTGGGTTCCTTCGTGTTCTCCTTATGTTGGACTTTTCTGTTTCTCCTAAGATGCAGGTTAAATTCTGTTATTTAGAAAATAATACTACTAATCAAATACTGATTATTTATTGATAACCTGAAGTTGAGTGTCATCACTCTGCTTAACCTTTTGTACTAATTAACGTGTTTATGATGCATATTTAGTTGTTCCTCATTAATTCAGTGATGTTTTCTAACAGTTAATCTGAGACTTTATGAGAGTAACACAGCTCAAAGCTTTTCAATTTCCAGTCTGTTAGTGTGAGATTTTATCTTTGTTAGTGTCTGTGTCTGTAACACAAAGAGAGAATCTGATACTAACAGACTTGAACTAGTATTCACTTGATCTGTAACTGCTAAAGGCTCAGATAAACTCAGTTGAACTTCACAGTGTATTTTTCCGCAGAACTAGACAAACTGGACTTCTTCTCTTCATGTGGGGGAACAATGTCAGCAGCTCCCAACTCTGTCACTGAACATGTGGACAATTTCTGTTTATTTACCACTGATCTGCAATAGCAAATACATTTTAAAGGACAGAATTTTCGATGTTGAAAACAGATTTAGAGCCTAATGCACAAGTAAAAGATAACAGGAAGCAAAAAAACACTCTGAAATACTAAACAAATAAATAGATTATAGTATAATGGTAGTGTTAACAAAACAAAATAGATAATATTGATGATCGGTACTTTTGTTTTATCCTGGTTGAGCTTTAAAAAACTCTGTGACATCCTGACCTTTCTATCTAAAATGCAGTTAAAAAGTGAGTCAGTGGGCCCAGCCACATAACGTTTTTTTTTTAAAAAACGGTCTGTGGTATTTGGCAAGAATAGAAATACAAGGATGTGTGTGTGTGTGTGTGTGTGTGCGTATTATTAGCAGCTGATGTGATGAGCTTTACACTCAAATCCTTTTAACGCAGCACGAACACACACACATTTACTCAAGAGCAGACGTTTCAAACTGTGAGCCAATCAGAAGAGAGTCCCCAGGTACAGGTGAGAACATGTATTTAATGTGTTTCTTGTGTTGAGTCAAAGTATTTACTTATTTCCATAACGGCCTATTTTGAAATAATAGCAAAAAAATAAACTTTTATGAACTACAACCGATTTTCAGTGGATCAAAAGTTTAAATAGACACTGTTAGTATTTGGTGAGTTGCCTTTTAATTGGTTGACTTGAACCAGACACTTTCCACAAGCTCCTCATAATACTTTTGGCTCATTCCTCCTGACAGAACTGGTGTAACTCAGTCAGGTTTGTAGGCCTCCTTACTCCGGCACACCTTTTCAGTTCAGTCCACACATTCTTGAT
The DNA here is from genome assembly GCA_031216445.1 of Lateolabrax maculatus. Taxonomy (NCBI): domain Eukaryota; kingdom Metazoa; phylum Chordata; class Actinopteri; order Acropomatiformes; family Lateolabracidae; genus Lateolabrax; species Lateolabrax maculatus. Next base: position 179,778 of record CM062209.1, read on the forward strand.
TGGATTCAGGTCTGGGGTTTGTGATGGCCACTACAATAAGTTTACTCAGTGTTTTGTGAGACATTTTTTTCTCAACTTTGCCGGTACGCTTAGAATCGTTGTCTTGCTGGAAAACCCAATAAGACCAAGCTTCAAATTTAAGCTGATGTCTTGAGATATTGCTTCAGTATTTGCAGATCCTTCCTTGTGATGCCATCTATTTTCTGGAGTGCAGCAATCCCATTTCCAGCAAAGCAACCCCACAATACAATGCTGTTCTTCACAGTTGGGTGTCCTCACCCTTTTTCCCCCAGCGCTGATCAATCTGGTGTTAATCTGCAAACATCATTCTCACTTTTTAATGCCGGTCCTGGAGTAGGGGCTTCTGCACGACCACCTTTCAGGCCTTGGTGATGTAGGGCTCTCTTAATAGTGGATTTTGAGGCACATTGGTGCCTTGTGCCTCCAACTCCTTTAGCAGCTCCTTTATTGTTGTCTTGGGGCTCAGTTGAACCTTTCAGGCCAAGGTGCTTCCGCCTGAGGGGATCATTTTGTCCGTCTTCCTGATTCATGATTTGGTGTCTGTGGGGTTCCAAGATTTTTATACCTACAATGTTTTGCACAGATGCTCTGTTCACTAACAAAGACCATGACAATAAAGACATGGATTTAGAATGGTGTATTGCATAATATGGAAGGAGGAGAGCCAAGATGATGTAGAAGGGATAGTTTGAGGGTCGGGGGAGGGATGAACGGTGAGTGATGAAGGGATGAGGGACACAACCATCTGCTTTGCAGTCCACCATTAGACAGTCTGAAGATATGCAATGCATTTTTGGGCGGTTGAATCTGCCCAGTAAACTCACAGAACCTACTGAGAAGTTCTTGTTCATCTAGTTTACATCCAGGCATTTCTCACGTACACAAAATCCACATAATACTATGCAGTTGGAACGGACTACAGACTCAATTTGATGCGCACTTAGTATGAATACTATGTTAGTATGTGACACAGTTTTGGGCAGGTAGTTTGATGACATCCCATAATTCCCAGCACAGCTCCACCCCACCTCCACATGACGACAGGTTTAATCAGCCAGCGTAATTGGAAACATCTGTGTGGGTGTCATCTTTCGCTTGGAAAGTAACTAGTAACTAAAGCTGTCAGGCAGTACAAGTATAAAGTGGCAGAAAACAGAAATACTGAAGTAAAGTACAAGTACCTCAGAAATGTATTTGGTTCCTTCCAGCAGAGTAAATAGACACCATGTTGGAACAGAGACAGAAATGCGTCCTGTGTGAATGAGTTACTGATAGTTTGTCTTTGATATCAGAAGTAAAGACCACTGTTGAATGTCCTGATGATTGTTATGGAGAAGAATACTGGAGCTGAGATCTCCTTTGAAGGAGGAGTGAAGGAGGAGTGAGTGCTGCTCCTCATGGAGGAGGGGTTAGGCGCCCTCTGGTGCCACAAAGATCAAGTGCATGCTGTCAGTTGAAGTGACAGATTCTGGACTGTTCCCAGCCTTTGGAAATCCTCTAGATATCAACAGTTAGGCAGCATTCTCACCTGATTCCATCATGTCAGCTCTGCTCAGTAGTTTGGACGCATTTCCTGTCTAAAACAGCTGTTTTTGTCTTTGGGAGTAAATGCAGTTCACATCTGAAAATCTCATGAAGTCACACGACTTAGCGGCTTCTCTATTTATTTCAGTGTTTAATGATTAGTTTAAATCATCAGTTCAAACACATGTTCATCGTTTTCTTGTTCTTCAGCTGTTCAGGACACTGAGAGGTGATGTGCAGTGTGATGGCAACCCTTCGACTTGACCATTTTAAAGTGACGGTTATCAACAAAGTGACAAAGTGGCTCAGTTCAAAGTAGATCAGATCCAACATTTCTTTATTGTATTTCTTCCCAACCCAACATGGTTTCCACTTGATTGACAGTTTGTTTGTAAAATGAATGAAATGATGAAGAGTCCATGTTGTTGTTCTCTGTTGTTATGAAATTGAAATCTCTTTCTTTGAGTTGACTCAGTATGTCTCTCATCTCTTCTCGGCTGGTTTTTGATCTTTAAAGGATGATTGTGTGATATTTTATATTCAAACAGATCAATGGGCTGTTTAGTTGACTTTCAGTTGCTGTTTAAATTGTTCAGGAATGAGCCAATGAATGAGCAGCATTTACCTGTATGTCCACAAATAAAGACTTTTTAACTTTACTGTTTCAAAGAACTACAGTAACATAAAGCTGTGATTGGTCAGTTAGCTGCAATGATTTCCCACTGGCTAATCAGGAAGAAGAACAGTTCTTCTGTTTGAACAGTGATTTCTGAACGAATCTGTTCCACACAAACACCGTTATCAATGTAGAGATTTATAATTTCACTTTATATATCAGCTGGAACAACATCAACCATGACATCACTGTTCAGACCTCCAGAGTTCACTTTGTAATAACATCATTGATCCATTCAGTTTATATGTGGTGTAGTTCCACACTGTCACCACTGGAGGGCCTCTCAGCTCTTTGTCTGGGGGCAGCTCCTCTTCTTCTGTGGTGTTTCTGAGAGAGTAGCAGCTGCTCAGTCTGCTTTTCTTTCTTGCTTTTTCTCCTTCTCTCTTCCTGTAGTTTGGAGCTTTCTCTCTTCCTGCAGGTGTTTGTGCCTCTGGAGCTGTAGAGTCTGGATCTGTGACTGCAGGCCGTCTACTGCCCCCATGTTCCTGCTCCACACTCACTGCTGCACTGATTATTATTAGTCTGATTATTATGTTGTCTGTCCTCCCCCTCTCTCTCCCCTCTCCCCCTCTCTCTCCCCCTTTCATCCCAACTGGGTGGAGGCAGATGTCCGCCCACCCAGAGCCTGGTTCTGCTCCAGGTTTCTACCTGTTAAAGGGAGTTTTTCCTTCCACTGTCACCAAGTGCTGCTCATGGTGGAACTGTTGGGTCTGTAATAATATTTAAAGAGTCGGTCTGGACCTGCTCTGTGTGGAAAGAGTCCTGAGAGAACTTCTGTTATTATTTGAGGCTTTACAAATAAAACTGACTTGACTTGTGTTGCTGTTCCTCCTCTTTTCAGTCAAAATTCTGCAGGAAGTGCATTAAACTGTAAGACTACAAATGCCATGTTCAGTCAGAGGGGTCCCACGGGCGCCGTCATGGGCTCCACCTCCCTCACAGACGCCACCTGGTGGTTGGTGGTGCACACAACATCCTTGAGTGTTTGTAAAATGCAATTGTCCTGGACTACAGACGGGGGGAGGAGGAGCAACAGTTAGGACTACAGACAGGAGGAGGAGCAACAGTTAGGACTACAGACGGAAGGAGGATAAGCTACAGTCAGGAGAAGAGATTTATAATAGTTGTGAAGACTTGTGGAATTCTTGGACTAAATATATTAAACTTCTCTTACTGACGAACACTGTCATTGAGCTGCAACCAGGTTCTCTCATAATCTTTGATTTATTTATTGAAATTTTGGTGTGATGATTATGTGGAAATGTGTGTGTATTTCCCTTTGTATTCTACCTTTTTTTCTATACCTTGTAAAGCACTTTGGCAGCCATCTTGGTAAATAAGAAGATGGCTGCCACTGATGCGGAGTGTTTCCCGGTCAGCTACAGCAGCAGTATTAAACGGGCTGGACGGTAAACTTTCTCTAAAAGAAGAACAACTGCACTTAAACTTTATATTGATAGGAAATATGTTTTTGCTGAACTTCTGACAGGACAAGTCAAGTCAAGTCAATTTTATTTGTATAGCGCCAAATCATAACAAAAGTTATCTCAAGACGCTTTCACACAGAGTAGGTCTAGACCATACTCTTTAAAATATTATTTACAGACCCAACAGTTCCACCATGAGCAGCACTTGGTGACAGTGGAAGGAAAAACTCCCTTTAACAGGTAGAAACCTGCAGCAGAACCAGGCTCTGGGTGGGCGGACATCTGCATCGACCGAGTTGGGTTGAAAGGGGAGGAGAGAGGGGGAAGAGAGAGGGGGAGAGGGGAGACAGAACAGGAGGAGAGACAACAAATCAGACTAATAATAATAATAATAATAATAATAATAATAATAACTGCAGCAGTGAGTGTGGAGCAGGAACATGGGGGCAGTAGACGGCCGGCAGTCACAGATCCAGACTCTACAGCTCCAGGGGTGGAAATACCTGCAGGAAGTGAGAAGGCGAAAAAGCACAAAAAAGCACAAGGACTACCAGGAAGAAGTGGAGTTGGTAACCTGTATTAGTGGGATAGGAATGCGTACAGATAGAGAGGGAGAGGAGGAGAGAGGAGCTCAGTGCATCATGGGAAATCCCCCGGCAGTCTAAGCCTATAGCAGCATAACTAAGGGATGGTTCAGGACTCACCTGAGCCAGCCCTAACTATAAGCTTTATCAAAAAGGAACGTTTTTAGCAGACTCTTAAATGAAGAGAGGGGGTCTGCCTCCCGAACCCAAACTGGGAGCTGGTTCCACAGGAGAGGAGCTTGGTAACTGAAGGATCTGGATCCTGTTCTACTTTTAGAGACTGTAGGTACCACAAGTAACCCTGCATTCTGTGAGCGTAGTGCTCTAGTGGGGTAATACGGTACTATCAGCTCTTTAAGATATGATGGTGCCTGACCAATAAGAGCTTTGTAGGTGAGGAGGACGACCTTAAATTATATTCTAGATTTCACAGGGAGCCAGTGCAGAGAAGCTAATATCGGAGAAATATGTTCTCTTTTGCTAGTTCATGTCAGTACACGTGCAGCCGCATTCTGGATCAGCTGGAGAGTCTTTAGAGACTTATCGGGGCAGCCCGATAATAAGGAATTACAATAATCCAACCTAGAAGTAACAAATGCATGAACTAGTTTTTCTGCATCTTTTTGAGGCAGGATGTGCCTGATTTTTATAATGTTACGTAGATGGAAGAAGGCAGTCCTTGAAGTCTGTTTTATATGGGTATTAAAGGACATGTCCTGATCAAAGGTTACTCCTAGACTCCTTACAGCGGTGCTAGAGGCCAGGGCAATGCCATCTAGAGTAACTATATCTATACATAGTGCGTCTTGCAGGTGTTTAGGACCCAGAACAATAACTTCAGTTTTGTCTGAGTTTAACAGCAAGAAATTGCAGGTCATCCAGTCTTTTATGTCCTTAATACATGCCTGAAGCTTGGCTAATTTACCGATTTCATCTGGCTTTATCAATAAGTATAATTGTGTATCATCTGCATAGCAGTGAAAGTTTATGGAGTGTTTCCTGATAATATTGCCTAAACGAAGCATATACAAGGTAAATAAAAGTGGTCCAAGCACCGAACCTTGTGGAACTCCATGACTAACTTCGGTGTGCACGGAGGATTCATCATTTACGTGGACAAACTGAAATCTATCTGATAAATACGACTGAAACCAGCTTAGTGCGGGTCCTTTGACGCCAATCAAATGCTCCAGTCTCTGTAATAGGATACAATGGTCAATGGTATCGAAAGCAGCACTAAGATCTAACAGTTCAAGTAGAGACAAATCCTTTGTCTGACGCAATCAAAAGGTCGTTTGTCACTTTCACCAGTGCTGTCTCTGTGCTATGAAATTCTCTAAATCCTGACTTAAAATCCTCAAATTTATTTGAGGATTTATTGCTGTTTAGAAAGTCACATAACTGATTAACGACCACTTTCTCAAGGATTTTGGAGAGAAAGGGAAGGTTAGATATAGGTCTATAATTGGCTAAAACCCCTGGATCAAGCGTAGGCTTTTTAAAAAGAGGTTTAATTACAGCTACTTTGAAGGACTGTGGTACATAGCCTGTTAATAAAGACAGATTGATCATGTCTAGTAAAGAAGTGCTAACTAAGGGTAAAACTTCGTTAAGCAGCCTGGTTGGGATGGGGTCTAAGAGGCAGGTTGTTGGTTTAGACGAAAAAAATCATTGAAGTTAGTTGGTAAAGGTCAATTGGAGAAAAACAGTCTAAATATGAATCTGGTTCTACAGCTGCTTCTGAGGTTCCTGTACTCGAAGATATATCTGAACTGGCTTAGAGCACAAGATGATGATTTTTTTCTCTAATAGGACATTGTTTTGTTGCTCTGATTGGTTGTCGCTGCCCGTTGATAACGCACCTGGGAAATCAAAAATGAAATGCGAAGTAGTCTTAACGATGCCAGGCAAGTGTTGTCACATTAAACTGTTAGCATATGTTCCACAGCGAATAAACGCGCAACTGTCATTGTCTCCGGCTGAGGCACCGGACGGACAGAAACATGTCCTCTCTGAGCATCCATAGGACACCTTCAGGGTTCATGGATCGAAGACACAGAGGAAACTTATTTTAAAGGTTTATTACAAAACGCAAGACAAAACATGTCAACTGGGTTTAATCTATTGGCAAACACGATACAATGACGAACAACCTTCTATCTGCAGGTGAAGCTTCACTGAAACCACGAACCCAAAGAAAATTAACCAACACAATGTGGATCCAAACGCAAAACTGTGAACAAAATAAGGAGAACGGCAGCTTTAAGGTACAAAACTGAGAAAACACAAACCAGGAAGATGAAGAGCAGGAGGAGGAGGAGGAGGCAGAACCTTCTTGTTTTACGGGAGCTTCGTAGTGCGACTGTCTGCCGCCTACACACATTTATAAATAGGTCACCATTAAATTAAGTCAAATCCAATTCACACAGTAAAATGTTATTCACAAACTCAAAGTGTCTGCCGCCGTCAGATGGCTTGACAAGCAGGAACCGGGGGAGGGGGGTGGGTGTCCTCAGGGTCCACAGATGTCCAGGTGACGGGTTTATTTTGGCTGAAGCTGGGAGGAAAAACTGGTCCATGTTTGGTTCAGATCCTTCAGAGATCAGGATCCACAAAACCTTTACTTTGTGGAAACAGCTGTTTGCGTTTTCAATCAGGCGAACGAGAGAATCTCTCCTGGTTGTCCAGATGTTGCCTGTTTGACTCAGAATTAGCTGAAATCCCCAATATTTGTAACGAAATCTCAGATTAATGTTCACAAAATTCTAGAAATAAATAAAGTTGTTATTGTTTTTCTGATTAAATCATGTTTCTGACTGTTTGAGTCCAGATGTTTTGTGTAAACAGCTGCTTTGTGTTTTTTGATGTTTTACTTCATGGGACTCTTTTAATGAACTGATTTGGACGTTTTAACTTTGAAGACCGGACGTCTGCTGGATGTTGGCGTTGTTTCCCGTCTGCTGCGGTTGACGCTGACGATGCTTAACGATGAAGGTGGCGGTGGTGTTGCTACGGTAACGAGGGCAGCTAGACGCTCTCTTTTTTTTTCTTAACTTGTGAATCACATTAAATACTATTTATATTTCTATATTACAACATTGTTCCAAATTCATAAATAAGTTGTGCAGTTTCCCTTCGACCTCCACAACATGATGCAGACCGCTGAGAAACTACAAATATGGCCGACAGGCTGCAGGTTACAGTCTTCATGCAAACGTTAATGTGGAGGAACGCCAGCTCTGACCAGCTTGGCTCGTCTGCTCCGATTTCACATTTTAACCTTTTAAACATGTCAAAGATATAACAGTTAACCAATCAGAGCGCTGCACCAATAAGATCTTCAGCCAATCAAAATCACTCTGATGAAAACCAGGAAGGAACTGGTCTATGACGTCAGACAGGAAAGGGACAAGCGGAGGAGTAGCTGCTCTGACCCGGACCAGACCCAAACTGGGTCAGACGCGCACCGGATCAGACCCGTACCTGAACTGAACTGAACAGGATCAGACCCGTACCTGATCAGGCTTGTACGCAGGTTTAGAAACGACAAAACTGACTCCAGCTTTTATAAACGGACTCTTATTATTATTTATGAACAGAGAAAATCAGAATCGTAGTTTGGCTTGAAAATCATTTGAGTGTGAAAACAATTATTCACTTTGTGACACAAATCTGTGAATTCTGAGACAAACAAATAAAATCTGAATAATTTTTTCAGGATTCTGACAAAATAAAAATCCACCTGATTTATTTTCAGAAAATCTGCTTATTTTAATGTGACGTGTTTCCCGTTGTTGGGGTGACAGATCGTACTGTAAACAAATAGGATTTAAGGAGCGCAAGATTCTCTGATTTGATTTGGAGGGGCGGGGTTTAAAGCTGGAGTTTGTTGTCGCTCTCTGATGCCGACTTCCTGTTTACATTTATTTTTAGCGTTCTTTAGATTTAATAACTTTTGTCGTTAATAAACTGACGTCTGAGCTCAATGAAATCCAATACAAACTGAATCTATGGGTTTAATTGTTGTTATGAATCTGTTCTGTAGAGACTCAGTTTCCCATAATCCTCCGCATACTTAATTCTGACCGACGACGATCAGATGTACAGGTCCCGGGGCTGATGGGAAATATGGTGGGAGGTGGGCGTGGCCTGAGACGGACAAGAAGCTGACTGTGGCTCCCAGCTCTCTCCCCAGGTGGCTGATGGGAAATGGAGTGTAGGGATGGGCAAGATGAAAGCGAACAGCGTCCGATTGCAACATACAGGTGGAGGAGGGGCGGGCCGGGGTAACACTTTAAATTTAATCCCATCTTTAAGAGCAATTAGCTAACGGTCAGTTACGACCATATATGGATATGACCATTTGTGAGATTGCCCCGCCATACGACCATATATGGATGTCCTGCTGCTATCTACACCAGAGAAGAATCAACCAGTTCCAGTTCCTGAAACCTGGAGAAACAAACTGCTGCAAGGGCCCAGAATCTGTCCCCAACTGGTCCAGAACTGGTGGAGAATTGGTCCAGAACTTTTCCAAATAAGAACTTTTCCAGAACTGGTCCCAAACCAGTCCAGAACCAGTCAGTGCTGATTCAGAACCAACCCAGAACTGGTCCAGAACCAGTCCAAACCCAGTCCAGAGCCAAGTGACTTCACTCAGAGTCGGACTCCAGCGGAGCGGTCTCGTCTAAGACAACTCTCTTCCGGCGCTTGGCAGCGGCAGTGCGAGCCCGCTGCTCCTCCTCCAGGTGGGCCTTCTTGTGGCGGGAGAAGCTGGACGAGTGCATGAAGGTCTTGTTGCAGGCCGCGCAGGTGTAGGTTTTGGTCTTGGCGGCAGGGAGTCCGGTCTTGGCGTGAAGGTGCTTCTGGTGCTGCTGCAGCTTCCCCCGCCCCCCGCCATCCACCGCCCTGTGGGTCTGCTGGTGCCGCGCCAGGCTGGAGGCGTGGCTGAACCGCTTCCCGCACTGGATGCAGCCATGGCGACCGGCTCCGCCTCCTCTTCCGGCCACCTCCTCCTCCTCTGAGGCGTTGGAGCCCCGCTTACCAGCCCGCCCTCCACGGCGGCGGCGGTTCTTCTTGCAGAGGGTGTAGAAGTTGGGTTTGTCACGGGAGCAGAGCTTGAGGCGGATCTTGAGGTCGGACGAGCTCTCGCCCAGGTTCTCCTTACCGGGCGTGTAGTTGTCCAGCAGCTCCTTGACGTGGGTCACCTGGTGTTTGGACAGCTGCGTGGACGTCCTGAAGCTCATGTCGCACTGCGGGCAGGCGTAGAACTTATCACCGCCCTGACTCTGAATGACAGCGGCCGCCACATGCTGCTGCTGCCTCTGCTGCTGCCTCCTGGTCTTCTTGTTCTTGCCGCTGGCCTTCAGCGAGTGGCGCAGGGCGGCCATGTTGGGGCCGAGGGTGACGTCCTTGGGGAGGCCTTTTCCTTTCTTGTGGATGAGGCGGTGGCGCGACAGGCTGGAGCTGTGGTTAAACTCCTTCCCGCAGATGTTGCAGGGGTGGATCCGCCGCTTCCCGTGCAGCCGCAGGTGACTCCCCAGCATCCTGACAGGTGCACAAACACACGGAGTTACAATCTGATCAACTTTACTGATTGAAGAAAACAGCAACATGAGGGACCAAAGGTGTCAAAGCTGAGATAATAAGTCAATCATATCAAAATTAATCCTGAACATGAGGAGTGATGATTGGTTAGGGTAAGAATATCAGGATAAGCCAATCAGAGGTAGAGTAGGGCGGGTCTTCGTGGAATGAGGTAGGAAGAAAAATAACTTCAACAGGAAGTGATTAAACCGGAAGTTCTACAGTCCACTAGTGAGCAACTTCAGACTGCGAAAGGTCACAAGGTCAAATGAGACGCGTGTCTGACGTCAGTTTGGAGATGCCGGGTTTCTAACTGAAGCTGAAATAAGTGGATTTATTGATTAAATATTTTTTATATGATTGATTTATCGATTTCATTCAAAAGAGTAAAGTCTCCTGATGACTAGTCACTTCCTAACTTTTTTTCCCAACATTAATAAACAGTAAATGTCCTGACATCGATACTCCAGCACTTCCTTGCTTTATTAATGAAGCAGCCACAGCATCAGTGTTTGAGCAATCAGAGACAGTCCGCGCTTTAAACCCCGCCCCTTCAGTTCCTGGACGCTTCAGCCAGAAGGTTGTTTTTTTTATTATACAATAATATATAATATATAAAACTACAGTGAGCACAGACCTGCTGCCTTTAAAGCTCAACCCGCAGTGAGGGCAGGTGTAGCGCGCCTCCTGGTGCGTCGGCTCCAGCGCCCGTTTGGTGGGCGCCGGCGCCCCGGCGCTCTTCCCAGTGTGCGTCTGCTGGTGGCGGTACAGGCTGGAGGCGTGGCTGTAACACTTCCCGCAGTAGCTGCAGCGGTACTGCCGCTCCTCTGGCTCGAAATCGGCCTGGTCCGAGTCCACCTCGCCGTCCAGCTGGCTGCTCCCCGCCTCCACAAGCACATCCTGCTCCTCCTCGGTGTCCTCCTCTTCCTCCTCGTCCTCCTCGTCCTCGTCAGAGTCCGTCTTTATCTCCACGCTCTGCTCCGTTACCTCGCAGGGGTACACCTCCTCGTAGGGAGCGAAGAAGGCCTCGTCCGTCTCGATCTTCAGCTGGTCGGGCGTCAGGTCCGACGGGTCATCCGAGTCCTTCTTCACGCAGGAAATGGTGAACTTGGAGCCGACCTCGGCCCACTTCACCACGTACTCGATGGGCTGCGTGTCCAGCTCAACCGTGATGAAGTCTGCACCCAGGGCGTCCGACTCCGACACCGCCAGCTCCGTCTCCGAGTCCTCCATCCTGAACCAGGGCCGGGGGAGGAAGAGGAAGAGGAGCAGCTATAGGCCTGAGGAGGAGGAAGAACAAGAAGAAATATTATAAACGAACAGATATTATCATCATCAGTTAATGTCTGTACGGATCAATACAGGATGATCACGTGATGTTCCTCACTGACGTGCTCAATATAGCTCATAATATAATATGATAATAAAATAAGAATATATTTAGATAATAATATAATACAATAAGAAGACTATAATAATGTAATAATATAATAAAATAATATATAATAATGATATATAACATAAACATATTATTATTATTATTATTATTATTCATAAATTCATTTTACTATCATAGTTGTACATATATAATATGTATATTATAATTGTGATTTTGTACATTTTTCAGGGAAATAAATGAGGAATCTTGGCTTTGGTGTTAATTACCTGATAAATTAAAGGGGTTCTGCCTGCAACTAACGATTTCTTTCATTATTGATTCATCGTTTGTTCTGGAAAAGTTTAAGAAAAAATAGTTAAAAATGTGATGTCTTAAATGTTTTGTTTTGTCCGAAGAACATTTGAACATTCGAGAAGCTGAAACCAGCGAGAAATGTCTGATCAAAATTTCTGTCAAATCGACTTATTGATTGATTGTTTCAGCTCTATTAATATAAAGCTAGTTATTGTTTCTGGTGATGAAAAGAAAGAAAATTAACTGACAAATATAAAACATTAAATGCCATCACTGATTCATGACATCAGCTGTATAACGTGACTTATCACTGTATACACACACGATCACTGAAGTTGACTGAATTGATTTGTTCATGAGGAACAGAACAATGATTCATTGATTTTGATCATCATGTCATTTTTCAAGTAAAAACACCAAAATATATCAGCAGGTTTTTCCAGATGTTTTCCTGATTTTGACCTCAGTATTTCGGTAAATTAAGTTATCTGAAGGATGACAGGATGGAGTCAGTCAATCAATTCTCTGCTGTTAATAACCAGCAGGTCAGTTCATACTTTCATTATGAACTAAGAGGGAAAACTGAACATTGTCACATCTGAGAAGATAAACAAGAGAAAGTTTTAGTTTAAGAAACGACAAATTGATTCTTTAAAGGTTTGATTTCATGTGGGGATCAGTTCTTCAACCAATCAGTGAGTAGTTGACCTATAAAGAGATTCAGATCCCGGGACCTGCCGAAGCATCTTCTGTGTGTAGTTTGTTCATTCTCACATCAGCTGCTGTGTTTGAGATGAGGAGAGCCCGTGAGGTTCTGCTTGGTTTCCTCTGGTTCTCCACCATCCTTTATAGAACCATCACTTCACCGAGGATGGAAGTCATGTGCCAGCGCTGATCGCCATCAGTCAGTTCTGCTTATTGATTTACAACCACAGCCAGCTGAAACAACTAGTCAGATTGGGTCCCAAACTGTGGGTCGGGACCCCGCACAGGATGAGTGGAGGGTTTGATTGATAAATTAATGAAATGATCACTTCTTTATCAAAACATATATGAGATAAAGGGACACACACCCCAGGTCACAGGAAGTTCATTGAAAGGTCATCTTTGTGTTCTTTCAGAGTCAACTGAACCTCTCTGGACTTTTATTCTGATATTCAGAGACTAAATGATGAGCGGATGATCAATAATCACTTGATCAAATAGAGCATGAGAATAATCATCAGCTGGTTGCCCTGGTAATTATATTAACTAGTAGTTTATGATGAATTATGAGACATTCAGAAAACACAACCTGAGGACGTCACAGTAAATAATGACGGCAGGTGACCTCTGACCTCCTGTCAGTCAAAACAAGCGCCAACAAAACTTTTTCTATATTTATTACCCGCTCCAGTCTGACGGAGCCCACGTGATGCTCTGAAGCTCGCAGACAATAACCATCACTTTCATTCTTTATTTAAACAAGCCAGACCGACACGCCGAACTCCGTTCAGATATCGGTGGTTTTTAGGGTGTCCCAGCACGGAGGAGCCCCGCCGGCTGACGGGTGGACCTTTGCTTTTTAGACAATTGTTCACTTGCAGTTTAATCTCTAGGATGCGTCAGATAAAACCAGCAGTTTTTAATTTATATTGAATATCAACATATATGACAAATTTTGTCGTTTCTGTCGGGATTACCTCCGACTGAATATCCCGCGGAGGGCGGCTACTGGCAGGGCATCCATTATTAAACATGGCTTTTCATTCACATTCAGAGCTCGGTGGTTGGTGATCTGAATGCCGAAGTCATTACAAGACTGTTTGGTCCCCTAAAATGTCTTCAATCGTTTTCAAATGTATTTTCTGTTGGTCGTGATGCGAAGAGGTTTTAAATAGCGGAGTTAGTGAGTGGAGATGCGGGGCTCGGCCGGGTCCGGCTCAGGGATGAGGAAGCACCGGAGGATCTTCTCTTCCCTCAACGTCAACTGTCAAAATAAAAGAGCGCACCGCGAAATAAACGACGCGGGCCGGATTCTGCGGTGAAACGTTGCGGGATTCGGTTACTCACCGAGCTTTCGGCGGCGGCACAGCGGCATAAACGGTACAATTTTACCGGTGGAGACGGTCACAATAAACAGGAAGCAGGGGACGTGGACACAAAGCATTGTGGGAAAGGATTAAATGATTGCGAAGAACGGAAGTACGGCGGATTGTCCTTCAAAATAAAACCAGTAAAATTAAAAACAATAAAACAGAATATAAAATAAAGTAAAAACAAAAAAATACTAGAATTAAATAAAGCGCACAATAAAATACTGCAAAAATTAAATGACGTGCAATTGTAATCAGACTATATTTGGGTATATAAATATACATATATTATTATATAAGTATGTGTATATATATATGTACATACATACATATATAACGACTAAGATATGGCTTCTATAATGATGATGATGATGATCTGCTGTCACTCCTGGAAAAATAAATAATATAAAATATAATGGAAATAACTTTTTACAGCCTGCTGTTCACACAGTCTGCTGACGCTGAAGGGGTCTGGCTTTATTTTGAAGTTTACACCGGAACATTTGTCCCGATTCTATCGAGCTTCATCATCATCATCATCATCACCCCGCAGATCCTCCTCAACACTTCACCTCCTCAACACTTCACCTCCTCCTCAACACTTCACCTCCTCAACACTTCACCTCCTCAGATACACTTCACCTCCTCAACACTTCACCTCCTCAGATACACTTCACCTCCTCAACACTTCACCTCCTCAGATACACTTCACCTCCTCAACACTTCACCTCCTCAGATACACTTCACCTCCTCAACACTTCACCTCCTCAACACTTCACCTCCTCAGATACACTTCACCTCCTCAACACTTCACCTCCTCAGATACACTTCACCTCCTCAACACTTCACCTCCTCAACACTTCACCTCCTCAGATACACTTCACCTCCTCAACACTTCACCTCCTCAACACTTCACCTCCTCAGATACACTTTACCTCCTCAACACTTCACCTCCTCAGATACACTTCACCTCCTCAACACTTCACCTCCTCAGATACACTTCACCTCCTCAGATACACTTTACCTCCTCAACACTTCACCTCCTCAACACTTCACCTCCTCAGATACACTTTACCTCCTCAACACTTTACCTCCTCAACACTTCACCTCCTCAGATACACTTCACCTCCTCAACACTTCACCTCCTCAGATACACTTCACCTCCTCAACACTTCACCTCCTCAACACTTCACCTCCTCAGATACACTTCACCTCCTCAACACTTCACCTCCTCAACACTTCACTTCCTCAGATACACTTCACCTCCTCAACACTTCACCTCCTCAGATACACTTCACCTCCTCAACACTTCACCTCCTCAGATACACTTCACCTCCTCAACACTTCACCTCCTCAGATACACTTCACCTCCTCAACACTTCACCTCCTCAACACTTCACCTCCTCAACACTTCACCTCCTCAGATACACTTTACCTCCTCAACACTTCACCTCCTCAACACTTCACCTCCTCAGATACACTTCACCTCCTCAGATACACTTCACCTCCTCAACACTTCACCTCCTCAGATACACTTCACCTCCTCAGATACACTTCACCTCCTCAACACTTCACCTCCTCAGATACACTTCACCTCCTCAACACTTCACCTCCTCAACACTTCACCTCCTCAGATACACTTCACCTCCTCAACACTTCACCTCCTCAGATACACTTCACCTCCTCAGATACACTTGACCACCTCAACACTTCACCTCCTCAGATGCACTTCACCTACTCAACACTTCACCTCCTCAGACACACTTCACCTCCTCAACACTTCACCTCCTCAGATACACTTCACCTCCTCAACACTTCACCTCCTCAGATACACTTCACCTCCTCAACACTTCACCTCCTCAGATGCACTTCACCTACTCAACACTTCACCTCCTCAGATACACTTCACCTCCTCAACACTTCACCTCCTCAACACTTCACCTCCTCAGATACACCTTAACTCCTCAACACTTCACCTCCTCAGATACACTTCACCTCCTCAACACTTGACCTCCTCAACACTTCACCTCCTCAGATACACTTTACCTCCTCAACACTTCACCTCCTCAGATACACTTCACCTCCTCAACACTTCACCTCCTCAACACTTCACCTCCTCAGATACACTTCACCTCCTCAACACTTCACCTCCTCAACACTTCACCTCCTCAGATACACTTTACCTCCTCAACACTTCAC
Source organism: Lateolabrax maculatus (assembly GCA_031216445.1). NCBI lineage: Eukaryota > Metazoa > Chordata > Actinopteri > Acropomatiformes > Lateolabracidae > Lateolabrax > Lateolabrax maculatus. Next base: position 195,563 of record CM062209.1, read on the forward strand.
CTCCTCAGATACACTTCACCTCCTCAACACAGTTGTTATTATTATTAAATCCTATTTATTCTACTGGAATAGGGCAGGAGGAGGAGAGGATGAAGAGGAGGAGGACAGTTATGGAGAAAGGATGAAGAGGATGAGGAGGAGACGATGAAGAGGATGAGGCGCAGAAGGAGGGGAGGTTGAAGAAGAAGAGGAAAGGATGAAGAGGAGGATGATATGATGAAGTGGAGGAAGGAGAGGATGAAGAGCAGTAAATATTGAGGCCTCCAGTTGTTTTCTGTCAGCGTCACCGTTACACACTTTCTGCATCAACCGGCTTTGTTCACACACACACACACACAAGCACGGACACACACACAAGCACGGACACACAGACACGCACGGGCGCGCACACACACACACGCACGCACGCATACACACACACGCGCGCACGGACACGCACACACACGCACGCACGCACACACACACTCCGTGTCGACACCTCCTCACCGCTCCGCCTTGTTACCGGTCAAATCACGGAGATGATTTCCACCCGGACGGTCCCGGTTGTCCCGGTTGTCCTCGCGGCGCTCGGTCGGTTGTCTCCGCCGCGCCTCAGTCACATCAGCCGGAGAGCAGCGGCGGCCCGTCGGCTAGCAACCGCTGCTGCGACGTCCCTGACGCGGAGCGGCAGGCGCGGAGCGGCAGGGGCGGCAGGAGCGGCGCTGCGCGGCGCGGGGCGGCAGGAGCGGCGCGGCGCGGCGCGGGGCACTGTGGATCGGACGCTGCGGCGCAGGGGCGGCAGGCGGCGGACCGTCCGGACCCTCTCCGGCCTGTGATTGGTTCAGCGGCTGCGCAGCCTGCTCCGTATATCGGATCTGATTGGCCGGTGGACTGAAAACCCGCAATCTGCCTTCAAATGTCGCGAGGTGTCGTGAAGCTTGAGCACATGCCGTATCTGGCAGGACTGAGGGCGAGAGGTTCACGAGGGATGAAGTGTGTGTTTTTAAGATTCTGTCTCCTGTGACTTCTGGGTGTGTATCATCAGGGTTTATTCACCTCTGGAGTTAAGTTGTGTATTTAAATCAGAACAACTGAGATAAATAACGCTGTCAGAATCAGAATCAGAGATATCAGGACATGTTGAATTCCTTTGAAAAATGAACATTTTTTAGGTAATCTTGCATCTCATATCTACTCTGCACACAACAAATGATCATATCAGCTAATATATAATCCTAATAGGCTTCTGGTAAATTCAGCATTAAAATAACACAATATTTAAGATTAAGTTAAACAAAATATTTACGTTTTATAATTAGGTACGTAGTCGATGAAAATAGTCGATTTGAGAATGGAAGTTCATCACTGACCTTCGGAATCAGTGTGTGTAACTAATAATGTCGACTCAAGCTTCACTTTTCAACTGCATGTTACAGTCTTCATTTTAACCACAGACAGTTTTGCAGACCCACATAGAGCACACATGCATTGCATTGTGGGTCTTTTTCATTCTCCAGGTGAGCAGTGACGTCATGTCACACCGGAGCCCTTTAACTCTTAAATGGTCCCAGAAACAGTACTGGGGTCCACTTTAACCAGTCTGCAGAACGTGAAAGACTTCAGTCACACGTCTGTTTTTTTATTCAATATTAACTGACATCAGACCTCTGAAATTAAACTTTATACATATATATCACACCTGCAGAGTGTACTACAGTCTGTAGTGTGTGTGTGTCTGTGTGAGTGTGAGGGAGGAAGGAAGGAGGAGGGAGGAGAGAGGAGGGAGGAAGGAGGAGAAAAGAGACAGGAGGGAGGAGAGAAGAGACAGGAGAGAGGAGGGAACAGAGAGGAGGAAGGAGACAGGAGAGGAGGGAACAGAGAGGAGGAAGGAGACAGGAGAGGAGGAAGGAGGGAGGAAAGAGGAGAAAGGAGACAGGAGAGAGGAGGGAACAGAGAGGAGGGAGGAAAGAGGAGAAAAGAGACAGGAGAGAGGAGGGAACAGAGAGGAGGAAGGAGGGAGGAAAGAGGAGAAAGGAGACAGGAGAGAGGAGGGAACAGAGAGGAGGAAGGAGGGAGGAAAGAGGAGAAAGGAGACAGGAGAGAGGAGGGAACAGAGAGAAGGGAGGAAAGAGGAGAAAAGAGACAGGAGAGAGGAGGGAACAGAGAGGAGGAAGGAGGGAGGAAAGAGGAGATAGGAGACAGGAGAGAGGAGGGAACAGAGAGGAGGGAGGAAAGAGGAGAAAAGAGACAGGAGAGAGGAGGGAACGGAGAGGAGGGAGGAAAGAGGAGAAAGGAGACAGGAGAGAGGAGGGAGGAGGGAGGAAAGAGGAGAAAGGAGACAGGAGAGAGGAGGGAACGGAGAGGATGAAGGAGGGAGGAAAGAGGAGAAAGGAGACAGGAGAGAGGAGAGAACAGAGAGGAGGGAGGAGGGAGGAAAGAGGAGGGAACAGAGAGGAGGGAGGAAAGAGGAGAAAAGAGACAGGAGAGAGGAGGGAACAGAGAGGATGAAGGAGGGAGGAAAGAGGAGAAAGGAGACAGGAGAGAGGAGAGAACAGAGAGGAGGGAACAGAGAGGATGGAGGAGGGAGGAAAGAGGAGAAAAGAGACAGGAGAGAGGAGGGAACAGAGAGGAGGAAGGAGGGAGGAAAGAGGAGAAAGGAGACAGGAGAGAGGAGGGAACAGAGAGGAGGAAGGAGGGAGGAAAGAGGAGAAAGGAGACAGGAGAGAGGAGGGAACAGAGAGAAGGGAGGAGGGAGGAAAGAGGAGAAAGGAGACAGGAGAGAGGAGGGAACAGAGAGGAGGGAGGAAAGAGGAGAAAAGAGACAGGAGAGAGGAGGGAACGGAGAGGAGGGAGGAAAGAGGAGAAAGGAGACAGGAGAGAGGAGGGAGGAAAGAGGAGAAAGGAGACAGGAGAGAGGAGGGAACGGAGAGGAGGGAGGAGGGAGGAAAGAGGAGAAAGGAGAGAGGAAGGAACAGAGAGGAGGGAGGAAAGAGGAGAAAAGAGACAGAGAGGAGGGAACAGAGAGGATGAAGGAGGGAGGAAAGAGGAGAAAGGAGACAGGAGAGAGGAGGGAACGGGGAGGAGGGAGGAAAGAGGAGAAAGGAGACAGGAGAGAGGAGGGAGGAAAGAGGAGAAAGGAGACAGGAGAGAGGAGAGAACAGAGAGGAGGGAACAGAGAGGATGGAGGAGGGAGGAGACGTGAGTGCAATGAAAATCCCCCTCCACACACAGTCCACTGATCCCGCTGTGTTTTCCTGATGACCCTGAAGTACACAAACACAACTCACCTGTCAGCAGGTTGGGGTCAAAGGTCAGTGACTGCAGACTGGAGCCAAACATGTCGACATGGAAGTGATCGATCGATAATTATTATTGATTTGATTTGACCAAAGACACTCAGTTACTCAGAGGGCAGAACAAATGACAGAGCAGGAGACGTGATGATCAACTTATTGATTAACCTGCCGAGTATCTAATGGCTCTGCAGATCTGGACTGCCCTGTGGGGCCCCTGACCCCTGGGGGGCCTGCAGTCATATAAAGTTCATCAGTTTTCCCCTGATGGTTTTTAAACATGTTTGATGATGTCACAGCTCTGTATATCAGTGTCTTCCGGGTGGAGGGTGTGACCTCACCAGCTGCAGTAAACAGGAAGTTTATCAGCGTGTGTGTGTGTGCATCTGTCTTTGTGAGAACCAGTTTGAGTTTTAGACCCTGGAAGTGAGGACATGTTAGTAAAGTGAGGACATGTTAGTAAAGTGAGGACATGTTTGTAAAGTGAGGACATGTTTGTAAAGTGAGGACATGTTTGTAAAGTGAGGACATGTTTGTAAAGTGAGGACATGTTTGTAAAGTGAGGACATGTTTGTAAAGTGAGGACATGTTTGTAAAGTGAGGACGTGTTGGCCAGTCCTCACTTTCTGAGACTCCTTCAACGGCTGTTTGAGGGTTCAGACTTGGTTTTAAGGTTCAGGTTAGAATTAAGTTTAGCTTCAGGTCAGGGTGGGGGGGTCAGGAGTCAGGCATTTAGTTTTGATGGTCCAGGTCAGGGTAAGGGGCTAGGGAATGCATTATGTCAATGAATGTCCTCACAAGTATAGCTGTACAAACGTGTGTGTGAGTGTAATCTTTGTGTGTGATCAGGTCATTGATTCCTTATGTCATGTGTTTGCAGCCTGGTGATGTCAGCGTGTTGCTGCTCTCTGCTGGTGAAACTGATTCAGTGAGTGAAACCATAATAATGTTATTAGAACTAAATACTTTATTCATATTCATGTTCAGGGCAGATGTATCATTCACTTTTTTTTAATTGGGCTGCAGGTTTATGATGATATTGATTAGGATTCATTAATCAGCTCAGACAGAGCGCTGGTCTGACATTAAAGAATCCATTCTTCTTCTCTTTCAAAACAACCAGCTTAAAACTTCAGAGTTTCAGAATAAATTCCACTCAGTTCAATTTAAATTAGTTTATTTCCTTCTAGCGAACTTCCTGATTGATTCCAGTAAACATCAGCTGAGCTTGTGTGTGTGTGTGTGTGTGTTTGTGTGTTTGTGAGTGAGTGAGTGAGTGAGTGAGTGAATTTCTAGGTGAATATCTGTTGAACAGTTGATGATATGATCAAAACACTTATCAAACAGTGAAAACTCCTGAAACTTTGCTGATAATCTCTCATTGAACAGGAAACTGATCGATCAGTTGTACTTCCAGAATAAAATCCCCTTCAAATTCAACTGCTTTATTTCCACAGTGATGTCACAGACGCAGTGATGATGTCAGCATGTTTTATTACTGTAGAGAATCACAGCAGGAAGAGAGTACTGATGACATCATAGCTCTATATTATAGAAGCCCCCCCCCCAAAAAAAAAAAACCCCAGAGCTTCAATAAAAAGCACCAATCACTGCTGGCTACAGAGTCACGTGACCCGTCCGCTGGAACAGACTGCTGCCACATCAAGGCATTCTGGGAAACTAAGTTATTTTATTCTGTACATTTTAGAAATGTGTTTTCTGCCCTCAAACGAGTCTTCTAATGACACATGACGAGCTCCACCAATCGCTTCAGATTGAGGTCGCACAGTGTCAGCGACAGAGATGTCTGCAAGACTCAACCCAGTCCAGGAACTTTTTGAAACTAAAATCTGCAATAAAAACATCATCAGGCTCAGGAAGTGATGCAAGCAGCCCGCAGTGTGGACAGGAAGTAGATCTCTGTAGTTCAGCAGTTTCAAAGGAAAAAAACAACAAAGAAGAAAAGGAACATTCCACCCAAACACAAAGATTCTGTTAAAGGAAGTGAAATCATAAAAACAGGTCTGTTAAAATAAAGGCTATATGTTACTGTAACCCCGCCCACTCATCATACCCTGGCCCCGCAGGCCCCGCCCCCTCTCATCCTGTCAGGATCAGCTGGTGAAATGCATTCTGGGACCTGTTTCATCAGAGTAAAGCAGGTCTGCAGCTCACTATTTCCACCATCAATTAATCTGCCAAATATTTTATCGACCAATCGAATCGGATGAAGCCTGCGAGACGCGGTCGAAAGCTTCAAAAGAAGCCTGGTGCTTGAGTTGAGATGATTTGGTCACACTGACCGAGTCTGGAGATACGAGGTTTCCACAGACGGCCAGGCAGCGTATTGATCTTCATACTGATCCTGATTAGAGGAGAGTGCGGAGAGGTGATGTCCCAGGTAGAAGGCGGTGGCAATGGTTAGATTGTTGTGATCGTATGCGCTGATCAGCGATAAAGTGACTCCCAGGGGAGAGAAGAAGAAGCATCCATCATCATCATTATCATCGTCAACATCACATCTAGAAGGAAAACAAGTAAAGAGTTATCAATCAGAGGAAACATGTATTATTGATCAGCAGCTGCAGATAGCATTAACATTAGCACATCTGGTGAAGTCACCTGTTCAGGTGCTCTGTGCAGCCACTTCTCTCGGTCTCCGCCCACCTTCATACAGGAGAACAGGTCGCACACGGAGGGCAGCACCAGGCGCTCCTACACACGGGGCGCAGGAAGGACGCCATCAGGAAGCAGGAAGTAACCAGGAAGTAAACCGTCAGGAAGCAGGAAGTAGACAGTCAGGATTGTGTCAAACTGTGAAACATTTTTGAAGAAAGTGAGAGACCACGTCTGTTACCTGAGCCTGACTCCTCTTCTTCAGCAGCCATTTGTCCTCCTCTGCTGCTGGGCGGAGTTGACCCCCTGACCCGGGAGCAGGAGGGGGAGTTTGTCCTGGAAGCACCCAGAGATCTGGATCCAGAGGGGTCTGGAACAGAGATGAGGAGGAGGAGGAAGGCTTGACCAGGGAGCTGTGCTCCTCCCTGCTGGCCTTCTCCTCCTCAGGAGCCACCCAGTCTGAGAGGGAGGAGGGGAGATTCAGCAGAGGAGTCCGGCAGGAGGAGGAGGTGTTGGTGGGGTGGAGCCAGGCCTCCAGGATGGCCTGAACCTGAGGAGAGATGACACAGAACCTTTACAGACCAGAACCCTGATCCATTAGTCCAACAGACTGATTAATAATCAAAACAATGTGTATCACCTTCTGCTCCTGCTCCCTCCGGCGCAGGCTGGGCGGGGCGTCCTTGGTGCTGGGCGGGGCGTCCTTGGTGCTGGGCGGGGCGTTCTTGGCGACAGGGACCCTGTTCTTGTCGCGCCCGTCCTGTCGGAGCAGCCACAGGCTCAGAGCTTCCCTCCCACAGTTGTGGTCACAGACGCAAGCGGAGTAGGTGGAGCAAACCTCGTTGGCCCTGCAGCTCTGCTGCACCGGCACCACCTGCTGCAGCCATGCATCCAGGGCGGCTGCCGCCGTGGGGGCAGGGGCCGCCACCGCCACAGGGGTCGCAGCCGCCACGGGGGCAGGGCCAGAGGCAGACGGGGTCTTCAGGCACATAAGCTGGCCCAGGTTCTCGATCTCCACGGCCTTGGTGGTCTGGCAGCAGGAGGAGCAGTCGGCGGGGGGGCGGCTCAGCTCCACTAGCCAATCACTGGACGACCAGCCGTCCTCAAACGGCTTCAACACCTGCTGCCACCGCTCAGCGTCTGACATGGTCTCCATGGCAACAGAGGACGGGGTGATGAGCCAGTCGCTCAGTTCCTCCTCCTCCTCCTCCTCCTCCTCCTCCTCCTCAGGAGAGGTGGTGAACTCTGATTCGTCAATCTTCTCGATGGAGAAGGAGGAGCTGCAGCTGCTGTCGGTCCTCTCCCTGCTGACAGGGGTCTGGTCCTGGAGGAGCCATGCCTCCAGGTCCCTGAGCTGACCCCAGGCCTGCAGGAAGTCCACCGAGGCCACGACGGGACAAGAAGTCTGACTCACACACACACACACACACACACCACACACACCCAGAGACAGAAAGTCAGTCCCGACATGTGACTGACAGGAACAACATGAAGCTCTTATTTATTGATTTACTCTCTCTGGGTTCAGGCTCCTTCATCAGAGGTGATAATAAACTCAAAGTAAACATGTGAAGTCTCCTCACCTTGCTCTCCTTGCTCTCCTTGTGTGACATCAGCCAATCCTGAGGGTTCTTGCTGGACTGGTAACCAATAAGAGGGCTGCTTACTGGAGAAGGTCCCAGCAGCCAGTGGTCCAGAGCTCCAGCCTGCATCTTCTGCAGAGACACAGATTCACAGTTTGTTTGCTTAAATCGACTTTTTAACACTGAAGTCTGGTTTATGATGCTTTCTGTCCCAACATGTGATCGACAGGTGACTCCATCCTCCTGAAGAGTGCTACCTGCTGGGGGCAGTTACCTGTTTCTTGGTAGTGATTGGACAGCTCTGCACCTGACCTCTCTGGTGGGCAGGGCTCTGAGAGGACACACCCTCCACCAGCTGCAAACAGGAAGTACAGAAAACATCTGATGAGCATCGTGTGTGTGTGTGTGTGTGTGTGTGTGTGTGTGTGTGTGTGTGTGTTACCTGGGCGGTGATGCTGCCGAACGAGGTGATGGACTGCCTCAGAGAGCGAGTGTCGGCGTGGAAGCTTATCTCAGGTGTTTCCTCAGGTGTCAGACTCAAAGAGGACAACCTGCACGCACAGGTGGAGGAAACAAACACACCCAGCAGTTACAGCACACTCACCTTCATCATCATCATCATCATCATCATCATCGAGTTCTCTTTAACCCCCAACACAAACAGGATTATAAACATGTCGTCAACAGTCCACAGATCAGCTGACTGACCATTCAGCCAGCGTCCATCCTCTTTACATCCTGTTTACTTCCTGTTTACATCCTGTTTACATCTGTGTGTGTGTACTAACTTCTCCATGCAGCTGGTCAGCTGGTTGCTCAGGTCGTTGCTGCTGTTTGAGTTCTGCAGCTGATGGACGATCACATCAAACTGACCTCGGAGCTGAAACACAAACACAGTCAGTAACCAGCCAGTAACCAGTAGAACCAGTATAACCCAGAGGAAGCAGTTACCCAGTGCAGCTGGTGCAGCTGCTGCTGCAGAGTGTCAGTCTTCAGTTGTTCCAGCAGCTCGATCTGACCGAGCAGCCAAACCTCTCTGCAACGCAGAGCCTCCTGCTGACGGCTCACACAGCTCTGCAGCTCGGCCCGCACCTGGGGACAGGTGAGAGACAGGGGAGAGACAGGGGAGGGACAGGGGAGGGACAGGGGAGAGACAGGGGAGAGACAGGGGAGGGAGAGACGGGAGAGAGACAGGGGAGGGACAGGGGAGGGAGAGACAGGGGAGAGACAGGGGAGAGACAGGTGAGGGACAGGGGAGGGACAGGGGAGAGACAGGGGAGGGAGAGACAGGTGAGAGACAGGTGAGGGACAGGGGAGGGACAGGGGAGGGACAGGGGAGGGACAGGGGAGAGACAGGGGAGAGACAGGGGAGGGAGAGACGGGAGAGAGACAGGGGAGGGACAGGGGAGGGAGAGACAGGGGAGAGACAGGGGAGAGACAGGTGAGGGACAGGGGAGGGACAGGGGAGAGACAGGGGAGGGAGAGACAGGGGAGAGACGGGAGGGAGAGACAGGGGAGGGACAGGGGAGGGAGAGACAGGGGAGAGACAGGGGAGGGAGAGACAGGGGAGAGACCGGGGAGAGACAGGGGAGGAACAGGGGAGGGACAGGGGAGAGACAGGGGAGAGACAGGGGAGGGACAGGGGAGGGACAGGGGAGGGACAGGGGAGAGAGACAGGGGAGAGACAGGGGAGGGACAGGGGAGGGACAGGGGAGAGAGACAGGGGAGAGACAGGGGAGGGACAGGGGAGAGACAGGGGAGGGACAGGGGAGGGACAGGTGAGGAACAGGGGAGGGACAGGGGAGAGACAGGGGAGAGACAGGGGAGGGACAGGGGAGGGACAGGTGAGGAACAGGGGAGGGACAGGGGAGAGACAGGGGAGAGACAGGGGAGGGACAGGGGAGGGACAGGGGAGAGACAGGGGAGGAACAGGGGAGGGACAGGGGAGGGACAGGGGAGAGACAGGGGAGAGACAAATAATTGTTAGCTGCAGTCGCAGTCACATGACGCTGCATCAGCTGACCAATCAGCACACAGTGTCACATCAGACACAAAATCAGCTTTACCTGAAGCTGCACACAAGACAGCAAGACAGCAGGGAAGAGCAGAGTCCAGCAGAATCCAGCAGAGTCCGGCAAAGTCCAGCAGAGTCCAGTAAAGTCAGGCAGAGTCCAGTAAAGTCAGGCAGAGTCCGGCAAAGTCCAGCAGAGTCCAGTAAAGTCAGGCAGAGTCCAGCAAAGTCCAGCAGAGTCCGGCAGAGTCCAGTAAAGTCAGGCAGAGTCCAGTAAAGTCAAGCAGAGTCCAGCAGAGTCCAGTAAAGTCAGGCAGAGTCCAGCAGAGTCCAGTAAAGTCAGGCAGAGTCCAGCAGAGTCCAGTAAAGTCAGGCAGAGTCCAGTAAAGTCAGGCAGAGTCCAGTAAAGTCAGGCAGAGTCCAGCAGAGTCCAGTACTTGAAGCTGTTCAGTCCATCAGTGATATGAACTTGTCTTTCTCTCCACTATTTTATATACTGACTCTACCACACCCTGTTCTCTCTCTCCTGTCTGTTATAATCTGATTCGACCACCTCACGTCTCTCTCACACACACACACACACACACACACACACACACACACACACACACACTGACCAAGCCTGTCAACAGTTAACTGAGTCTGGGTTACCACGGCAACCACAGGACCAGATAATGGGAGGACTTAAGGTGTTTTTGGTGTTTCTGACCACACACAAACACACACACACACACACACACACACACACACACAGAGTGAGTCAGCAGTGATGAGGTCAGACTGGACAAAGGACTTTTGGAGGTCACTGATTGGTCAAACTGCTTCACAGGTTGGAGAGCCTCTGATTGGTCGATCAGTCTGTTGTGAACCATCAGCTCTGAAACGTCTCAACGCTGCAGCTAACGACATCATCAATTCATCTCAAGTATTTCATCTTCAGGGAATATTAAAGATGTCCGACAAGTATTGATCCATCTGATACTGGATTTATCCAAGTCAGATTCAGTAAGACACTTGGACAGGTGACGGTCAGGTGACGTAACGGGTAATGTGTTTCTCCTGCACGTTGGCTCCAGCTGATTCACACGAGGTAATGACTGACCATACTGCAGGTTGTCTATATATTTTACAGGCAGAGAGACAGGGAGACAGGGAGAGAGACAGACGGACAGGCAGACAGGGCAAGACAAGGATGAGGAAGATGAAGGTCCTGACCTCTCTGGTGTTTTCCCTCAGCTGCTGCTCAGCCTTCATCACGCCGTTGATAGCGTCCTCCAGCTGATCCTGGGCCTGCCGGCACTGTTTCAGCCCACCCACCGTCGCCGCCTCTGTCAACGGCATCCTGGACAGGAAACAGGAAACAGGCAGGACACAGTGTCAAAATAAAACAGCTCAAAATGGACGTGGACTGAAGGGAAGTGAGCTGATCAGCAGCCTGATCCTGCCGAGCCGGTTCCTTAGTTTGTGTTGTGACAGAACTTTTTGTCAGCTGATGGAGAAACAAACTGTTTCTACTGTTTCTGCACTTTCCTCTTCCTTCACTTCTGCTTCTCAACATCATCATCAGATGGTTATTTCTGGTCACTTTCTACATTACAACATGTATAAATTCAACTGTCAGACACCAGAAAGTCATACCTGAGCAGGTGTGCTACAGTGAGGGACCGTTATGAGAATTAACGATTATTTTTAATATTTAATTAATTCACTGACAGTAAAACGTACAGTTTGTCAGTTGGAGTAACTCTGTGCACTCAAACTGCACCTTTAAATAAGGAAAGAGCTGTGACTCAGCTGCACAGTTCACCTGCAGCTCGGGGCTTTATGTTATTTAGAAAACAGGCTGACCACACAGCTGAGTCAGTCTGTCCAGCAGGTGATCCTGACTGAAGCAGGATTTGTTTCTGTTGTTCAGTTCACCTGAGTCTGACTCAGCTGACTGCAGATCAGCCGAGTGGAGGAGAAGGGCTCAGCTGACTGAATGCTGTTTGTAAACACAGCTGCATTGTGCTCTGTGATTGGTCAGAGCGCTGTGTGGTTGCCAGGATCCCCTGGGATTAAACCAGTTACACCAACATCCCTGGGGGGGGGGGCTTTCTTTTGATATTTCTGTTGTCGTGGAAACAACTGTGATATAAAACTGATCAAACGTATTGAATCATTTGTCACATGAGTGGGCGTGGCCTCAGGGCGCGGTGCCACTTCAGTATCAGCTGTAAACAGTCAGTCAGCCGGCGACCGAATGAGCTGCTGATAAAACCAGGCTTCACTTTCTCTCCCCGACAGCCTGACCTTTGACCCTCACACCCTGACAGAGCTTATACCTCCTTGTGTCCTCTGTCCTCGTGTCCTCTGTCCTTATACCTGCATAGTGTCCTAGGTTTCTCCACCAACTCAGCTACACGTCTGACTTCTCCTTTTGTCAATTTAACAAAGTATAAAAACAGACAGTTATAAAGATGTAAAGTCTTTACTGATAATCACTCAACATATACTTATAGAATACAGCTGCAACTCATGGTATATTTTATATATATATATATATATATATATAAACATGAAACACATTTAACTTCCTGACTGTATAAAAGTACTTAAAACCAGATCATTCTGAACAGGAAAATACTACTTACACATGAGTTATAACACTTTCAGGGGACAAGTATTTTTGCTTTGGATATTCAAGTACATTTTGCTGTACTTTTACTTGATTTGACTGCAGGATTTGTACTAGTAAGTATTTGTACATGATATTACTACGTGTACCCAAGCAAAGGATCTGAGCTGAATACCTCCTCCAGCAGCGACTTTTAGCATGTGGCCGAATAATTCACTTTCTATTTTCCTGTTAGATATTAGAGCTGATGTATTGTATATGTATTGGTATTAAACCGGCCGGCTCCGCTCCGCGCTCAGCCGGAGGCAGCGAACTAAACCCGGCCGCTGGTCGCGGTTTGTCTCGTGCGGTCGGAGCTCAGAGGAATGAGGAACCAGCTGTGACTGTCCGCCATTACCGCCTGTCGGCCCGCCCGTACACACTGACGCACGGGGGGGGGGCTACCAGCAGATTACAGCCATCAGTGATTAACTGGGGGGTGCAGAGGCCAGTGTGCACAGCTGATAACTCGGTTCCACATTAACCCGGAGGCAACGTGACCGGCAGCCGCGTGTTTATTTTGGTGCACAGCTGGAAGAACAACGTCACACTTTCTCTAAACCTCCCGAGTCCCCGAGTCTACCGGGTCCCCGGGTCCCCGAGTCTACCGGGTCCCCGAGTCTACCGAGTCTACCGGGTCTACCGGGTCCCCGAGTCTACCGGGTCCCCGAGTCCCCGAGTCTACCGAGTCTACCGGGTCCCCGAGTCTACCGGGTCCCGAGTCTACCGGGTCCCCGGGTCTACCGAGTCTACCGGGTCTACCGAGTCTACCGGGTCCCCGAGTCTACCGGGTCCCCGAGTCTACCGAGTCTACCGGGTCTCCGAGTCTACCGAGTCTACCGGGTCCCCGAGTCTACCGGGTCCCGGAGCTTGATTAGGGTGTCTGTCTTGACTGGAGAATGAAACAGGAGTCGCATCTAAAGCTTGTTACAGGCGACATCATGAGTCTGCAGAGCGGATCCTATATTGTGTCAAATAATTCAAAACTGATCTGAACAAGTAACGAAACAGGCCCATTGAGACAGAATCTGCAGGGACCTGCAGGGACCTACAGGGACAGGGACCTACAGGGACAGGACCTGCAGGGACCTACAGGGACAGGACCTACAGGGACAGGAACCTACAGGGACCTACAGGAACCTACAGGGACAGGAACTGCAGGGACCTACAGGGACAGGAACCTACAGGGACAGGACCTGCAGGGACAGGAACCTACAGGGACAGGAACCTACGGGGACAGGACCTGCAGGGACCTACAGGGACAGGAACCTACGGGGACAGGACCTGCAGGGACCTACAGGGACAGGACAGGGGTCACGGGTGCCACAACAACACTCAGGTACTGGAAATCACCTAAAGCAGCAGAACTGAAAGAATGGTTCAACTACATGACACAGACCGCGTCATGTGGATCCAGGCTGAGCAGGATGAAGACAGAAGCCATATTATCAAGAAGAAGAAGAAGAAGGGACCAATGTGGGGTCATTCTGAAGGATATCAGCTGTCTGACGACCTTGAAACGTGATCGTTATGTGTGTTTACTTGTATTTGAGCCTGGCTTTGGACTTTGAGGTGCTGTCCTCTCTGATCCGGTCGATGCTTTCAGCCGGAGCCTTTGAATGTGTATTAGAGCTGTCACAGGTGAGGTCATATCAATAACCTGTCATGTACCAACCTTCCCAAATCAATACAAACTTTAATTATTAAACAAACTACTAAACTAAAGCTGATGTTATACCGAGTCAAATCTTATTAAAAGACTGTCAAAGATTAAAATGTGAGTTTGGTTGTGAAACACGAGACGCTGATCAGCAGCTGATCACCGTGTCAGTGCGGATCGATACTTGCACCACCACCGGCATGTCACATAATCATAATGAACATAAATGAATCTATCAGCAGTAACACTAAGGACGCAATAGCCGTATTGATCCGGTATCGATAACCCGAGAAGCCGTCACCGTCAGCAGCTAGCGTTAGCTCGCGGAGCTCAGTGCTGCTAGCGGCGCAGCTAACCGACACGTTCGACGAGAAGAGACGTTTTCCGGCGTCAGACGGCGGAACTCACCGGGACTCTTTACCGGGGACTCTCCACCTCGAAGTCATGAATAATCCAGATCAACTCGGTCACACGTTAAAGTGAAAAAGAGGCTCCGTCCAACGCCGGCGCCTCTCACCAGCTGATAGCTGAAGTCACGATGACTGCGGGGGGGGGGGGGGGGGGGATCTCGCGAGAGTTCGTTGGACGTGGAGCTCAGATCAGGCTCGTTCGAGATGAGCCAGGCCTGCGCAGAATCGATCATCGGCGATCGCCGCGCAATGCATGCCGGTTAATTTGTGTCCGACTTGATCCCGACTTGCTCTGACGTCATGCACTAATGGACAACGATAGGCTCGTTGGAGATGGACTGCGCCTCGTGGACGAGATCAGGCGGCAGCAGGAGGCGCTGACAGAAAGCTGCAGGCAGGTCGGACAGTTTCCAGCAGCATTCAGAGAATATACAGGAAGTGACGGAAATATTTACGTCCTGTTCGATCATCTGTAGGCTGATGGTAGTTTAAGTAGAGCCAAAGATGAACTGTCTCTGGTGGAGTTTACATAAAAACAATGATACAACCCGAACTGTAAGAAATGTAAATACTGAATCAACGTCCTCACAGCTTCATACAGGCATCACAGAGGAACAGCAGCAGTGAGGACGATAACACACAAGTTTCCTTCAGAGAGACACAGAATATATTAGACTCAGTTCCCAACAGGTGTTTAATAGCTTTTCTGTCACTTCACAATAATTATAACTTGGACTAAACATATTCATCTTCTCTGGTTGACAAACACAGTCATCAAGTTGTTCTTAGGCTTTATTATAATTTGTATTTATTATTTAATTCGTTTTTCAAATTATATATATGAATGAATGTATTAGTGAAATTTTTTGTCATGCATGCCGAGCCCTTACAAGACACCATGAACTCAAGCAGACCAGGATCAGAGAGCTGTGCAAACATATTTAAACAATAAAGAAAGTCCATCTTTCACAGTCAAATCCTCAGACCATCATTCAGTAGAACATAATTCATAAATCACTGACTGAAACATTTACTATATTCTAGAAAAATCTAAATAAATTCTTATTAAACTATCTGTCTACACAGAAAATGAGGATTTTCTACAACACGTGGTGTTTGTGGACAAAACTTAAAACCAATCAGCTGTTTGATCAGGCGACAGCCAGGTGTTTCCCATCATGCCCTGGGGCTTGCAGCCGCCTCGATCTCACGAGGTTATCGTTGTCCATTAGTGCATGACGTCAGAGCAAGTCGGGATCAAGTCGGACACAAAACTAACCGGCATGCATTGCGCGGCGATCGCCGGTGATCGATTCTGCGCAGGCCTGGCTCATCTCGAACGAGTCTATCGACTGCAAGACCCAGGGCATGATGGGAAACGCCTGGCTGTCGCCTGATCAAAGAGCTGATTGGCTCTCAGGTTTGTCCACAAACACCACGTGTTGTAGAAAATCCTCATTTTCTGTGTAGATAGATAGTTTAATTAGTATTTATTTATTTCCAGAATATAGTAAATGTTTCGGTCAGTGATTTATGAATTATGTTCTACTGAATGATGCTCTGAGGATTTGACTGTGAAAGATGGACTTTCTCTGTTGTTTAAATATGTTTGCACAGCTCTCTGATCCTGGTCTGTTTGAGTTCATGGTGTCTTGTAAGGGCTCAGCATGCATGACCAAAATTTAACTCATTCATTCATTCATATATATAATTAAAAAAACTAATTAATTAATAAATACAAATTATAATAAAGCCTAAGCACAACTTGATGACTGTGTTTGTCAACCAGAGAAGATGAATATGTTTAGTCCAAGTTATAATTATTGTGAAGTGACAGAAAAGCTATTAAACACCTGTTGGGAACTGAGTCTAATATATTCTGTGTCTCTCTGAAGGAAACTTGTGTGTTATCGTCCTCACTGCTGCTGTTCCTCTGTGATGCCTGTATGAAGCTGTGAGGACGTTGATTCAGTATTTACATTTCTTACAGTTCGGGTTGTATCATTGTTTTTATGTAAACTCCACCAGAGACAGTTCATCTTTGGCTCTACTTAAACTACAGGCAGCCTATAGATGATCGAACAGGATATTTCCGTCACTTCCTGTATATTCTTTGAAGGCTGCTGGAAACTGTCCGACCTGCCTGCAGCTTTCTGTCAGCGCCTCCTGCTGCTGCCGCCTGATCTCGTCCACGACAAGCAGTTCATCTCCAACGAGCCTGTTTATACAGCCAGGGCCTAACGAGCCACGAGCCTACAGCATGGGTGTATAAAGAGAACTACACATGGGTGTATAAAGAGAACTACACATGGGTGTATAAAGAGAACTACAGCCAACTACGAGAAGCTCGCGACATTTCCTGCTCCACGTCGACTCACAGTGACGTCATCACGTGCCCTGCGTGCTCAGGCGGACTGTTCAGTGTCTACAGATTTTAGACCAAAACATCGGGTGTTTCTTCTTCTGTGGAGCTTAAAGTCCGATCCGGGACAGCATTCACACTGCCACCGAGCCGGGACAAACACGGTAACCTCCCGGGAGAACATGTCTGCGGGCTCCGGGAACAGAAACACGAACACGGAACCGTGGGGAAGCTTCGATGATAACCTGATCCAGGTGAGCTAACATGCTAACCAACCAGCTAACTAACCTTCTAACAGGACAACCAACCCGTCAGACGTGCTGACCAGCATAGTTAAGATAACCAGGCTGACCAGTAACGGCCAGGCAGACCAGTTAACCAGGCTGTTACCAGTTAACCAGGCTGTTACCAGTTAACCAGGCTGTTACCAGTTAACCAGGCTGTTACCAGTTAACCAGGCTGTTACCAGCTAAGCAGAAGGGATCAGTTTACCAGGCTGACCAGGCTCTGACATGAACTTTAACTGTGTGAAGTCCTGTAACAAGCGGAGGATTCAGTAATGAGCAGTGTGCTGTGGCGAGGAAACTGGAAACTGAAACGATAAACACGCCTGTAACATGGAGGAAGGAAAAGGACACAACATCTCTAAAGGTATTGATTAGCAGAGGATGTGGCTATGACCGTATCAATTCTGTATTTCCAATAAGATTAAAGATAAATGTTACACAATATATCCAACAAATCTACATTCTCCAAATCTTTAGATATTGAAAACAAATGTTTTTGTAATAATGAACCAGAATCTATAACACATTTATTCTACTATTGTATACGTCCAGTTACATTATCTTTGATGTCCCTCCAAAATAAAGCTCCAGAAATCAGCTTAGAACCAGAGAACAAAGAATCTTGCTGTTTCTAAGTTTCCTTCAACCTCACAGTGATCAGTGATAGTTGTCTGTCCGTCCATGGGGACACTGCAGACCGGAGCTGCTGTCTGCTGGTTCATTCTGTGATGGAGACACCTGACTACAGGGACACTGATACAGGAGCTGCTGCCTGCTGGTTCACCTTCTGCTCTGTTTCTGTCTCGTGTTCAGGGCGGCGGCTCTGCGGTCGTCGACATGGAGAACATGGACGACACGTCGGGCTCCAGTTTTGAGGACATGGGGGAGATGCACCAGAGGATGAAGGAGGAAGAGGAGGTGGCGGCCGAGGCGGCCGCCACAGAGGACGAAGGTGCCGAGGACGGAGAGTTTCTCGGAATGAAGGGGTTAAAGGGGCAGCTGGGCCGACAGGTGGCGGATGAGGTGAGTCCAGATCTGAGGTCACGGGTTCTGTTCTCTGCTTCTATTGGTGGATCAGGGTCATAGATTACCTGTGTGGTGCATTCAGGTGTGGCAGGCGGGGAAGCGTCAGGCCTCCAGAGCCTTCAACCTGTACGCCAACATCGACATCCTGAGGCCGTACTTTGACGTGGAGCCGGTGCAGGTCCGCAGCAGGTAGGACCCTCCAGTTCCTGTTTCCTGTCAGCTGTTTCCGGTTTCCTGCTCAGTCTGATGCTATCTGTCTCCTCTCAGGCTGATGGAGTCCATGATACCTGTCCGCATGATCAACTTCCCCCAGGTACTCTCCTCTACTTCCGGTCTCTTCTCAAGTTCAACAGGACACACTTGCAGTCAGACACTCAATCAATAAGAGTTGAATTTGAATGAGTCTGTTATCCTGTTACAGTCTTTTAGGTTTTTGCTATTCTTGTTTGCAAACTTTGTCCCCTGGTGACCACCGTAGCGTCCCTCTGGAACCTGCTAACACTCCAGCGTCTCTTACTGTCATCGTCATTTTAACCCTCCGCTGCTTTGCTGAGCCCATCATCTTCAGTATTTCAGTCCAGGTCTCATTCATGTCATTGCAGCATAACTAGTGATTCTGCCCCCAACGCGTTCAGACCATAAATATGAGGAATAATGAGTCGGAAGCACCGATATTTGGGCAAAAAGACCAGCTGTAAAAAGTGGGACAATCTACAAGAGGAAGTTGACCAGATTCATGATGACAACCGACAGTCTGTCGTCTGTAACTGACACAGCATCTAGCTGTTTATTTAAGAGCCATCAATAAACTAGAAGACAGAACCACAGTTATAACACAGTCATTAAGGACAAATATTCTTATATTATTCCCAAATGTTTTTTAACGCAACCAGTTATTGTCATTTTGCCTTTCTTCTAATTTACACCTGTATTTTCATTTTTATGGCATTAAAAAGTCTTAGTAGGTCTGACATTTAACTTGCTGATACATGTAGACACCCAGGTCCAGGTCCAGGTCCAGATCCAGGTCCTCTGACAGTTTGTCTTCCTGTGTGTAGAAGATAGCAGGTGAGCTGTACGGTCCTCTGATGCTGGTCTTCACTCTGGTGGCGATCCTGCTGCATGGCATGAAGACGTCAGGAACCGTCATCGTAATAACACACACACACACACACACACACACACACACACACACACAACAGATACACTTGAAAACGCTGAACTTCATCTTTAGTTTAATGTTTGTTGTGTGTGTGCGTTACAGAGGGAGGGGACCCTGATGGGAACAGCTATAGGAACATGTTTTGGTTACTGGCTCGGTGTTTCCTCCTTCATCTACTTCCTGGCATATCTGGTCAACTCTCAGATCACCATGCTGCAGATGCTCTCCCTGCTGGTCGGTACCAGTACTGCAACTACACACAGTACACACATTACACTACACACATTACACTACACACAGTGTACACAGTACTCTACACACAGTTCACACTACACACAGTACACTACACACCAACAGATACAATTGTAAATTAAAAATCATTAAAGGAAATAAATAGAAAGATCAATATTCCAGCTCTAAATTAATTAATTCTGAGAACCTTGAGTGGTTCTTCATGTAGCATCACAGTGTCTTGACAGGAATTTAAATAATTTAGGTCACTTCACTTCCTGTCTCCTGTCGCCAGGGTTATGGTCTGTTTGGTCACTGCGTCGTCCTCCTGATCACCTACAACATCCACTTCCACTTCCTGTTCTACGTCCTCTGGCTGCTGATTGGAGGACTGTCCACTCTGCGCATGGTGAGGACTACATTTCCTATCAGCCCCCTGTTCTCCCTCAGCTGTGAGCTAACCTGGTTTGTGTGTCTCGTCCTCAGGTTGCGGCTCTGTTGTCTCGTACGGTCGGTCAAACTCCTCGTCTCCTCCTCTGTGGGACTCTCTCTCTCCTCCACATGCTCTTCCTGCTCTACCTTCACTTCGCCTACCACAAGATCGTAGAAGGTCAGAAACTACAGTATCTCATCATAATTTATTGAGGTCATGTGACTATCCACAGTTTACCTGTTGATGTCAGTGTTTGTGTCAGAGTGAGACCTCCTGTCGTGTGTCAGAGTCAAGTCCTTTTTATTTCTGTAGCGCCAAATATAACAAAAGTTATCTCAGACCGACTCTTTAAAATATTATTTACAGACCCACAGTTCCCACCATGAGCAGCACTTGGTCACAGTGGAAGGAAAAACTCCCTTTAACAGGTAGAAACCTGGAGCAGAAGGAGAGGGGGTCTGCCTCCAGAACCCAATCTGGGAGCTGGTTCCACAGGAGAGGAGCTTGGTAACTGAAGGCTCTGGCTCCTGTTCTACTTTTAGAGACCACAACGAACCATGCGTTCTGTGAGCGTAGTGCTCTAGTGGGGTAATACGGTACTATCAGCTCTTTAAGATGTGATGGTGCCTGACCATTAAGAGCTTTGTAGGTGAGGAGGAGGATTTTAAATTCTATTCTGGATTTTACAGGGAGCCAGTGCAGAGAAGCTCATATTGGAGAAATATGTTCTCTTTTGCTGGTTCCTGTCAGTACACGTGCAGCAGCATTCTGGATCAGCTGGAGAGTCTTTAGAGACTTATCGGGGCAGCCGATAATAAGGAATTACAATAATCCAACCTAGAAGTAACAAATGCATGAACTAGTTTTTCTGCATCTTTTTGAGACAGGATGTGCCTGATTTTTATAATGTTATGTAGATGGAAGAAGGCAGTCCTTGAAGTCTGTTTTATATGGGTATTAAAGGACATGTCCTGATCAAAGATTACTCCTAGATTCCTTACAGTGGTGCTAGAGGCCAGGGCAATGCCATCTAGAGTAACTATATCTATAGATAATGTGTCTCGCAGGTGTTTGGGGCCAAGAACAATAACCTCAGTTTGTCTGAGTTTAACAGCAAAAAAATCTAGGTCATCCAGTTTTTTATGTCCTTAATGCCTGAAGTTTGACTAACTTATCGGTTTCATCTGGCTTTATCGAAAAGTATAATTGTGTATCATCTGCATAGCAGTGAAAGTTTATGGAGTGTTTCCTAATAATATTGCCTAAAGGAAGCATATATAAGATGAATATAATTGGTCTTATCACAGAACCTTGTGGAACTCTGTGACTAATTTCGGTGTGAGACCTCCTGTTGTGTTGCTGTCGTGTGTCAGAGTGAGACCTATCCTTCTGGTTTCAGGGCTGCTGGACTCTCTGGAAGGACCCAACATGGCTCCCATCCAGCGGGTGGCCAGAGACGTGCCTGAGCTGACCCTTAACGCCACAGTGCGGAGCCTGGGGCCCCTGCTGAGGAGCCGCTGAACTCTTTTCAGTGTTTCTAAATGTTTTTATTGTTTTCTCATGTTCTTGTGTATTTATAGTTTCTGACTCAAACAAACTTTATGGACCGAGTGAGTCAACAAGCTCCATCTCTTTAACAGATCTCCTGCAGTTAGTGTCGTGTGTCGGGTGTCAGGTGTCAGGTGTCATGCAGAATATGTTTGAATAAAGATGTTATATTACCATGCAGAGTTCAGCTGTGCAGCTTTTTATTATTAAATACATATAAACTTTATATATTAGATGAGTTTACATTGTGGAACTACTTCCACCAATAGTACTTAAGTACAAAGATTTTGTAAAATATAATATTTATTTTAACGTCCCTTTTAGGAACTGCAGACTAAACTATTACTTTGAAATTTTACTTTTAAAACCGGCTTACTTTACCCTGTGCGCGACCTGCCAGGTAGGTGTACCCCGCCTCTAGTCTGCACCAATCAGAGGCGAGCGGTGTAGACTGTTGAGATTCAGCCAATCAGAGCGTGCGTCCGCGGGCCTGCGAGACTCTGCTCAGGGAGTAAATAAAGGATCCAGTGTTACGTAGGACGGCACGTCACCGCCTCGTTTGCATCCAGCGCGGGAATCGGCAGCAGGAAGACGCGGCTTGGACAGAGACATAAAAGACAGTAGAGACAGGAAGTAAAGACGGGAAGTAGAGACGGGAAGTAGAGACGGGAAGTAGAGACGGGAAGTAGAGACGGGAAGTAGAGACGGGATGAAGGTGTATTTCTGCGGGAGTATCCGCGGCGGCAGAGATGACGTACATCTGTACCGGAGGATCATTGAGAAGCTGCAGAGCTACGGGACCGTGCTGACTGAGCACGTGGGCAGCAGGGAGCTCACCGACAGAGGTGACACACACACACACACACACACACAGACACACAGACACACACACATACACACAGACACACAGACACACACACACACACATACACACAGACACACACAGACACACAGACACACAGACACACACAGACACACGCACACACACACATACACACAGACACACAGACACACACAGACACACATACACACAGACACACAAACACACGCACACACACAGACACACACAGACACACACAGACACACACACACATACACACAGACACACAGACACACACAGACACACACACATACACACAGACACACAGACACACACAGACACACAAACACACGCACACACACACAGACACACACACACACACACACATACACACAGACACACACACACACACACATACACACACACACACACACACAGACACACACACATACACACAGACACACACACAGACACACAAACACACGCACACACACACAGACACACACACACACAGACACACACAGACAGACACACACACACACACACAGACACACACACACACACAGACATGATGGTGTCATGTGAGAGCTGCCACCTCTTGCCTACTTGCAGTGCTGGAACCTGGAACCTGAAACCCGCGCATAAACACACACACACAAACACACACAGACTTAACTGATCATCATTAACAGTAATCAATAACAGCCAGTCAGGTCTCCACCTCTGTTTGTGGATCCAGTGAGTCATGGATCAATGATTCCACTGATTGATCAATAATCAGATGAGGGCCTGCAGTGTTCCAAATGTCACCTGGTTGTTGTAGTTCTTATTTGAACCCTTTTGTAGTTCTCTTTAGACTCTGTGGGGATCGTTAGGATTTTATCAATACTTGTCAATACTCTTATTGGTTCTTTTTCATTACTAAATAATCGCTTTTTTGAAATGTTTTGAAATAGAATAAATTCAGAACAGAATTAAAATGTATTTATATTTTAAATTAAACTAAATGTAGAACAAAGTAAAGTCAATAATATTTCACTGATCAATTTTAATATATAAAGATAATCAATTATTGTATTGATAAAGTATTGGCTTTGTATCGGTCTGACAGTATTGAGCAACACAGAGAGCAGACGTGTGGACGCCTCACTGTCGGGACGTCTTTTAAACTAAAAGTGAAAACAGTGAATTATAAATGACCACAGTTGTTTTTTCAAAATAAAACATATTTTAAACTGTTGCTATTCCTCTTCAAGAGAGGGGACAGGACAGGACAGGTGGAGACAGGTGAGGACAGGAGAGGACAGGTGGAGACGTGAGGACAGGTAGAGACAGGAGGGGACAGGTGGAGACATGAGGACAGGAGGGGACAGGAGAGGACAGGTGGAGACATGAGGACAGGAGGGGACAGGAGAGGACAGGTGGAGACGTGAGGACAGGAGGGGACAGGAGAGGACAGGTGGAGACAGGTGAGCACAGGTTAAACACGTATGAACACCCACCGGAGTTGGGTTTGTAGTAATAATAAATAATAATCAATAATATAATCAATAATAACTGTACTTGGCATAACTAAATAAAAACTAGGATTTCATTATAAGCAGTATTAACATAATTAAGGAGCAGTAATATTGATTATAAAGTTCAATAAATAAAAAAAACAGTTAATTCAATAATAACGATTCAGAACATTTGGAGCCAATCAGATCAATACAGAGATCAAAGGAGTGTGTGATGTCACTGAGGTGCTGTGCTGTGATTGGACAGGAGAGGACGCCACGGCAGCAGGAGACAGATTCATCCATGACCGAGACGTCGACTGGCTCCGACAGTCCGACAGTGAGGCCCCGACACGGTTTATTGATTACTAATTAATGCCTGCAGGTGTGTGTGACCTCTGATCTTTGACCTGTTCAGTGATCGTGGCGGAGGTGACGCAGCCGTCACTCGGCGTCGGCTACGAGCTCGGCCGTGCCGTCGCCATGAAGAAGAAAATCTTCTGTCTGTTCAGACCATCTTCAGGACGCCGTAAGGACACTTCCTGTCTCTCTCTATCACTTCTTGTGTCGCTCACTTCCTGTCTGTCTGTCTCTCACTTCCTGTCTCTGACTTCCTGTCTGCCTGTCTCTCACTTCCTGTACGTATGTCTGTCTCTCTTCTCTATCACTTCCTGTGTCTCTCACTTCCTGTGTGTCTCTTTGCAGGTCTGTCTGCGATGATTCGCGGCGCTGACGACGGCGAGCTCTTCGTGGTCAGAGATTACAGCGAGGACGAGGTGGATAACGTATTGGACGAGTTCTTCAGCAGAACCTGAAGAACTCTGTAAACGTGTTCAGTTTGTTCACTCAATAAAGTTAAAATGAAGAATAAAATCTGTCTGTCTGTTTCTACCTGAACAGGTGAGTATTTAATCAGATTAATTAAATCAGCAGCTAATCTGAAACTGTCAAAAAGTTGTTTTACCTCCAAACATACAACACTGAGAATATTTTTCTTCTCTGATGAACGAATGCAGATCTGAAGAACATGAAGTCTGAGGGGGAACAAAACTCAGCTGCAACAACATGTAATAATAATAATAAATAATTAATCTGCATTGTCACAGAGCAAAGCGGGAAATATGTTTCTCTAAATGTAAAGAAATTCAAGTGGAGGATGAAGCAGGAAACAGGAGTTCTGGTTCACGTTGTGGTTCAGTTCCTCGAGCGTCCTGCAGGTGGCAGCAACGCTCAGGGAGAAGCAAGAGGAAATGTTAAATACAAAGAATGGCTTAGTCAGTCTTTATGGTTCCCAAAAGAACCCAGAGGATCCTCAGGAACCTGGAGGAAATCACAGGCAGTGGTGTGACATCATCAGGAGGGGGCGCCCTCTGACAGCAGCCGCTCAACATGAAGAAGAAACAAAGTGATTCATTATTCAATAATTATAAATAATTCAGAGCTGTTTGATCAATATCTGCTGTTGCCAAGCAACAGGAGACAAACACACACACACACACACACAAACATTATCTCTGATCAACGATGTGATAATCACCTGTGTGTGTGTGAGACAGCGTTCATTAATATTAATGATGTCACTCAATCAGCAGCTGATCAGGTGACACCCTGCTGACCTGAAGGAACAAACTTTAACCTCAAATCACAAGTTTTAATTTGGACAAAATAAAACACAAAGACTGAGCTACGTTTAAAATATTTATTTGTTTTAAAATATACATCAGTTTACAAATTCAGAAAATAAAATCGTTAGTAGAGTTTTAACAGTCTTTTTTGTAGTTTTTTTTCCTTATTTTTTGTAGTTTTATTTCTGAACAGTAAGTGAAACAAACAATGAAACCAGGAAAACTCGCTGAGACGATCGGAGGAGCTGCAGACAGTTCAGGTGACCCAGAAAGCACCACGGCTGGGGTCAGAGGTCAGCGGGTGACAGCACCTGTGGGCAGAGGGCGAGGAGGCGGAGCTACAATCTGCCAAACGTTCAGCGCTCAACATCCAACAATCGCTCCTCAAACCCTCCTCAGGTTCCCCTTACACCTTTCATTTGTCCTCAGGTGAGTCCACATCCTGAATTAAAAGGACCTGGCCGTCCCCGGCGGCCATGTTGGAGGTCCTTGTTTTGACTTGAGCTTGTTAGCATCAGGCTCGTTGGTTAACAGTTTGTTTGGTCACTTCCTGGTTGTTTCTCTGCTGGATCACAAACTTCTTCCAGGGCTTTCAACCACATCTCAGTCTTCATCACTGATGAAGAGGTAACAGTATTTACAGGTGGTATCAGCTGAAAATTAATACTAATTAACAGTTTTTTTGTTGTGAACGAAACCAGTTTGGAACCACGAGAATATGATTTTAACGTTTGGGACATTTTCGATATCAGAATTACTGATGAGAAAACAAGGAAGTGACAAACTGCTATCTAACGTAGCGTTCAGGTCACGCAGGACAGACAAGTTCTTAATGTTGCACCGTATCCAGACGGTTAAACACATTTAACAACTGACTTTGTCCCTTTAGCATTTAGTGTTAAATATTTCACATTTACAATATTTAGCACTAAACGTGGTGGAACGTGGCACAAACCTCACATGTGAATACGAACTTTTGGTGTTTTTAAAGTTCTGCATTTAGAAGTTTACAAGAAGCAGTCGCGTCCCGTTGGACATGAACGCAGCTGAAGCGACAGAATAAACTGAGACGTGACAGTAAAGTGAACACAGTGATTTCAACCCTCACACAGACCGGTGAGTCCTCCTGATGCATGCTGGGACACGAAGGCGACTTTAAACTGACTATGGATCAGCAGACAGACAGACGTCAGCCGGTTGAACTCTGATTTAAAATATCTAAAGGTTAGTAAACACTGAATGAACCATTAATTACATTATTAATGACATTCACATTAGTAAGTTATTCATTCATTAGTTTACACTCAGGAGCTTTCAGCTGTGTCACATGGTCTTCATCAGCACAACTTCTACACAAACACCTTAACAGCTACAGAGGAGGCGTGTCAACACATTCATTTCCATGACAACTGAGCTGAAGAGGACCCTGTGGTTTAGTTAAAAGCTCTGGAAAATGTAGTAAGTGGACTTTGAGTTGAGATTGTTTTGTAAAAGTCAGAATTAATCAAATGTTTATCGGGAGTTCAAACAAAAAAGAGCTGTGTTTAAAAGAGGAAGACAAGGGAGGAAGGAAACGAGGAGGAGGAGGAGCAGGAGGACCTTTGCTGAGACGAGGTGGCAGGTCGACGTCTCCAAATTATATTCATGAAGAAGAGTCATTAAAGTTGCACGAGTCCAGATGTAAAGTCTATTTATACCCAGAATGCATCACTCTACAACACACACACACACACTTTAGTTTCAGACTTCCTGTTCTCTCCTCTCGTCTCCTGAACATCTGATGACTCGTATGAAATATTAAACACACACACACAAAATTATTAGCCACCCATTTCCGACGGTAATAAAACGTTAATAATTTAACAGCAGCTGCTCGTTCTGCTAATTACAGAAGAAGAAGAAGACGAAGACAAAGGAGGAGGAGGAGGTTTCTGGGATTCGGGAGGTTTCACTGGGCTCCTGCTGCCGTCAAACAGGAGAAAATGTTTCTTGAATAATTCAGCAGCTCAGAGACCAAACAGGCTGCTGTTAAAGGACCAAACCGCTGTTGTTACATGTTTTATTTACCCACAGTCCCATTCAGAGCGCACAACAGCTCTGCTGACGGGTTGAAACTCCGCTATGCTTCTTTAAAAAGAACACCATCAGAATCAATAATCAATACTCTGGTCACTCCTCTGCAGGGGGTTCTACTGATCGATGTGATCTTGTGAATGTGGCGAACACGGGGATCGAAACTGCGACCAGCCAGTTACATTCTGTGTCCCATAATGCACCACTCTCCTTATCATAGATCAGTACTAACGAAATTATTCATCTCCGACATTAATCGTCATTTTAAAGACTAATTAATCAATAACTGATGACAAAACAGCTGTTGTCCTACAGATCAATACTACAGATCGATACGGTTTGATCTTCAGCACCGACACACTGATCAGAGTTCAAACACCTGCTGATCAATACCTGATCACTTCCTGTCAAAACAAAACGTTCTAAATCAAATGATTTTCATGACGTCAATCAATCAGTCAGCGGATCAATCAGTGATCGGTGAGTCAAAATCAGAACGGTGAGGAAGACGACGACCACCTCAGAGACGAAGAACAAACTCAAAGTTGAAGTACGGAAGCTCAGCAGTGCCAGAAACAGAAAAGACTGCGTTCACACCTCCAACAGGCGTCTCAGCTAATGATTATCGATAGAATGATTGATCGATCGGCGAAGCCGGAACCAGGAACTGATTTTTATAGGTTTTTGGATCCTGTCAACCTTGTCTGATTTGAATCATTTCAGTTTCAGACTCTTATGAACCCCCTTTCCTACAAAATATTTGTAAGTAAAGTTCGTAAAAAGGGTCTTCTGTTAGTGTTCTGGCACTTACAGGCTTCCGTAATCGTGACAACATCCGAACATAAAAACAAAATGATCAAAATAAATCAAATGATCAATAATCTCTTAATAACCAAGAAAAACAACAAGGTGATAATGAACAACGACTGGATGGTTACAGTCCAGCGGGGAGAGGCTCCGCCCCCGGCCCCGCCCCCTGCAGGTACAGAGCGTGGGGGGGGGGGGGGGGGGGGGGGGGGACTCCTGACGAACCAATAACCAATCAGTGACTCAATAACAACAGGCCATGACAGGAAATCAATGATTAATATAGACAAGAAATTAAAAGTCTGACCTTCAGCAGGCCCGGCGTCATACTCGCAACCTTTGGGGGGGGAGGCACTGAGAGTGAGTGAGTGAGTGTGTGAGTGTGTGTGTGTGTGTGTGTGTGTGTGTGTGTGTGTGTGTGTGTGTGTTCTCTTCAAAATAAAAGCTCCAGGTCAGAAAACAAAGTGAAAACGTCCGTCAAGTTTTTAGTTTTTTCTTTTTCCCCCCAAAGTCTGACCAAAAACACACACACAGACACACACACACACACACACACACACACACACAGAAGAGGCCAGTGTGGGGTTTCTGATATTGATTCTAATACTGATTATTCAAAATTTAAGTGTGTTGTAGTTTAATCATACGTCCACATACTTTTTGCCAGTTTGTGTTGGTTTGCAGACGACACCAACCAAACTCTGTACAATCTTTCATAACTTTCATAATTATTAATTTAAATGTTCAATTATATTTGAAGTTCATGAAAAATGTTCTTCTGTTTCCTAAAACTCATCTTTAAAAATACTGAATTCATTTCATTCAGAAAAATACACTTTTTATTTACTTATAATTCTTTGTTTGTGTGAAGCTAAACAACAAAAAGATCAGCTGATCCACTGATACTGAGGTCGATTATCAGCTGAAAACCACAACTGATCGATCACATGCACGCACACACACACACACACACACACACACTCGGGTGAGGCGGCGAGCTCGGCAGCATACGGTAGAGTATGGCTATATCCTGGATGGGCGTGACCTCTGACAGACAGGTCAGTTGCCATGGAGACAGACAGCAGCGGGCGGTGGCGGGCTTCAGTCCAGCAGGGTGCCTTGCTCCTGGGCTCGAGTCAGGCTGTCTTTGCGGTGCAGGTGGTGCACGCCCATCCTCTTCGGACTCTTCTGCGGCCGCTGCGGGGCGTTGGAGGCGGTGGGGTCGAAGTCCAGGAGGCGGGGTGAGATGATGGGCAGGTTGTGGGGGAGGACGTCTCGCTCCTCAGCTGAGCTCTCCTCCTCCTCCTCCTCCTCCTCCTCCTTCTCCTCCTCTAACTCCTTCCTGCAGTTGTCGGTGTGGCCGGTCGCCACGTCAACCGCAGTGTCCCCACTGCCGCCATCGTCCTCTAGGTTCATCAGGAGCCTCTCGCCCTCCTCCGTGGAGCCACCATCGCCGCCACCGTAGCGCCCCCTCCTGCCGGGCCTCTGCTCGGTGTCGGTGTCGGTGTCGAGGCTGGAGCCGCGGCTCGGCGTCCAGCTGCGCGCCGACGAGCCCTCCTCGCCGTCTGAGTACGCCGCCCTGTGGCGGTTGGAGGAGGACGAAGCCCCGCCCCCTGGCGGCGGCCTCCTGCCTTGCAAATCCTGAGCCGTCTGACTGCTGAAGGACGTGCGGTGAGTCACAGAGCCGTCAGAGGACGGCGCCATCTTCTCTACAAACATCCGCTGCCAGTTGGCCAGCAGGTCCTCCTCCGAGCTGCCGGAGCTCGCCAGGACGCTGGGAGCCTGTGGGGGGGGGGGGGCAGGTCTGTTAAAGGAGCAGCCCACTGACTTCAGGGACACATGAGGGTCCTGGTTAGTCCTCCTGACTAACAAGGACCAGAGCTAGTTCTGGTTAATAACCTTCCCTGGGTTTTGTCTCTCAGGCTGAAAGGAACCTGAAGACAGAACTCAGGGCGAGAACGAGTTAATATTAGCTTGTTAGTAAGACTCCACGATTTTTTGTTTGGGCTCTTTCACACACAGTGACACGGTAACCATGGTGACGGTTCAGATGCTGGCGGCCGTAACCATGGTGATGGTTCAAACACTGTCGTTAGATATAAAGACGGACGAGAAAATAATTTACAAACCAAACAGTCTCAACATTAAGGAAAGTACGCTGTGCGTTACCTGCGGTGGGCTGCTGAATGGGCTGGACTGGCTGGACAGCGGCTCGCTTGCGGCGTCCCGCTGTGACTGCGGAGTGCGCTGGTGGACCCCGCCACCGGAGGAGGAGGAGGGGGCGGGGCTGCCGGGGGCCTGCCGCTCGTCGTCATTCTGGACGAGGCTCAGGGAGATAGCCTGCCGCGTGGCGTAGGTGCAGTTGGGCAGCGGGGAGTTTTTGGGGATCTTCACTTTGTCGTCCGATGAGAACTCGATGACCTTGCGGCCGGGGTACATCGGGTGGGGGGGCAGCGGCGCCGGGTAAGGGTTCAGCTTCTCGAAGGACGGAGCCCTGCCTGCCTCCTCGCCGCCCGACTGCCCGTCCAGACTGCTCTGACTGCGACAGGAGCCGTTCTGCTGCGCCGCGTCCTGACCACCATTCTCCCGGCCGCGGCCTTCGGCCCCCGCGGGGCCCGTCATGTCCACGTGCACAAAGACGTCCTCTGCGACAGGCCGACCGCAGCTGCTGGACTGGGCCGAGTTCAGGACCAGCGGCTCAGGTTTTTCCAGGACGCGGGCAATGACGGAGGTCGGCACAACATCGGCGGGTGTCAAACTGAGCGTGTCTGGGTCCTGAGAGCCGGGGGCGGGGCCTCGCTCCGGCAGGCTGTTCTTCATGTGTTTATTCAGCATGTCCTGCAGCTCGTAGGGCAGCTGCAACACACACACACACACACACACACACACACACACACACACACACACTGAGTGTTAGAGTGTTTCCAGGAAGTGGGTCGGATCAGCTGAGTCTCTATAAACTCTAATGGAACTAATGGAACCATCAACGCTCTCTGCAGAACCAGAACACACACTCAAATGTTTGTACAGCTATACTTGTGAGGACGTCTCCCCCCCCCCCCCCGACCTGAACCTGGACCCGAACCCTAAAGCCAAGTCTGAACCCTCAAACAGCAGTTGAAGGTGTCTCAGAAAGCGAGGACAGGCCAACATGTCCTCACTTTCCAAACATGTCCTCACTCCTATGGTCTAAAACTCAAACTGGTTCTCACAAAGATAGATGTACAAGTACACAAACACAAACACACACAATAACAGAAACCAACATGTTAGAACCCAGTAGAATAATAAGGTCACTTACATCAGCAAACTTGTGGTTCCTGAAATGCGACTTGTTGCATTTGAGCAGCTGGACGGCCAAGTTACAGTCCTGCCTGTAGCGCTCCTGAACACAACACACACATCAACACACACAGTCGTACGTCAGAAACTTCAGGGTGTTCCATGTTACAGATGAGTGAGGTCAGCTGGGACGTCAGCTGTGAGGAACTTTCCATCCTCTGACATCACGGAGTCGGTGAATAAAAAAAAACATGAATAAAAAGACTTAGAAAGATGTGATGTATCGGAGAGGCTGTCACCCAATCAGAGGGCAGGACCGAGACTGTGCGTGACGAAGCAAGGTAATAATGAAGATACAAATCAACCAGTTTGATAATTCAAAGTCAATATGTTCCTGAGTCATCAAATGGGCCACATGATCATCAGGAGACGCTCGGTCGGAGCATGCTCAGTGTAGAGTAATCAGTAATCAATCTGAAACTAATCAGTGATCAATGAGCTGGTTCAGCAGACAGACTAACCAGCTGGTTTAGTGTTCGTGTGGAGACAGGAGCCGGCCGCGGTCTGTTGCAGGATGGGGAGACGGTTACCATGGTAACCACACATATGGGTATTTACTGTGCTGTAGGAAGGAACCGTCATTATCAATCAATGATCATTACGAGGTTAGCTTAGCATAATCAGATCCCTCCCTCTCCTGATTGGACGGCTGGATGGAGCTACACGTTTCCTAGCAACAGATTCATACATCAGTAAAGTCTTTACAAACTGAGACGTTCCTTCAGTTTTAACGAGCAGATTTAGTGACGTTACAGGATGGAATTGATGCTCAGACTGAGCGTCTGGACTCAGACTGAGCGTCTGGACTCCACCTCACTTCCTGTTTCAGAGCTCCGATGGTGGAACCGATCAATACCTCAGTTATAACTCATTACTATCCGAGTTCAGCACGTTGATACTGCTGAGACTGTTGACAGTCAGGTGTCTCAGGAGAAGCCTGTGGACATAAAAACTGAAGGAGAGGAGAGTCAACTACAACTCCCAGGGTGCCTTTCACTTACAGACAGCCAACCACAGAGCTTCACATTAGATCGCACTGCTGAGTTTACAATCTGCAGTTTTGGATGAATTTAGTAACCATGGTGATAGGTTTGAGCTCTGACTGGCTTCTTCTCCACAGCAACAGCAGCTGAGGCTCGTGGGTATTGTAGTGTTTAGAGACAGAACATAAACCTGTACGATGGTTTCACTGATCCAGGAGAATTTGAGTTGCAGAAAGAGCAACTGGTGAAGGTGAAGCACTGAAAGGAGCGGAAATGTCAGTTGATGGTGAAGCCAAGTAGCCGATTCAAATGTCAACTAACATATGAGTACTGAACGCAGCCGAGTTAAACTTCTTTAAAGAGTCAAGGGCCAGTCAGAGGTCACGCCTAAAACGTGGAAACGCCAGCCATTCCTTTTATCTAAATGCTTGGGAGGTGGCGCTACTGTTGCGTCTGCCGTTACTAAGCAACCAGCCAGTCTGCGGCGATCTGTTGATTTAGACATTTCATGCAGAAGAGTTGCAGTCATTTTGCAGTAAGCCTCAACCAACTAAGAAAAAGGTTGCAGCTCCATCAATTCCTCTCAGTAAGTTTATGGCTCAGTATGTCTGTGTTCGTCCCAACCTTCAAGCCCGAGAAAAACACGGAGAATTTCACCAACTGATCGACTGGACGATGGACAAAGCGGACAAAGACCAGTTTGACCTTCTGAGAGAAGTCAGGCCGAGCATCAAACCATCTCACACGGCTGTGCATTCGTCCGAGGTAACTTGAACATCGGCTATCTGGACTGCTATTAATCTAGGACTGAATCATGTTGTAACATCCTGTGGAGCTGATTGGTTCATTCTTGTCACATGACCTGAGATCGTTTGCTGCATTCAAAAAAGTTGAAATTTTTCCATCTTGGTGGAGGCACCCGAAGAAACAGGTGCGTTGCAACAGACGCACACAGCAACGGCGTCGCTCTCGGTTTTGAGCGTGTCTCCATTGAAAATAATGAATTTGCGCGTGTAATAGACGCTACATCTGAACAGCCCCTAACAGATTCAAACTGAAATCTCAGTTTAAATCTAAGAAGTCCCAGATTCGAGGACTAAACATTTTGCGTAAAAAAAAAAAAAAAAAAAGGGAGCATAAAACATGAACTGCGTTTACAGAAAAACTATAACAAGCTGATTTAATGTATAAAAGTGAGTCTTTACTCACATTAAGCTCCTCCAGTCGGTCGATTGTGTTCTTGGCATCCAGCAGTTTGTTGGTGAGCTCCACGATCTCCTGATCCATCGTCTTTTTGTCCCTCTCCACCTTCCGTAGCTGTAGGAGGAGCAAGGACATCATTTTAGATCATCAACTGTCAATCACAGGCTGGACAGCCAATCGGGAGCCTGAGGTGACAGGAGGCGGGCCTACATTCAGATCATGTGGGAATAAACTTCAAAGTACACATTAGAAAAAAATATTCATACGTTTAAACTGGTTAGAATCCATGTAGACGCAATTTTGTAGTTTGATGAGCTGTATTTTCCTTTTTTCTGAGTATTCTGTTTAAACTAAAGTCTGTCCAGGAGTTAACAGTCAACCTGTGATCAGAAAGTGAAAATGCTTCACGCTTTATTTAACATTAAACTGTAGATTTCACTATTGGTAAACTTCATCATCTGACAGCTGAGCCGTTACTTATTTTTAAGTCTCCATTTCTACAGTTTTCCCAGATAATTTGAATGCTGCATTAACTAGCAGCCTTTTACATATGCATTATGGGATGCGGCGGTATGGCTGTTGCTGCGAGATGATCAATATGATCGATAAGATCTTGATCAAAGCTGAAATGTTTTCATCAACTTTTTTCCAGCATTGGAAAACTATAACTACTAACTATCAAATGAAGGAGTCTGTTAGCGTTGACTTCCTGTCGTCATTGATCGATGGAGCTTTCACCTTCCTGTCGTCATTGATCGATGGAGCTTTCACTGGAGGTTATGACACGTTACATCTACTGCACATGTGCAGCTGAGTACAACTTCATTTATTCTGTTTAAGGGTCCATTGTTCCAAATATTTTCATAATATTTAATATAAATCACATCAGGTCTCAGGAAACAATCAGAGTGTATCAGGGATAATTATTAATAATGCAGCAATTTGCATTCCTTTTTTTGCCTATTAGCAGTACTATGAAACAAAAGGCATGATTAACAACTTCATGATAATTTGATGTGTGTGTGTGTGTGTGTGTGTGTGTGTGTGTGTATGCTAATCTCTTATCATCCATCCAGCATATAGTTGCCTTATAGTTCCGCGTGTCACCAACTGAGTGAAAGTCCTGATCTATCGGTGCGATCGGCCTCATGTCATCATTTTAATCGTTGCGGTCACTTTTTTTTTTGTTTTGTTTTTTTTTTTTATCTACAAGCACAAACAAAGAAAGCTACAATTGTTAGCTGTGATAAGACAGACGGAGTTTTTCACACCAAGTCCAAAGAGTTTGGAGTCTGATTAGAAGACAAAATGCAGCTCTGATATAGATTAAAATTCTATTTCTACCAAGAAAATCAATAAACAAAATGTCATAAATGACAAAAATAAAAATACTCAGGTTTAGTCAAAATCCTGAATTAAAGATTGTGGCTAAGAAAAGTTTACTGTAAGTTAAAACTATTAAAATGAGAAGTCCAAATTTAGATATTAAACATTTACTAAAAAGTTCAAGTTTCTGCTTTTTATAACCTTGACAACTAAGACTTATCTGTTATCTCTTGATCTTAACCATGAATATTTTTATAACAATCATTTCTAACATTTAATTTATTGTTTTTTTTTTCCTTGTGGAGATTCAATAGATGGTTAATTTCACTTCTGAGGAGAAACTGTGTGTCAGAAGGAGAATTTCACTCCTTGATACTGAAGCTTCAGCTAAAAGATCCAGGTGATCCTCCAGTAGAACTTCATTCATAAAATAAGCGTTTAAACGGATTAAACAAAAAGACATTGATGCTGTAGTTTGAGACCAAACATGAGGTGAGGACTTGGTGTTCAAACACCTTCAGACAGAAAAACACCAGAGAAGAAGAAAACTGAGGAGGAGGATGGACAGAAGGTGAGGAGGAGGAAGAAGATGAATGAAACGCAACTGCATGAACCCATGTCTGACTGACGGCAGCCTGATGAAGATGAAGATGATGAAGATGAGTCAATCCATCACAGAGCAGCGTGAGAAAAGAGGAGAAAAAAGAAAAAGAAAAGACAGAGATGAAGAACGACATCACACAATCAGAAGAAAACAGGAAGTCTGAATCAAACCTGAATCTGTGAATGTTTCATTATTGTATTTTAATTACAACTTTAAAGTACACATACTTTATAGAAATATATCCAAGTTTCAGGACCAAAATCTGACATTTATATTTCCCCAGAAAAGTAGTTACGTTTGTTGGTTGAATAAAAGAAGCACTTTGATCTGTCAGGTTCTTTATTCAATAAACGGTCACTTCCTGATTTGTGATTTATATCCGTATCATGACATGAAAACGACACTGTGACACTCCTGCAGCAGATATTCATGTTTTAGGTCAAAATAAAGAAATTACAGTTAATCAAAGTGAGGAGTAAAAGTCAGAGAGTAACCGTGGTAATACGGTCATGATGTTAATTATCTGCCTTTAATTTCTTATTCTTACACAGTGACCTCTGACCTCCTGCTCTGTCGCCTATGGCAACCATCCTGCTGTCCGTCAACTCCACTTTTCCACAGTTAATCAATAGACTGCCTCAGTGTGTTTTCATTTAGTCATCGATCAGTTATCGAGCGAGTTTGATCAATGAACCGCACACACATTAATGTTGTGTCATCAGTCTGTGATAAATACATCAAGTTTTGGTTTTTATTATAAAATCACAAGGATCAAAAGTTGGGTCATCAATAAAGTTTGTTTCAGAAGACACAACATGATAATTCATCTGACCCAGAAGAGTTTACTGTAGTTATAGTAAATCTGGACATCACTGTGAAACTTCAATCATTTCTTTTCTTTTTCTAATCTGCATTTAAAAGTCTGACAAGTAAATTCTATTTTTTTGTATTTATTGATTTTAGTATTTAGATTCACCGACAGATGTTTGGCAGCTTCGAGGCTCAGATGACTAACGAGGGTGAGTAAAGGTTTCTGTTTGACTTCAGCAACAGTTAACTGACTTGGTCAAAGGTCAGGAGAAGAAGGTGAAAGGTTACCAGAGCGTGAAGCTTCTCCTCCAGGTCCTGATTGGCTCTCTGAGATGCTGTGTAGCTGTTCTGGAGTCTGGAGAGAGAGAGACAAGAGGGTTACTGGGCATGCTCGCTTGCCCTTGCAGGACAAACAGGAACTTCTTTTAACTCTCTCCTTTAATTCTTCTGTTTTACATTTTTTACATCTCAGATTACTAGAGAACGAAGGGGAGGTTTTTTGGGGAGTCACAGGCCAGCCACAGCCGAGTCATAGCCCAGCCACAGTCGAGTCATAGCCCAGCCACAGCCGAGTCATAGCCCAGCCACAGTCGAGTCAAAGCCCAGCCACAGGCCAGCCACAGCCGAGTCAAAGCCCAGCCACAGTCGAGTCATAGCCCAGCCACAGGCCAGGCACAGCCGAGTCAAAGCCCAGCCACAGTCGAGTCAAAGCCCAGCCACAGTCGAGTCAAAGCCCAGCCACAGGCCAGCCACAGCCGAGTCAAAGCCGAGTCAAAGCCCAGCCACAGTCGAGTCATAACCCAGCCACAGTAGAGTCATAGCCCAGCCACAGTCGAGTCATAGCCCAGCCACAGTCGAGTCATAACCCAGCCACAGTCGAGTCATAGCCCAGCCACAGCCGAGTCATAGCCCAGCCACAGCCGAGTCAAAGCCCAGCCACAGCCGAGTCAAAGCCCAGCCACAGCCGAGTCATAGCCCAGCCACAGCAAAGTCTCTACAGGTCCCAGCCGAATTAAGCAGAATGAAGTTTCCTCTCCGAGGAAATTAAGGAGCTTCACCTGCAGAGATCTCAGCTGGTTAAACTGAAACTGAGTCCCATAGCCCCTTATCCTCCCCTACTCTCCACCCCGTTCTCCCCTCTGCTCCTGCTCCTCCTCTCCTCCTCCTAAATCTTTGGCCTCATTAAGCAGCAGACCCACTTACTTCCTCGCTCATTTACAGACTGATTATCACTGCAGAGCAAAAGAAAAGTGATGAATTGTTTTACAGAAAATTAAATCCTCAGGACTTGCAGCCCAGCAGCTGGAAGCTTTACAGGAAGGAAGATACAGCTGTGTGTCGTCAACATAACGAATGAAACAAGAAATCACATGAACGAGGACCTGAAGGAAGACAGGCACACCGGAAACACAAACACAATCTCAATTCAAAAAGTCTTAAAAGCCTGCAGGTTCTGCTAATCAGAGAGGTGTGAAGCTCCCATAAATTCACCTTCTTTGATCTGATTCATTAAATATGGATCCAGGAGGGTGTGCGTGGCTCTCATATTAAAAGTCTTTGTGTCTGCAGACTCCAGCTGATTTAAACACATTAAACAGTCTGCTGGACACACCTGTCATCTACTGACATCATTAATTGAAACAGCCAATCAGCAGCAACACTGTCCATCACATGTGTCTACAGATTAAAGTCCTCTGTCCTGTTCTGACTGAGCATGCTCAGTGCAGCGCTGAGGGCGCGGCCTCAGTCAGTCTGGTCTATTAGACACCAACAGCTCAGGCAGACAGCAGGCAGTGAACAGCAGAGTCACCATGTAAACAACATGTAAACAACATGTAAACAAATAAAGGCTGAAACTATATACACAACACAAGCAACGGTATACTTCCTGCTTAAGCATTGCTATTATTAATAATAAAATCCATTAACTGGTTTCTTGTTTGTTTACAGTCAAGTTCAGAATGTCTCATACAGTGACAGCCTGCCTCAGAACACCTCTAACAGCCAATCAGCTCACTTGTTGGACAGGAAGGTCACCTCACTTCCTGGTTACCTGTCAGCTGGTCTGACCTGAATCACCAGAGTCTGATTTTGATCAGAGTCTGACAGAGTCTTCACCTGCGGAACTTATCCCTCATCTTGTCCAGGTCGTCTCTGGTCCGGCTGAGCTCCGTCTCCATGTAGTGACGGCTGCCGTCAAACTCCGCCTCCATGGCCTCCATCTTGTGGGTGGAGAGAGAGAGGCGGCGCTGGAGGTCCTCATTCTGCTGCTGGAGGATTCTAGGTAACGGGAGCAGAGGTCAGAGGATCTCTTCGTTCCATCATTAATAATTAATTGATACACTGATTGTTTGACGTGAGCTGTTGCGGGACATTGCAAAGTGTTTCTATTGTATTTATTGTACATGTGATCGGCTGACAGGAGGAAGAGATGTCTCACCTGATCCTGTCGGACTCTGATAACGCCTCCTGAAACACAGGAAACAGTTTGAACAAACAGGAAACACAAGAAAATATTCTCATTATAACCAAATACTTTTTACGTATCGAGTTCTTCTGTTGAGTCGAGTGTCGCCACAGATTCATCGCTCAGATGGTTACAGATACACATCAGAGATAGAGATCAATATATAATTATTAGATTATATTAAATCTTCAGTATATTCAGTCCTGTTTGAGGCTTAAACAGGTTGAATTCAACATGAGGAACATTATCAAAATATTACTGTTTAGCTTCACAACAAACGTCTTTAAAAATAAGACATTTTTATTTTCTTAGTTATATTGTGAAAGTATCTTTATTTTAAGAAGAAACTGAGCGACACATACATAAACAACATTATTATTTGAGCAGAAACAGGATGTAAAAACAGGAGGAAACTGAGCAGGTGAAGGTGACAAACAAGAGCCGAACCGATGAAACGTGACATGTGACCCAGTCAGTGATGTCAGGTCAGGAAACGCCAATGAAGCGTCATCATAGAGATGGACCGATGCTTTCATCGATCTCTGTCGACATATGGAAACATACGTCCTCTCCCAGCATGCAGCAGGGTTTTACATGATGGATCCTCTCAGCTGATCAATCGCCCACAGAGCTGTAAAATCAATGACTGAGCTGCTGTGATCAGAGCGGCAAAAAGGCCAATCAGATCACTCCGTTCTGCGGCTGCAGGTTCCTGCTCTGATGATTAGTTGTGGACACTGTTTACTGAAGAATCATTCATGGTAATCAATAAGAAGAGTGTAGAGATGAAAAGCCTGAGGCAGGTTGTATTAAGATAAATTCATCTTTCATCTCCTGACCTTCGTACTGTTGCATTCTGGGTATTTCAGGGACTAATCGAACCTGTCGGCAGCTGCTGTCTGAAGATGTCTTTATACTTGATTTATTACTTTAATGTCACATTAAGAAGAGATAGACAAAGTCATCTTAATTGGGCAGATTTTTCATTGGAGGTTGGTGACAGCCTCGTTAGTTTATCAGAAACATGAATAAAAGTGTTTTAACTGTCTTTTTGCAGTTGTTCGTAATAAATAAATAAATAAATACATATATCAGATAATATAATAATAATAATAATAATAATAATAATAATAATAATGAAATTCACCCACTTTTCTGTTCCTGAAACCTGACTTAAGTCCAGATCCTGAAAAGCACAAACATGGCTTTGTCTTCCTGATTTAACGTTGAATTTAGTTTTAAATGCACTTTGGATACTAAACAAACTGCAGATTAATAATCTGTAATCATTTTATTCTCCTGGTTTATAGAGAGTAGAAATATAAAATAGCTGCATTCAAAGACAAATAAAACAATAATATTGGCTCATTAAGTCCTGATAAGTTCACTTCTGTTTACTTCACTGTAAAATCTAATTTATTACATTAAAATGAACTCTGATTAATTTCTTGTAACTGCAGAGGGACTGTTAACCCTCTTGCTTGGTACTGATTTCAGAGACCTTCAGATATCACCATCACACTGTATTTAAGTTTCACAGTAACTCTGTGATACACAGCGATGTAGAGATGTGCGATATGACCAACACCTCATATCCAGACTCAAAAAATAAACAGCTCATATAAAGTGACCACATGGAAAGGCCTAGTTCTTATTACATTTTGAATTATAGACCCGACAAATAAAAGGTTCTTAATCATACTGGATTATTTTATTTAGAACCTTTGTGCACATTTTTGCAGGAGAACAGAAAGCGGCGTCCAAATGACGTAAAGTATTGCCATAAGAGTGAAATAAACGACAGACGTTTTTTTCTGTTGCCACGCGATAAATATCGTCACATCGCACAGATGGTGGAAACGTCATCTCATATATTAATATGAGAATAATTCTAAACTTTATGGTTTTTTAAAAGCAAAGAAAATATAAGTCTTCAACAGAAGTGTTTAATAATCCCTGCGCTGTGTTAGCAGTGCTACGATAACACTTTGACTGTAAATCAACCTTAAAAAGGAGGCGTCTGACTGACCGTCCTCCACTGAGACTGGGGGGAGGACATGGACACAGGAAGTGACGAGGAGGAGGAGGAGGAGGAGGAGGAGGAGGAGGAGGAGGACGGTTGTACCCCCTCTGACCTACCTTGATGTGGGACAGAAGAGACTGATTAGAAACAGGAGGTCTGTGTTTGTGTTTCCATGGCCCTTCGGTCTCCTGAACCTCCATCTTTATCCCTCTATTCACCCCCAACACTTCCTCTTTAGGCCCCGCCCCCTCTGTGATGTCACCTTGCTTTCGCAGGGTCTCCTGCTGCGCCCTCTCCTCCTGCAGGGGCTGGTACCAGCTACCAGGCCGTTGCATCGCCGCCACCCAGTCGTCCCAGCGTCGAGTCCGGTTTACAGATGTACCCTCCGCCTGCTGCTTCCTGTAGGCGGGGTGGTGGCGGCACTGGGAGGCGGGGCTTCCTCGCTCTCTGGACGGCGTCCTGCCGAGCAGTGTGAGGTGGGCGGGGCTCAGCACTCGACAGGTGATCTCGTTTAGAAAGTTGGAGAAGCGGACCTTCTCTTCCAGAACCTGCATCTTCCAGTTCCAATCAGTCCTGCAAGGGGAGGGTGGGTCCGAAGACCGCCGCGAGACCGGCGCCCGCTGCTCCGTCCTGTCCAGAGAGCGAGTGGGTCGGTGGCGGGTGGTGCCGCCCTGCCCCCTGTCACCCAGCAGCTCCACTGACTTTGACTTCCTGAGGATGTCGTAGGCGTGCTCCACACCCAGCGAGGCTGGGTACTTAAGGATCCCCTTCGGAGGGGCGGCAGTTTGAGTCCGGTGAGTCCAGTTGTGGCGCTCTCCTCCAGTGGACAGTTTTCTGACTGCAGCGGGGCTTTGATGTGTTGGAAAATCCTTGTTGCCACCACTTACGAAGTGACTCGCTGCATGGCGAGGACTCGTGGTGACGCCCACTGCTGTGGTTCTGGTCCGGTTGGGCCGGTGGGCACTGCTGCTAAATAGCGGCGGTGGCGGGATGCAGAGCTCCAGGCTGGACAGACTGGACACCTCCAGCTCGCTGTCAGAAAGTGGGAGTGGCGAGGTCGGAACGCCAGGCCGGGACCCAGCGCCCTGCCGGCATTTAGAGGCTGCAGCGGTGGGAAGACGGGGGAGGTGCTGCAGGGGGGGTGGAGGTGCATTTAGGGCGTGTTGGTTTACCTGATTGATGTCGTGCTGTGGCGCAGGCGGAGCGACAGGCAGGGCGTGGCGTGTTTCACGGTGCTGCGGTGGAGCCTTACGGTACGGCTTCCTGGCCGGGGCCGCGCTCGTCATCTTGGGCCCTACTTCCTTCCTTCCTTCTCACTTCCTTCCTGTTGGTCTGTCAGTCCTGCCAGGAGAAGAAGAGTTAGATGAGGCCCACCGATCGCTGCCAGCCGCCAACCACAATGCTTCAAGCACAACTGGACTCTGTCAGTCCCTCTCTCTCCCTTTCTCTCTCTCTCTCTCTCTCACTCCCTCTCTCTCTCCCTCTCTCTCTCTCTCTGTCACTCCCTCTCTCCCTCTCTCCCTCTCCCCCCTCTCTCCTCTCTCTCTCTCTCTCCCCCTCTCTCCCTCCCCTCCCTCTCTCTCTCCCTCCCTCTCTCCAGATCAATGCTCGGTCGTCCCTCATCAACATCAAACACGCTTCCATCTCTGCACACACCTGCATGTGTGTCGGACGTTTTGTGGTTTTGTATCTTTGTGAGGACCAGGCAGGAGACTCAGACTGTGAGGACATTTAGGCCCAAAAGGTCAGACTACTCCTCACAAAACACCTCTAACAAATGTATCTATCCTCACAAATAAGACAAAGCCATCAGAAATCACAAGTATATCATTAATCCTCACAAGTGTATGTATGTGTACCTGTACTTGTGTCAGTGTGAGGACCTAATCACAGACCTTCATTGTCAGGACATGTTTGACTGCTGTGCAGATCATGAATAAAACTCGTCCTCACAAAACCTCCGTCACAAATGTGTACATGTCAGGTTATAGTGAGGTTTTTTTGTATGCACGAGTTATG
Organism: Lateolabrax maculatus; assembly: GCA_031216445.1. Taxonomy (NCBI): domain Eukaryota; kingdom Metazoa; phylum Chordata; class Actinopteri; order Acropomatiformes; family Lateolabracidae; genus Lateolabrax; species Lateolabrax maculatus. The sequence goes on from CM062209.1 coordinate 238,421, forward strand.
GTCAAGCCAAGGTTCCTGTGTATGAGCTACTTTTTGTGAAGACTAAGTATCACACCTTCACTGTGAGGACATTTTGACTGTCTTCACTTTGTAGGTCCAAACTCAAGCGTGAATGAATGGTCCTCACAAGTATGTCAATACATGTACTACGTCTGTGTGTGTGTGTGTGCGCGAGAGAGTGTGTGTGTGTGAGAGCTTCAGGCGACACATTGATCTCGGTTTGTTTCCAGAACAGGAAGTGCCGCTCCATTGATCTGAATGCAAGCCCCCAGGAAGTGCGCCACACTTTGAAGCCAATTTGACATAGCGGCCAAACGGTGGAATTACAACTTCCGGGTCTATCACGTGATGCCATTGGGCCCAAAAAGACTTTTTCCCATTGACTAACATTGAGAAAGAGACGTCTGTAACTCAGTGGATACATTTTTTTTTTTTTTTTTTTTTTAGGTACATCAACTACCCAGTTCTAAGACTTTAACAGCCCTTATTTAAATCATTAGGTCCTAAAAGTTGTAAAGTTCACTAACAGCTGGTTCTTTAGTCTGTGGGTCATGTGAACAAGCCCAGGACTGAGCCGCTGGGAGGCGCGGCTACAGGAAACACTAGTGCGCATGCTCTATGGGCCCAACAGAGCGGGAAAATCTGTAAACTTCCGCATTCTGAATACCCGGATGTTTGCTTCATGCGCCACTGAGCAACTTCCATAGGAATGAACGAGGCCCCGCCTCCAACGCTGTATCCAGTTCTTTATGATCCACGGAACAGACAGTTAGCATGTTAGCATTAGCCTGTTAATCTGAACGACACAGAGCAGCTAAGAAAGTTAACATGCTAACTGTCAGACCACATGACACACATCACATGACACAGGGCTGATCCTGTAACTTCATTCAGTCATTTATTTATTTAACATTTCATCACAACTCAGCAGCTTTTTCTGTCAAACGAACAAGGACCTTCTGGTTTCTACTGGTCTAATGTGTTCTACCGGTTTCTACTGGTACCAATGACGAGCCATCGATCATTGTGGGACTTCCTGTCTCACACACACACACACACACACACACACACACACACACACACAGTCCCTCAGAGTCCCCTCAGACCACCAATCATTTTATGAAGGTTCTTTGCGCCATTTATTACCTCATCTCCTCATCAGTACCTGAAGTGTACCTGCAGCATACCTGTACCTGAAGCGTTCTAGACTTCATCCACAGAAACAACGAAGAACCTGAAACAGACACATGATTATAAACTGTTTGTGAAAACTCCTCTGATGCTCCCGAGGACACAAATGATCACACTAATCGCGCAGCTCACACTGTAATCAGTTGCGGTGGTTACGGGCCAGGTCGTGCTGGAAACCCCTCGAGGGTTAAAACAGGACCCAGAGAAGAAGCAGCGAGGAGGACCAGCTGCTATGATGTCAGCAGGAGACACGTTAGCATTTCAACCCATATAAAGAAGTGGGCGTCGCCTCTATGATGTCACCTTGGTTGGTGAGCGGCCATTCTGAAGCCCTGAGTTTGGCATTTTGGTGGTCGCCATCTTGTTTTTTTTGGAGCCAGAAGTGACGTTAGTCTGACGAGAGGGTAGCGCTGCCTCTATCCTGATTGGTTGTTGTCGTGGTAACAACTTGTCAATCACGCCGTAGCCCTGCCCTAAAGCATACGCTGCTTTATCGTCTATTTTCCTCTAAACGGGACCATAATTTACTAAATGAACATCCTGCTGTACTGAAGACTTGAAACCAGCAACTGAGACCATAAATTCATCAGGAAAATGTTTCCTGAGGTAATAAATCAGGTGAGAAGTCGGCTCATTTTCTCATTGACTTCTATACAATCTGACTTCTGTTAGCAGCCGGTGGAGTCGCCCCCTGCTGGCCGTTAGAGAGAACGCAGGTTTAAGGACCTTCAGCATCGGCTTCAGTTTTAGACCCAGAATGCTGCTTGATTTTAACTTGGCATTCTTACATTAGTGTTTTAGCATTAGTATGTTAACATTTGGTATTAGGCACTACACAGTGAACGTCACATCATTAAAGTTCACAGTGAGACAACATTTTATCTTGATCACTGAAAAACATGAACCTGATTCTTCACTCTGACACAGAATTAGAAAAAATGGTGGACGAAAATTAACTGTTCAAAAGAGAGAGAAAAGCCAAGGCCAGACAGACAGACAGAGTGTTCAGTAAATAGGTCCTCACCTCATACGTCACCACAGAAAACTCTTCATCTTCTCTGCTGCGTCCTTCTGTCCGTCCTCACTCTCCGTCCAGTTCCTTCTCTTCCTCCTCTTCCGCCTCCTCTGGGCATGTGAGCCTCAGGCCTCCGATAACCTGAAACACAAGACGGCCGGATGGAAAAACACCAGTCAATACCTACTGCCACTCAGCCTGTAAGACGGCACAGAGGGTACGAGAGACAAAGGAGTGGAGTGACCCTTTAATGAAGCACCATGCAGGACTGTGTAAAAGAAACACAACTTGATGTTTGATTGCTGTTTTCCCTCAGCGTCGTCTGCAGGCACAGCCTCAGCCCGGTCAGGCTTGGTGACGGCAGGCGGTCTGCCAGGTGAACCCATCAGCCCATTATCAGCATCGTCAGAGAGAAGCTAACGAGAGGTTGCTTTGCTGATCTCAGACCTGCGATATCACATCACAGCTCTGCTGAGTCACTACAGGTGAGAAGCCACGCCCCCTCACCTGCCAAAACAACCATCACATGACACATGAACCTGACCAATCAGAGTCTGTCAGAAACAACATCACGTATTCACATATTTGACAAAACGTGGTGCCACTATGGAAGATATAAAAAGCCTAAAAAATAACAAATATATAGAATGTATATCATGTCCTGATCATGTGGGCATTCACTGTGTCATCATTTAAAAAAATCCAGGTGTCTGCAGAGGCTGAGAGAGAGAGAGAGAGAGAGAGAGAGAGAGAGAGAGAGAGAGAGAGAGAGAGAGAGAGAGAGAGCCGCCTGTTTGTCAGGAAGAACGAGGTGAAGTGTCGGTGAAAGGAAGCGAAGCGTCCAGCTGACAACCTGCCGCTGACATCCCCGACGGCTGGACAACACGCTCACCTCCGACTGAAGGTCAAACTGCAGCAGATGGCATGCTGGGAAATCTACCGAACGCACCGAGACCCGACCGTCGGTCCGTCTGTCGCCTTGGCAGGACATTCATCAGTGTTTCAAAGTAAAATTCTTTGTTTTCTCTTTTTCTACCATAAAAACTGTAAATGATCCAAAGTCCAGACTGAATTAAATGGATTTATTACTGCAGATCAAGCTGATTATTACTGATCAGGGGTGTAACACTTCAGTATGGGTCTTTTTGGGTTCAGTACGCTTGAATACCGAACAAATGCAGCGTTTGGAACTAAATTTAAAACTCTCTCCCACTACTGGAGGTCATTTAGCAGAGCAGGCCTCGTAGTTCTGGTGAATGCATATAAACCAGAGTGTGAAGATCCTCCAGGATCATTAAACATGACGGCTTCTCAGGTCACTACGAAGACGACAGACAGAGAGCGGTGGATCGGACGCTGCTGTACTGTAAACTCATTAGAAATGACATCAGCCGAAGGATAAATATACTTAAATTAAAGGATTAATATAAGTATATAAAACTCAAATGGAAGTGAAACCAACAAACAAGAGTCAGGAGGTTTTAACAGGAAGTAACAAGACTCACTTCCTGTTACACCAAAGATCCATTTCTTACAGCAGTTTCCTTCACTCAGCGTCCGCTACTGCAGCTCCTACGTTTCCCAGAATTCCTTTCAACTATCACTGGTCACATCTGCACTTCTGTCTGTATTAAATTAGTCACAAACTGACTCCAGTTCAGTTTTTATTAATGTCTCTGTCCACACAGCAGAGGGAGGGGCTGACATCAACCAATCAGAGAGCAGCAAGTCACAGGACTCCCCAGCTCATCCTACCCATAATCCTCTCTGAGCGGGGATAAACCCCTGTAGCATATAATCACACACACACACACACACACACACACACACACACACACACACTGTTCTATTAAAAAGACCATTAATCAATCAGTTGACTGACAGAAAATTAATCAGCAGCTATTTTTGATGATCGTTAGTCATTTTTCATGTAAAAACATTTCATGGTTTGAATGTGTTTTTAATAAAGTTGCAGATTCTACTTCAGATCAGCTGACCAATCAATCAACAGATAGCGATTGACAGGTGTAGGATGTACCTGTGTTTCTTTTTCTCTGATCAATACGTCGAGCAAGTAGAATCAGCTGACACAAACATTGATAAAACACACATGAAGATCACATCAGCTGATCAGCCGGCTGAAAGATTTATTGATCTAGATATTTTTTAGTTCTGTTGGTCGGACAAAACAAATGAAAGACGGCTCTTAGTTTTTCCTTATATATGAATATTGATCGTGGACACACATCAGACCGGCGAGACCACGTTCTACCTTCCTGGTTCCTCCGGTCTGTTTGCGGATCTCCCCTTCGTGGGTTTGATCAGCTCCTCTGAGCGTTACATTCATCCTGTGATCGATGGGGATCGGACTCTGCTGAAACATGCTGGTCTGACACTAAAGTTCCTCTTTTTGCGGCATTAAGACCAACACACAAGTTTCTTTGACACCTGTATGTACAACCTGTGTACTGATCAGCCAATCAGCTTGCTCGCTGCTCAGGTCACTACCCATAACACACCTCTCTGTGTAGAGACGTAAATGCAGATGAAATTAACAGTCTGAGCTCTAAATGCGAGTCTGTTCACAGCCAAATGTCGCAGGTAGAAACAAGGAGATGAGGACGAGTCAAGGACACTTTCAGAGATCACGTCTGTCCAACTCATGAATAAAACATGAGCAACATTTGCTCCGTTTTCCGAAATAAAGAAAGTCAACCAAAGACAAACCGTTTCATCCAAGAAAAACACGTCAACTCAGAAGCAGAAGTGACCTGATTTTCACCTTCACAACTCAAAACAACCGCATGAAACACAGATAACGTCTCTTTATTCCCTTCTCTTCCTCCTTCTGTTACTTCATTTCCTCTTTTGTTCACTGCTTTCTTTATCATCCTCCTTTCCTTTCCTCTTCCTTTATTTCTTCTACACTACTTTCTCTTTTCTTTAATTCTTTATCCATCACTGCCTCATGTTTCCTTCACTTCCACCTCATTGCCTTTATGTGCTCCATTTTCCTGCTTTCTTCTCTTCCTCCTACATCCTTTTATGTCCTCCACACTTCCTCCTCTTTCCTTCACCGCTTCTTTCTGATACTTCTTTCTTATTATGTAGTTTCCTAATGACTACCTTAATTTCCTCCGCACTTCCTTCTTTCCTCTTCCCAGCTCTAATCAGACAGTTTACCTGACTTGTGGACCTGTTCTGAACCTGAGGAGGTGGATCCAGCCGGATCTGCTGGACTCAGCTGAATCAGCTCTGCAGACAGAGGAACATTTGTGCTCCACTCATGCAAACTCTCTTTAATAAAATATACATGTGGAACCTCTCTCACACAGAAACCTCCTGCAGAGGACCGACTGCTCTTCATCCTCTTCATCCTTTCACCGTCCGCCTCATGATGTCACTCTGCAGTTTTACTGTTGTTAAAGATTATCTTAACGTTACGTGATCTGATCTGATCTCTGGGCTAAAGCTGTTCTTTCACCATCATGTTAATAAAGATCAGCATGTGTTTCGTATGAGGACGTTTTATATTGTGTCGTATTATATTGTGTCCTTGTTGGCTGGATGGTGTCCGTACCAGGGTGGATGGTGCCTTTATTGGGTGGACTTTATATAAAGAAGGACGGCATGACAGCTCCCCAAAAGTGAAGCCAAAACAGCTTGATCGCCCCCTGGTGGCCGGTCCCAGTATAGGACATAAAACCCAGCCAAACTAAAAACTCAAGTACACCTCAAATATATATTTTTTTCCAGAGATAGTTTCTGTCATTTCAGATAGTTCTCATCGCACTGATGTGCTCAAGTTTGATTGTACTCATTGAGGCTGTGTGGGCGGGACCTCAATACCGTGGCTCCCAGCGGCTCCACCCCACGTTTCACTACTGCACAGACACTGGTCCCAAAGTATATTTTGGCTTCATTCAACCACCGCCTGCATCGCAGCGACCACCGCCTGATGTCACTTTCTCAGTCTCTTAGTAAACTGAGCTCGTGTGACAAAGATGTGACTCACCTGAACATGAAACCAAACACACTAGAATAGAAACCAAGGAGACTCCATCTGAGACGGAAACACACACCTGAGCAGGTGAACACAGCAGGACACACAGCTCAGATTCCCCTCAGTGGAAAACTTAGAGGGACAGATGGCGTCTCTCAGTCAGCCGTGAACTCTTCATTAATCTTCCAAACACACGCCTATGCGCTCCGTCAGCTCCATGTTCCCAGAAAACCAGACCAGCAGGGTCCAGACCAGCAGGGTCCAGACCAGCAGGGTCCAAATCAAACATCCGACCTCACTTCCTGTCAGCATTTGCTGACATCATAAAATAGAGCCAGTGCTATGAATGAAACCAATACCATATCAATATATCACTTTTCAAACACAATACAAGCGCAGCTTTGATCTCGACCATGACGGCCCGGACCTCCACAGACCATAAGGACTGAGTTCTGATTGGACAAAGAGCCGGCGAGTCCAAAATGGAGGAAGCCATCGTAGCTTATTGGTAACATTTTTATTGTAGCTCATCTGTCGGAGTCTAAACTGGTTTACACTTAAACACCAGCCTGAGACAGCTGTTAACACACTGAGGACAGACTGTCCTGAAGGAGACACACCTGAGCTCACCTGTCTTGACTCGGGACAGGGGGATCTGACTCGGGACGGGGGGGGCTCTGATGCAGGACAAGTGAGCTCTGATAGGGCTGCAACTAACCATTACTTTCATTATCGATTAATCTGACGATTGTTTTCTCGAATAATCGATTGTTGTTTGGTTTGTGAAACAGTTTCCATGCAGACTGTTTCCATGGCAACAGCAGCAGCGTTAATGACACCAATGATGTGTAAAGGACGGAGCAGACTCTATGAAACTACAATACTACCTTTAATTAACCCATAATTCAGCAGTGAGAACACCTGAATCTGAACCAGTCGTCCTTTAATCTGAGACACAAACTGTTTCACAAAAGCTCTTAATCGACCAATCAGACTGCAGGGCTTCACATCCCATATTTACTCAGTAATGGGAAATATTTTTAACATTTTAATTTTGATTAATGAGATTTTAATGGATTCTTATCAAATTTTCAGATATTTAAATCAGGTTTAACCAGATTTGCCGCAAATTTAACAGACAGAAAATACTGTGACAGCAAGAGTCAGTGGTACTTGCTCAGGGTCAGTGTCCGAGGCCGCAGGGGCCCCCCGGAGGGTCCGAGGCCGCAGGGGCCCCCCGGAGGGTCCGAGGGTCTGGCTGCTGGTCACTTTGGCAGTTGGTAATCCTGCCTTGTGATTGGCTGTTTGGAGGTGCAGGTGGATGTGATGAAGAGGACAAGGTGTGTAAGTGTAGGACTGACCGAACACACACACACACACACACACACTCACACTCACACACACTCACACACACACACACACACACACACACACACTCACACACACACACACTCAGGATGATTCAGCCTCTGATCCCGGCGCTGCAGCCCTCAGTTCTGTCTGACAGGTTCACGGGGACGGACACGACAAACACAGCGGGACTCTGTCCGCGCGGCACCGGGCCGAAACACCACCCCGACACCCCCCTCCAACGGTCCGTTAAACCGAGGTGAACCCGCTCAGACCTGCTGCGGGTCCGACTGTGGCCCAGTTCACCGCACAACAAGCTGCACCCAACTGTCACACACCGAGCCGCCGCCCCCCCGCCCCAGAACCACCGCTAACCCGGGTCAGCGCTCACCTGTGAGGCCGGTTAGCGCGGCTCGGCCCCGGTTAACTCCACAAACAAGTCCCGGAGAGCGGAGAGGAGAGGAAACTTTAGCCGGAGCTCCGGTCTGAGGAGGGAGGGAGGGAGGAGCGAGGGAGGGGGGCTCCGAACCGATCCGAGGCCGGGGAGGAGCGCTGAGGTCCGGCTGTGGAGGAGATCCAGCAGCGGCGGGCGGCGGGAGGAGGCGAAGCCGGCAGAGACGCTCCGTCCGACGGAGAAAAATCCACTCAGAGCCGCTCGGATAAAGTTGATCTGCTGTTCTGCTCAGCTGTCGCCATCTTTACCCGCGGGGCATGACGGGTAATCCTCAGGAATCCCGATCCCCCCTTTAACGCCCCCCCCGTCACACGTCCTGCGTGCTGACGTCACACACCGTAATCTATACAGTGGTTTCACAGGTGGAGACCTCACCTGACTCAACGCTAATTATTACAAGGAACAAATATTCAGACACCTCATAGTGATTTTTATTGATTATATTTACTCTAAGTACAAATTGAGGTACTTGTACTTTTCTTTTCATGCCACTTTATATTTCACTAAATTTCAGAGTAAATATTCTACTTTTTACTCCACTTTATTAATCTGACAGCTTTAGTTACTTTAGTTACAAACCTGGAATGGATGGATGGATGGATGGATGGATATACAGACGGATGGATGGATGGATGATGTATAGATGATGGATGGATAGATGGATGGATGGATGGATGGATGGATGGATGATGTATAGATGATGGATGGATAGATGGATGGATGGATGGATGGATGGATGGATATATAGATGATGGATGGATGGATGGATGGATGATGGATATATAGATGATGGATGGATGGATGGATGGATATATGGATGGATGGATGGATGATGGATATATAGATGATGGATGGATGGATGGATGGATATATGGATGGATGGATGGATGGATGGATGGATGGATTGATATATGGATGGATGGATAGATGGATATATAGATGATGGATGGATATATAGATGGATGGATGGATGGATGGATATATGGATGGATGGATGGATGGATGGATGGATGGATATATGGATGGATGGATGGATGGATGGATGGATATATGGATGGATGGATGGATGGATGATATATGGATGGATGGATAGATGGATATATAGATGGATGGATGGATGGATGGATGGATGGATGGATATATGGATGGATGGATGGATTGATATATGGATGGATGGATAGATGGATATATAGATGATGGATGGATATATAGATGGATGGATGGATGGATGGATGGATGGATGGATATATGGATGGATGGATGGATGGATGGATGGGTGGATGGATATATGGATGATGGATAGATAGATGGATATATGGATGGATGGATGGATGGATGATGGATATATGGATGGATGATATATAGATGGATGGATGGATGGATATATGGATGGATGGATGGATATATGGATGGATGGATGGATTGATATATAGATGATGGATGGATGGATGGATATATAGATGATGGATGGATGGATGATGGATATACAGATGGATGGATGGATGGATGGATATATAGATGATGGATGGATGGATGGATATATAGATGATGGATGGATGGATGGATGTATTGATAGATGGATGGATGGATGGATATATAGATGATGGATGGATGGATGATGGATTGATAGATGGATGGATGGATGGATGGATGGATGATGGATGGATGGATGGATGGATAGATATATAGATGATGATGGATAGATAGATGGATGGATGGATAGATGGATGATGGATGGATAGATGGATGGATGGATGGATGATGGATAGATGATGGATGGATGGATAGATGATGGATGGATGGATGGATGGATAGATATATAGATGATGATGGATAGATAGATGGATGGATGGATGATGGATGGATAGATGGATGGATGATGGATGGATGGATGGATGGATGGATATATAGATGATGGATGGATAGATGGATGGATGGATGATGGATAGATGGATGGATGGATGGATGGATGGATGGATATATAGATGATGGATGGATAGATGGATGGATGGATGGATGGATGATGATGGATGGATGATGGATAGATGATGGATGGATGGATGGATGGATGGATATATAGATGATGGATGGATAGATGGATGGATGGATGGATGGATGATGGATGGATGGATGATGGATAGATGATGGATGGATGGATGGATGGATGGATATATAGATGATGGATGATAGATGGATGGATGGATGGATGGATGATGGATAGATGGATGGATGGATGGATGGATGGATGGATATATAGATGATGGATGGATAGATGGATGGATGGATGATGGATAGATGGATGGATGGATGGATGGATGGATGGATGGATGGATATATAGATGATGGATGGATAGATGGATGGATGGATGGATGGATGATGGATGGATGGATGATGGATAGATGATGGATGGATGGATGGATGGATGGATATATAGATGATGGATGGATAGATGGATGGATGGATGGATGGATGATGGATGGATGGATGATGGATAGATGGATGGATGGATGGATGGATGGATGGATTGATATATAGATGGATGGATGGATATGTGGTTGTGTGTCACAGCCCCTCAGTTCTGTCTGCAGGTGGTTGTGTGTCACAGTCCCTCAGTTCGGTATGACAGGGTTGTTGTATTTACAGACTGTTTCATTCTGAACTTGTTTGTGTTTACACCAAAACACTCATAGATACAGTGAGGTTTTATATGTCAGCACAACAGAATTGACTGAGGATGAGTAAAGGAACCTCCAGTGAGGAAAAAAAAACATAAAAATATAATAAAAAAATAAAATAAACAAAATAAAATAAAGGGGAAATAAATAAATCACATATTGTTATTTTGCAGCCTAATGATAAAATAGTTTAAACTCATTTTTCTAATTTAAGTTTACTCATTAAGTCTTTGAGTCATAAAGACAAAAAAACAGATTTTAGAAATGTTTGCAAATTTATTAAAAAAGAAAAAAAGAAATATCACATTAACAGAAGAATTCAGAAGCATTGCTGCGAGTCTTCCTCCCATTTCTTTTGATCATCTTTGAGATGTTTCTACACCTTGACCTGAGTCCACCTGTGGTCAATTCAATCAATCGTACCTGATTTGGAAAGACACACACCTGTCTGTCCATATAAGGTCATTATTATCCTCTCTGTCTTTACTCCGCCAATCAGATCGTCTTCACACTGAAGCTCAGACTGGTCTCACAAGGATAGGAACACACACACAGGCACACACTCACACACACACACAGGTATACACAGACACATACACACACACACAGATATACACAAACACATACACACACTCACACACACACATACACACACAGGTATACACAAACAGATACACACACACACACACACACACACAGACGTACACACAGCTGTTGAGAAGATTATCGTCTCTCTTCAGAGCGGAAAGACGAAGACAATGTCCAGCTGCTCCATAACAATGCAGACCCCCCCCCCACTGTCCTCTGATATGAAAGCTATGGGAGTAATGGGAGTAATGGGAGGTATGGAGAACATGTCACTGGTTTGAGTCCCAGCAGCTGCTGGTGTCTCTCTGACAGGTTTCAAAACCAGAACCAAAAACCTGTGAATCAGAGAGATGAAGAGCAACTTCAGTCCGACTCCTGTTTTTCAATATTTTCATGGGTATCCACAGACAGTAACACTGGGATGAAGGACAGGAGGAGGTAGGGAAGGACAGGAGGAGGTGGAGAAGGACAGGAGGAGGTAGGGAAGGACAGGAGGAGGTAGAGAAGGACAGGAGGAGGTAGGGAAGGACAGGAGGAGGTGGAGAAGGACAAGAGGAGGTAGGGAAGGACAGGAGGAGGTGGAGAAGGAAATAAAAGAAAGAGAGAAGTAAGGGACTCCTGAATATCCCATTTAAACTCCATCTGAATGTTAAATCGGGGAGGAGGTGGAGGAACTGGGGGGTCCTCAGCTGCTGTGGTGAGGGAGGGGTCAAGGCCCCCCCCCCCATTCTTGTCCCTGGATAAACAGAGAGGCATTGTGAGGCAGGTGGTTTAACACACACAGTTTAGAACTGAGAAGAATCTCCCAGCTGCTCCTGCTGTACTTCATGCAGCAGGTTAGACCCTCATCAACCCCTCAACACCCCCACTACCCACAACCCCCCACCGCCGTCAGAGCGGCGGTCGAACGCCGGCCGTCGGTCAGATTTAGCTTCCAAACGTCGTCACAGAAAGATCCAGTTACAACTGAAGACTCACCAACCAAAACGTAACCAGAGCTGTGGTGCTCCTGAAAAACAACAACCAGGTGAAATAATCGCCACTGATTGGCAGATTATAGGATATTGATTAGTAGATGAAGCTACTTGATAATTTTGAGTGTTTTCAGATGACAGTTTAATGTCCCATGATGCTCCACACTCTGTTTTTGACACATTTCCCAGCCTAACCTTTATGCTCTGGAGTAAACAGGTGGTGGTGGAGGTGGGGTGTTATAATTGGCTCTGGATCAAAGACCCCCCCCCCCCATGAAGGTGACAGTATCTAAGCTATGACACATTAACTCCTCACGTTAACCAGCTGCATTCAAAGCGGGGCGATGAGAGATCTTTACTTCCTATGAAAGAGAGAGATGAAATATAACATCAATACATCATCAATATATCATCAATATATCATCAATATATCATCAATACATCATCAATACATCCATGCAGACAGATATGGAACATTCTTGGTCCTTAAGGTGGTTCTATTAGTCGTTGAAGAGGTTCTCAGGGTAGAGTGATGGTAACTTTCAGATATCCTTTCAGTGGTTCTAGTGGACTTTGAGGAGGTTCTGCGGTCCTTTAAAGGGTTCTGGAGGTAGGTATATATTTATATATATGTATTTGTGTAGATATTTATGTATATATTTATATATATTATACATAAATATATATATGTATATATTTATGTATGTAATCCCCACTCATTCTGCCTCTTCACTCTCACCTGAACACTTTAACGCTGCACCTTGTTTCAGGGGAGGACGAGTCTCGACCTGCCGGGCGTCTCCTGATCTGAAGTCAGATCTGATTCACTTACAGAAGCTTTTTAACAAACACGGACGTGCAGAAACGAGCAGACGGCGCCCGCTGCCGACACGCTCGGCATGCTGGGAGCTGATAGACACAGACGGCATTCAGACATAAAAGACCTGAGAGGATTATCAGATAGAGGAAGGAGTCCTGAACAAACAGCAGAGCATTCTGGGTAAAGGACAAGGTGGAAGTCAACAAAAGGAGGCAGAGACGGCGAGAAAGAGTCTCCTGGAGGACTGAAAGACAGCAGTTTTATACAAGAGCTGAGTTACACAAAAGAAAACAACGACCAACACGACAAGAAGACGGCGTCGAGACTCCGACTCGTCTCTTCGCTTCTTTGACTCGGACTCGTCTTGTTGTTTAATATTTACTATTTTCTTCCTCTGTAGAGTTGTAGTGATTTCAGCAGATAAAGATCAGAGTGTAACTTCCCCTCACCGGGATGATCACACAGCTTTAACTTTAACTGTGAGAGTGTTTATGAGTCCATCAACACTTATTAACACCTGACGGTGTGTCAGTGTTTCTGTCAGTGTGCTTCATTTCATTTAACACCAGTTATCTGACAAACAGCAGGAGACCAGGCAGCTCCTCCTCCACACACACACACACACACACACACACACACACCACACTCACACACACACACTCAAACACACACACACACACACACACACCACACTCACACACACACACTCAAACACACACACACACACACACTCAAACACACACACTCAAACACACACACACACACACACACTCAAACACACACACAAACTCTCACACACACACACACACACACCCACACACACACACACACTCATACACTCACAGGGGTCCTGCAGAGTGGGAGTGTGTTAAATGAAAAGGGAGGACGGGGGGAGGACAGGGGGAGGACGGGTGGAGGATGAGGGGAGGACGGGGGGAGGACAGGGGGAGGACGGGTGGAGGATGAGGGGAGGACGGGGGGAGGACAGGGGGAGGACGGGTGGAGGATGAGGGGAGGATGGGGGGAGGACGAGGGGAGGACGAGGGGAGGACGGGGGGAGGACGGGTCCATCTGCAGCTTCAAACACAAGCACACACTCTTTAAAATAACCTGCAGTGTGTGTTCATGTGTGCCTGTGTTTATACACAGTGTGTGTGTGTGTGTGTGTGTGTGTTGAAGGGCAGCAGACAGCGAACACACTAACTGGAGTTGAGCTGAATATTAAGGAGCTTTGTGACATCGAGCAGCAGAGGAGGAAGCTGTCAGATGAAGGTAAGAACTCGGTTTGGTTCTCGTTAGATTCACGTCAGTCGGAGCTCAACTTTCACTGGAGGTCAGAGATCTGAATATTAATGCAGCAGGAAAATAATCATGAGATACAAAACAGTTCAAAATTAGCTCCAACAGTAAAATCCTGCTTTTCCATGAATGATGAGGAATAATAATCTAATGATAGAATATATAATAGTACAACAGGCACAGGGACATTTTACTGTGGAAATACTTTAACTACATGTTACTGATTATACTCACAGACTTTTACTGAGAAACAGTTTCACTGCAGGACTTTTACTGTAACAGTATTTACAGTGTGTATTAGTACTTTTACTGTGACACAGTATTTATCGTGTGTATTAGTACTTTAACTGTCACACAGTATTTACAGTGTGTATTGGTACTTTAACTGTCACACAGTATTTACAGTGTGTATTGGTACTTTAACTGTCACACAGTATTTACAGTGTGTATTGGTACTTGAGCTCGGGCCGTCTCTGTGCTCTGCTGCTGGATGTTGAACATGAATTCACCAGCTGACAGTCGCGTCTCTTCTGTCTCATGAATCTCTGCTGCTGGATGGAAAACATTGTGTGTCTAGTTTGTCCAGCTGGTTGTTAGACTGACTGTTGCTCTGATTTTAGAAATTTGATTTAATGCAAACAGCCGCTGCAGAGACGTTTAGAAAGAGCTTTTATTAAAAAGAGTTTCCTACATGATGGTTTAAAACGTTTAAACGTTTCACAGTTACTCGATATGTTTGTTGGTTTTCTAACTTTATGACTTGGCCGTTTGGCGCTGGGACAGAAGTTCTGTGTGAAAAAATGTTTATTATGTTAACAAGGTGGATGGATGCTGGAAACGGTCCAACAGCTCACTGTTACTGTGTGTTTGTCAGGTGATATAATCAATACTTTGGTGATCAGTTTGACGTGTGTTCAGAGTTTCAGTGGTAACAGCTGATGGAGTTGGGTGGAAAACGCCTCAATAATTTACTTTTCAGAAAAAACATTGTATGATCCCGTGTGGCTGATCAATTAACCTGATCACATCCTGTATTGTCATGGCGTTCATCAATGGTGACTTCATTAATAGTAACCAGAATGCATCTGGGCTCACAGCAGGAAGTTCATGCTAACCCTACGTCATTGTACTGGTTTCCAGCAAGATGCTTTACTCCTGAATACAGAAAGTGTTTGTAAATAAGATACCGTGACATCGTAGTTTTCTGCTGCACACACGTCCTTTGTCTTTGTGGCTTCATAAAAGACGCTATCCAGTTGCATTATGGGAAATGTAGTAATAGTGTTTTTGGACTAAAAGTCAGGATTTCTCCACATCTCACAACAACAACAGTGAATCACTGGAGGAAGGATTTTATAGGTTTGATCAATGATCACTTATTGAAAGATGTATTGATTATTGAGCTGTGACTGTCTCACATGTAAAACGAGCGATCAGCCGATCTGACAGGTTGTATCTCTGTTAAATCCTTCAGAGACGCAGGAAACATTCAGTGAGACAGCTTCTTCTGTCGGGATCAAACACTCGTTCAGCTTCAGCGGTCTGTAAAAATCTCTCCATAAATACCAGCCCTTCAAAACAAAAGCTCAGTGACAGGCTGGAGGGCTTCAGCAGTCTATTGTCAGTTTGACCTTTGAACTTATGACTGAATGGACAAGATGATTATTATTCCTCATCATTCATGGAAAAGCAGGATTTTACTGTTGGAGCTCATTTTGAACTGTTTTGTATCGGACTGCAGCTGATGATTATTTTCATTCTGGATCCATCTGCTGATTATTTTCTCCATTAATCCATTGACACTATATTAAAGAAATGTCAATTAAACAGCTCAAAGTGATGTTTGTTTTGTCTAACCAACAGTCTAAAACTCATTTAAGACAAAAAAAAGCAGCAAATCTTCATATTTGAGAAGCTGGTTTAAATCGTGTTTTAAAAGCTCGTCACATTTGATTTGCAAAACCTGTAAAGTAACTTAAGCTGTCAGATAAATGTAGAGAATTACATATTTCATCCTGAGATGTGAAGGATCAGAAGGAGAAATTAGCATGTATACTTGTACTTTGCAAATTTGGACCAAAGTACAGTACTAAAGTAAATTATACGTGGCACACTCCATCCTTTAATGTTTTAATCTCTCTGTTGGTCAAATCTCACCCGGTGAAATCCAGTTAATCCAATAAAAGAGTCCCCAGTTTACAGCAGAGTCCAGTTTAACACACACACAGTCTGATGAAACTTTCAGAAACGCCCCACAGCTGCGACGCTGCATCCACGTCCTGCTCGCGTCCGTGGCGACCGGCCTCAGCCTCCTCCTCTTCCTGTTGCCATGGCAGCAGAGCCAGCATTCCTATAAACGGATTATTCTCCTCCTGGAGTTTTTAAAGTCCAACCTGGAGCAAGCAGGAGCAACAGAGACACGGTTTCAAAGGTTTTCTTCTGGCTTTGAATGTTGAGAAACAGTAACAAACATTCTGCAGGTGGGAGCTTCAGCCACAGATCCTGATCTCCACATTCATTGTGTGTCAAATCCTCCATCAGTGTTTAGACTGACCTCCTGTCCTCCAGCAGCTGTTGGTTTCACTTCATTTCTATAAAAATCCCCTTGCAGAAACTTGAAACTTACTGCAGAGAGAAAATCAACACCATTGGTGTTCAGAAACCTTCATTTTGTATCACAGTTACGTCATCGTTGCATCATAAAGTAAAGCCGCTAAAAGCACAAACAGGTTTCAAAGTGTAGAACTGAACAGTGTTGTGATGCTGAAAAATCTAAAATGAGCTTTAGGACAGAAACTTTAAGGTTTACAGTAAAACTGTTAAGGTGAAAAAATCCCCTCCATCATCAGCTGAATGTGTTGTCAGCTCAGTTAAACTTACTTCAAACATGAGCAAAAAACTAAATAAAAGAGAATAAACAGCTAACGGTTTGCAACAAAGAGTTCAAACATTACAACTAGCGACAAAAAATAACTTCAAATATCTGCAGAAACTTACCTCAAAAGTTGCTGTCCACCCACTGCTACAAGTTGCTAACTACAAACATTCCCCAACAATCAGTCCTAAGTGTCCAAACCCGAACATTACGAACTGATAAAAACTGTACGAAGATTTAATTGTTTCCAGACTAATTACAATAACATAGAGACGGAGCTCCAAACAGTACAAACAGCCTCCACTCTGTCGCGTCCTGAAGTAAAGTATGCAACTATAATCAGCTTCCTGTAGTTTAACTAGTTCAAGTAAAGAGTTCCTGCTGCAGTAAAGAGTTCCTGCTGCAGTAAAGAGTTCCTCCTGCAGTAAAGAGTTCCTGCTGCAGTAAAGAGTTCCTCCTGCAGTAAAGAGTTCCTGTCAGTGTTTTATTATCTCTGATGTTTCTGGATTAATATTCCTGCTGCATTCATGTGTCTGTTGCATTTTACTGCTGTAGATGTTTCAGGTTGAGCTCATTTTATCTCCTTTATATCCTGTTGGGTAGTTTAATCTGCAGCAATGCATCATGGTCTATAAGATCATCACGTGTTTGTAGTGTCGCCGTCCTGAGAGAACCTCGTATCTCTAAAAATTCAACAAAAAAACAGCCTGTTTGGGTTTGAAACAGTTTATTTAGCTTCAGAAGGAAGCTTCTCATCACATAAACAAACTCTTCATCCTTCACTGGACAAACTGTGATCTGTAAAGTTGTCAGACAGAGGAGGAGGAGGAGGAGGAGGAGGAGGAGGTCCTGAAGTAAAGTACTTGAGTAAAGTAGTAAATGTAGTAAATGTAGTAAATGTATTTCCATTCAGGTTACAAATGTTGCTAAAAACAGGAGGACAGACCGAGGATTTATATCTGCTGCTTTCCTCAAGAATGTGTGTGTGTGAGTGTGTGTGTGTGAGAGAGAGAGTGTGTGTGTGAGAGTGTGTGTGTATGTGTGAGACAGAGAGTGTGTATGTGTATGTGTGCGTGTATGTGTGTGTGTGTGAGACAAAGAGTGTGTGTGTGTATATGTGTGTGTGTGTGAGACAGAGTGTGTGTGTATGTGTGTGTGAGACAGAGAGTGTGTGTGTATGTGTGTGTGAGACTGTGTGTGTGTGTGTGTGACAGAGAGTGTGTGTGTGTATGTGTGTGTGTGAGACTGAGAATGTGTGTGTATGTGTGTGTGTGAGACTGTGTGTGTGTGTGTGACAGAGAGTGTGTGTGTGTGTGACAGAGTGTGTGTGTGTGTGTGACAGAGAGTGTGTGTGTGTGTGACAGAGAGTGTGTGTGTGTGTGTGAGACAGAGTGTTTGTGTGACAGAGTGTGTGTGTGTGACAGAGAGTGTGTGTGTGTGTGTGACAGAGAGTGTGTGTGTGTGTGTGTGTGAGACAGAGAGTGTGTGTGTGTGTGTGACAGAGAGTGTGTGTGTGTGTGTGTGTGTGAGACAGAGAGTGTGTGTGTGTGTGTGAGACTGTGTGTGTGTGTGTGTACATGTTGGAGCATTAAATTGGCCACCTGTTGCTATCCATTCTCAAACACACACACTTCCCTCATTCTTTTCTTTCTCGAGCAAACACACTGAAAGAAATATGTGTTAGTGTGTGTGTGTGTGTGTGTGTGTGTGTGTGTGTGTGTGCTTTGGTATGTGAGTGAGGAAGACGCTCAGTAACACACACTCACACTCAGTAATCCAGGCATGTCAGTTCCTGTCTTTGTGGAGGTTTTGTTCGTCGCTGTAATCTCTGGAAAAATGATCCCGCTCGTTATTTCCCGCCGCCTGCCAGTCGAGTGCGGGGGCAGAGCGACCTGAAGGTCTGTCGCTACAGCAACAGGCTGAACAGACCAAAGCTCCGAGCAGGAGGAAGAAGAAGAAGACGAAGAAGAAGAAGAGACGAACCTAGACGAAAACAACATGAAGAGAAACCGGGACACGTGAAGACATCAAATCAGCAGCAGAAGAAGAAGAAGGAGGGAGTAAAAACAGGAAGCAGCAGGTAGGAACAGGAAGCTGGAAGCAGTTCACATGATTTAAACTCCTCTCTGCTGCAGGTCCAGGTGCTAGTTCTGGTGCTGGTTCTGGTCCTAGTTTGAGTTACAGTTAAAGGTCCTCTGGTTCTGGTGTACAGAGACAGGTCCAGGATGCGTTTAGCGTAGCTTAGCACAAAGACTGGAAGCAGGGGGAAAGTGTTAGCTCCTCTCTGGTCTGCTGACAGCAGAGCTGGTTCATGTTGTGGATTTAACCCTGTTTATTATTGTAACCATGACAAAGACCTTCACCAAGTAGTCACAAACACGAACCCCCGCGGTGTCCGCGGTAACTGATGGATCAGGGACCTGAATGATCAGAGATCATGTTCAGACTGCAGCTCTTACATGTTCTGTCTTCTGTCTCCGTCACCGGACGGACGAAGACACCTGAAGACAGAAAGTGGGACATGATTCTGACAGTTCAGGTGTGCAGGTAACAGGAAGTGACCTATTGTAGTTAGTCAGCAGGTTAAGACTCTTTTAAACCCAGAGAGACAGACTGATGCAGTTTGAGTCAAACCCCCCCCCCCCCCACTGCACTTCCTGTCTGTTGCAGTCAAACGTCCGTCGCCTGTCGGAGGTGATTATGATGTCACGGTGCAGACGTGTGGGATGGCTCACGGGTCAGAGTTGAGTTATTGACTGTCAGCTGATCAGGTTTCAGACGTGTTTGATCTCAGCTTCACACGTTTCACCGACGCTCTGATGTGAAGTCACAAAGATCTGACCTGGGGTTTGTTCAAAGGACGGAGGTCTGGCTTTGGTCGGAGCCAAAACGAATGAATAACAAAAGAACTGTGAATTTGTTTTATTCTTTATAATAAAGTCGGACTTATCCCCCAGTTTCTAAAGCGTTAGATTGTGTCTCCATGAAGTAAAGAGCAGGAAGTGTTCGATTAAACGCACAGTGTGAACACGGCCGACAGCTGATCCTGGAGCAGCTCTGATTTATGTCTCTCACACCTGGTTCAGACCTTTGATCGGGACGATGACAGCTCGAGACGCTCTGCCGAAGACGCCGTCTCACCTTTCAGGAGCCTCCGTGTGTTTATCTATCGCTGACAAACTGACTCCAGGTCAGAGTGGACTCACCGTCTCTCTCTTCTGTCCCAGGTCACCGTCGTCTTCGCCAACATGTCTCTGTTCAGAGCTGCAGCCGTCCTGCTGCCGCTGAGCTGCTGCTGCGTCCTCCTCGTCCCGCCCTGCAGAGGTCAAGGTAAGGACAGCGGGTCACATGTTCACTCCAGGTAACCAAACCTCATTCAACAAACTGCTGCTTTAAGGTTGAACCTGCAGGGTTTGTTTTGAGCCTCTTTTTCAGCTTGGATTTATAATTCTGTTTGTACACAATTAAAGTTTTTATTTTTTGCATAAATAATGTTAAAGGTGCAACTAACAATTCATATTTTACCGGTTAATCGTTCTGTTGACCGAACGTTTGTCTCGCCTTTAAAAGTTCCTCCAGTGATTGTCTACCTCAGTGTGTGTGTGTGTAAAGGTATTTCCAGGTGTTCCAGGTGTTTCCAGGTGTTTCGGAGTTTGATTGCCAGTTTTAAAAGTAATATGAAGCCTTCAGGCCACATTCACACCTGTTCACACCTGCATTAACATCCGTCCTGGGTGATCCGATCACAAGTGGACAGCTCTGAGTGCAGGTGTGAACGCACCCAAAAGCGACGGTTCAGACCACATTCGAAGGAGGTCTGGCCTTCATGTGTCCACATTCTGTTGGTGTGAACTCGAATGTGTCCTGGGCCACAGTGAAGGACCGCCCACCCAGCCCACCCCAGGTAGCCCCTGATGTCCCCTGGTAGCCCCTGATGTCCCCTGATTGCTCCTGATGGCCCTTTGTGGCCCCATTGTTGTACTTGAGACCAGTTCTAAATATAATACGTAGTATTGTTCATTTTAAGTGTCTCTAAAGAATGCTTCAACAGTCCTGAGTGTAGAAACAAGAGGCCATAAATCTTTATTGCTGAGTCACGCTTGGATCGATGTGGATCCTACTGAGCGTGCTCAGAGGCTCTCGGCATCTTATTGTTCCACATTAATCCGGCCTCCCCCAGCTGTCAGATTAACCCTCCGCTCGCTGTTGTCTGGCTCTTCTCATATAACACTTAGCGTCTCCCAGCTGTTGTTCCAGTCATGTGAGACTCAGCCAGCGTTCCCGACGTTCCGGACGGAGCTCCGTCCTGGAGCTGCCGGAGCTCCGGGGACGAGCCTGTTGTCTCTCTGTCAGGACCCCCTTTGAAAACAATCCTCCCAAATACCAGCCGACACACGATCCACCTCCGGCTTCACTTCACCTGCGTCCAGAGCCTCAGAAAGCCGAGAGGTCAGAGGTCACGGCTGGCGGTCTAAACACGGAGCAAATATTCCTGCTAATAACTCGCTTGTGATGCTGGAGTTTAGACAGTTTGATCCTCCGGAGAGGAAATAAAGTGCTCCAAAAAAAAATCTAATAAAAGTTAGCAGACAAAAAGCCATATGGGGGAAGTTTTCAGTTTATTTATCACAAATCTGGATGATCTGGTGTGTTCAAGTGCTGCTGGGAAACTGATATTGTGGATTTGTCTCCTCGGCTTTATTGAATCTGACAGCGGTCAGTTTCACGCAGAACACTTTGTTCTATATGTTTTATCTTGTTACTGTGTTTCACGTTGGTGTGAAAAAGGGTTTTATGTTCAAGTTATATTGAAACTTTTCATCAAGTTAATTTAGATCTTCTAGGGGCCCGTGGCTATCAGGGGCCCCATATGTGGTCCTGCCTCTGTCTAATGATGACATGCAGTCAGCTCCAACAGTAGAATCTGTAGAATCTGTTTCTACTGGACGTAGTGTGTGTTTCTCTTTGTTTTTAAAGCAGCAGCTCATTGCTGTTTGTCCAGCTGCCTCTCTGACAGACGGACGCGTGGCTCAGCGACCGTCAGAGGTCAGAGGTCAAACTGTCTGCTGCTAATGTCTCACCAGAGACCAGAAACACTGAAACACATCCAGACAGCTGAGGAACACACACTGGACACACACCGCAACCACATTTTGTCAGGAACCTTTTCCCCAGCAGCTTCCTGTCACGCTGACGTCCATCATCTGTCATCCTGTTTCTGACCTGTCCTCTTCTTCTTCATCCTCTTCTTTCTGCAGGAAATGACTGCAGCTGTAACATCACCAACAGTCGCTGTGACGAGTCCAGAATCTGCAGGTGAGACATCCATCAATCATCCACTCATCAATAATCCCATTACACTGGGGCACCCCGGTGGCTCACTGGTAGCTTAGTCCTTGTTGCAGCGGCTTGGGTTCGAGTCCGACCTGCAGTCCTTTGCTTGTCTTCTCTCGTCTCTCTCCCATACTTTCCTCCCTCTGTATCCATCAATTGAAGTTGAAAAGCCTGAAAAATAATCCTGTTACACTGACGGACTGTGGTATTCTACAGAAGGCCAGATGGGTCACAATTCACCTGCTTCTTAACCCTGTCAGATGTTCACTGAATGTGTTTTTTTAATGTCTGGTTCTATGTAACCATGTTCCCGTGTCTCCAGGTGTGACCCTGGGTGGGATGGCGATCGTTGCGACCGCTGCGTGCCGATGCCCGGCTGTCTGCACGGTTCCTGTCAGCAGCCATGGCAGTGCAGCTGTGAGCCGGGCTGGGGGGGACGCTTCTGTGACAAAGGTCAGACATGTCTTTAAAGCCCATCTCTGAAGAAGAACTTGTATAGAGATACTCTGTTTCATGTAAAAGTGGGGGCTCTCCTGTTTGTTTGGTTGCGTACATAATGACCTCGTGTAAATCCCAGCAGAGCTTCAACCTGATTGGTCTAATCAGCAACACACCTGAAAGCACTTGTGAGGGCCTTTAATCTATAACAATGCATCATCAGAGCAAAGTAACTATAGTAATTAAATAAATGTAGTGAAGTGAAAAGTAGAATATTTCCTTCTGAGATGTGGAGTAGAAGGAGAAAGTACTTAACATTGTACTGAAGTACAGAACAGCTGGTTTCCACTCATTTATCTTTGTATCATTATTTTATCAGTTTGGAAAGTTTCACTCATAAGGTTTAAGGTCTTGTTTGATGTTTCAGACCTGTTCGTGTGCTCGGAGCAGCCGCCATGTCAGAACGGAGCGACCTGTGTGATGGAGGACAGCGGGGAATACACTTGTCTGTGTCCTGAAGGTTTCCACGGGAGAAACTGTCAGCTGAAGACTGGACCGTGTCACCAGAGGAGGTCCGTACAGGAGTTCTCATAGACTCACCATCATCCACACCTGCACCTGAAACCATGTTTCCAAGACACCAAATGTATTCTTTGATGTTTTGATGGTCTCCTCTTCTTCTTTGTGTGTTTTGTCTCCAGGTCTCCGTGTAAAAATGGCGGCCTGTGTGAGGACGCCGACGGCTTTGCAGCAGCATTGACGTGTCGCTGCCTGGCTGGTTTCACAGGGCCACGCTGTGAGACTGATGTGGACGACTGCCTGATGAGGCCGTGTGCCAACGCCGCCACCTGCCTGGACGGCATCAACCGCTTCTCGTGCCTCTGCCCCGCTGGCTTCACCGGACGCTTCTGCACCGTCAACCTGGACGACTGCGCCAGCCGGCCCTGTCTGAACGCCGGCCGCTGCCTCGACCGCGCCGGAGGATTCCACTGCGTCTGCCGGCCCGGCTACACCGGAGCCACCTGTGAGGCGGTGCTGAAGAGGCGTGAGCCTGGCTGGACGACGCTGGGGTGGGAGGGAGGAGGAGGCGGGATCAGACCCTATCTGACCACTGGGGGGAGCCAGAGGAGCAGCACCACCGGCAGCGGTAACAGCAGTCATCATGGTGACAGGCTGTTTAAGGTGACGGTGAGTGAGCGTGGCGCCTCCGGCCTGTCAGAGGTCCAGCTCATCATCCTGCTGGTGCTGGCGGGGATGACGCTGGGCGTGGTGGTGCTGACAGCCGCCCTCGTACTTCAGGGTCACTGCAGGGATTGTGGCCATGCCCCCTGCTGGCTGCTGACATCATCATCATCATCATCATCATCATCATCATCATCACAGCCGCGCGAACAGAAGAGTGGCAGGCGAGTGCTGCAGGACGAGCAGGAGTGTCAGATCAGTTTCCTGAACGTAGCAGAACCAGAGAAGAAGAAACTGAACATTGAGGTCATCTAGACTGAGTGGGCGTCCTGGGGGGGGGCGGAGCACCACAGGACTGCCGGGTCAGAGGTCAGAGTTCCACAGTGTGCACCTGAGGTTAATATGTAAATGAACCGTGACATCATAACATTGATCATGTGACTCCTGTAACTCTGTCAGACAGTTTCAAGCTAAAGAACTGATGCGGCAGAACCACAGATATCCTCTTTTTATTCCACACTGTCTTCTTCCTGGTCAAAAGCTGCTGCCTACATTACCCACAATGCAACTCTTCAGACGTGATGACGCCGACTCAGGTGACATCACCTGAGGACATCAATGACATCACGCAGCTCCCTCTGACACACTACAGGCGTTCATCTTTAAAGCGACAGTAACAAACAGCTGGTGACGAGGATTTGTACACTTTAGGAGTTTTATTAACTTTATGATTATTAGTCTGAAACAAATCTTTCAAATCTATCAAAATTATTAAACTAAACTAAATATCCAGATGAAACAAACAACAACAACAACATGTTTGTCAGGAGCTTTGGAGGCGCCGGGTGGTTGAACTGAACCAGGCTAGCTGTTTCCATCTGTTTCCAGTCTTTATGCTAAGCTAAGCTAACAGCTGCTGGCTGTAGCTTCACATTTAGCGTAAAGACGTGAGAGAAAACAAAACAAATGCTTTCAGATGACTGAAAATGTTTATGTGATAT
Source organism: Lateolabrax maculatus (assembly GCA_031216445.1). Taxonomy (NCBI): domain Eukaryota; kingdom Metazoa; phylum Chordata; class Actinopteri; order Acropomatiformes; family Lateolabracidae; genus Lateolabrax; species Lateolabrax maculatus. The sequence goes on from CM062209.1 coordinate 263,621, forward strand.
AAAGAGTGTAAAAAGTGTATTTCGCTGTGTATTCAGTGTATTTCGCTGTGTATTCTGTGTATTTTGCTGTGTATTCAGTGTATTTCGCTGTGTATTCTGTGTATTCTGTGTATTTTGCTGTGTATTCAGTGTATTTCGCTGTGTATTCAGTGTATTTCACTGTGTATTCTGGGATACAAACAGTAACACTTTGTGACTCTATGCTCTGGTTGTAAACACTGTTGTACTGATGTGAGAAGACGGAGACACATTCATCTGCTGCACAAAGCTGGTTTGTTCTGCACATCTTAAGTAGGACTGATCTGCAATGAATTATGGGTAAATTAAGGTTGGGTAAATTTTTTCCAAATTTAAGAACATGGCTGCCCGAGACAACATGTCACTGCAGCAGCAAACGTTTGAAGGACATTTTACTGATTCAGTGCAACAACATAAAACAACTTGTTCTTCTTCACTGGTTTAAATCGTGGTGTGACCGAAGCTTTACAGTTTTAACTATGGAAGACTATTGCTGCCAGAAAAAGGAAAGAACCTGATAAAAACATTAGGAAGAGTAAGTAACTGTAAGAATACTCATGGTCAGGCTAAATAAGGAAAATATTACATATTACTTACTTAATATCTCATAATTATGATATACTCTATCATAAATGTGACTTTACAATAATATTTTGTATATAATGTATCAAAATTGTGACTTTCTATCCCATAATAGAGTAAAAACAAATGCCCTCCATAAGTCAAAGTTACGATATAAATCAAACTATCACAACTATTTTATGGCAAAAAATGTACTTTGTGTATCAATTTTGAGTTAAAAATACTTTTTCTTCTTCACACTTAATTTATGTTGTACTTGTTTTTCGTGGCATAGATGTACTTCCATAGTAAACAGTTGATGAAATGCTTTGTTTTAAAAGATAATACCGCCCCCCCAGGTAATCTGAGCTCTGAGCCATCACCTGTTGTTTTCACTGTGTTTTTTGTTTTCCTTTTCACTTCAATGTAGTGATAAAACAGATATGCTGCGTCTCAGCAGCTGTAAAACTAATTTATTGTTGTAATTTAAAGGTGGAGTGTGTGTGATGTTCTGGGCTGAGAGTCGGACGTTTTTATAACAAACTGTGTGCAATAAAGTTGTGTATGATGAGCTTTGAAAGCTGTCAGCTGGTGTTTTTATATACAAACTGACACCAGCAGGAGGTATAATACAGTAATACACATACACACACACACACACATACATATACACACACATATAGACATACACACATACATAAATACATACACATAAATATATATGTAAATAATATGAACTGTAGATAATCGATATAATGTTTAATTTTCTTAAACAAAGTAGTTCAAATAGAAAAAACTGAGTGTGAATAAGTGCATGACCCAAAATGTTTAACTTCTTCTTTCAGATACGATCAGAAACTCAAATTTAGGCTGTTAATGATGAATATTGTCACATTATTAAAGTTGTGTTCTCAGATTGGTCACAGAGTTGTTCTGAAGCCACTCCTTTGTTATTTTAGCTGTGTGCTTAGGGTCATTGTCTTGTTGGAAGGTGAACCTTCGGCCCAGTCTGAGGTCCTGAGCACTCTGGAAGAGGTTTTCTTCCAGGATCTCTCTGTACTTGGCCACATTCATCTTTCCTTCAATTGCAACCAGTCGTCCTGTCCCTGTAGCTGAAAAACACCCCCATAGCATGATGCTGCCACCACCATGTTTCACTGTTGGGATTGTATTGGGCAGGTGATGAGCAGTGCCTGGTTTTCTCCACACATACCGCTTAGAATTAACGCCAAAAAGTTCAATCTTCGTCTCATCAGACCAGAGAATCTTATTTCTCATAGTCTGGGAGTCCTTCATGTGTTTTTTGGCAAACTCTATGCGGGCTTTCATATGTCTTGCACTGAGGAGAGGCTTCCGTCGGGCCACTCTGCCATAAAGCCCCGACTGGTGGAGGGCTGCAGTGATAGTTGACTTTGTGGAACTTTCTCCCATCTCCCTACTGCATCTCTGGAGCTCAGCCACAGTGATCTTTGGGTTCTTCTTTACCTCTCACCAAGGCTCTTCTCCCACGATTGCTCAGTTTGGCTGGACGGCCAGGTCTAGGAAGAGTTCTGGTCGTCCTAAACTTCTTCCATTTAAGGATTATGGAGGCCACTGTGCTCTTAGGAACCTTGAGTGCTGCAGAAATTCTTTTGTAACCTTGGCCAGATCTGTGCCTTGCCACAGTTCTGTCTCTGAGCTCCTTGGGCAGTTCCTTCGACCTCATGATTCTCATTTGCTCTGACCTGCGCTGTGAGCTGTAAGGTCTTATATAGACAGGTGTGTGCCTTTCCTAATCAAGTCCAATCAGTTTAATTAAACACAGCTGGACTCCAATGAAGGAGTAGAACCATCTCAAGGAGGATCAGAAGAAATGGACAGCATGTGAGTTAAATATGAGTGTCACAGCAAAGGGTCTGAATACTTATGACCATGTGACATTTCAGTTTTTCTTTTTTAATAAATTTGCAAAAATTTCTACATTTCTGTTTTTTTTCTGTCAAGATGGGGTGCTGAGTGTACATTAATGAGAAATAAAATGAACTTTTTTGATTTTAGCAAATGGCTGCAATGAAACAAAGAGTGAAAAATTTAAAGGGGTCTGAATACTTTCCATACCCACTGTATATGTGGATCTCAGCAGGCATCGGGTAACCCTTTCATATTGTTCTCCAACTCATGTTGGAGTTAAGCCGACTGAGAGCGAATGAGGAATCAGAGTCGTGTTTTCTTACGAAGCTGTAAACAGTTTTATTATTGTGACATCAGAGCAGCAGAACAACCCGACAGAGCAGAACGTACATTCATCAGGAAACACACCTGCTCGACAAACCCCTGGCTGAAAGTCACTTGGTGTGTTGAGGTGTTGTGCTGCCTCTTGTGTTCTCGTCTATGTACAGGTGCTACATCAAACCATGCAGAGCATGTGATTGGCTGCTAGCAATCAGGTGATCTGACAGCCCAGAGAAGTGCAGTGCAGAGAAACAAACCAGGAACATTCAAACCAAACAAATAAAAAGAGAATAAAGTGAAAACAGGAAGTGGGTGTATTTGTGGGAGGGATCACATCTCAGTCTCAGCCAATAAGCTCTCACCTAGACCTGATGTCAGCAAGACCATCTGGGGGCTGGAGTCTGTAGGGTTAAAGAACGACACGTTTAGAGCTTCGCACCAGATTTAAAGGACCAGACCACCAAGTCTGCATGTTTTAAGACCAATAACTATAAACTCTGTAATTTCACATCCTGCTGATCAGTTTCCACATCATTGATCCGTTTTTAGATTGATTTCCTTCCATCAGACATTAGTTTCAGATAATCCATCACGCTCATTGTTCAGTCAGTCATAAACTTTTAGGACAAATGATACAAACCAGATCAAACATGTTAATCAATGAGTTGGGAGGTGTAGGCAGGCTGGCTGTTTCCACCTGTCACCGGTCTTTATGCTATGCTAAGCTAACAGACGTGTGAGTGGAATCAAGAAGAGGCTTTCACTAAATGTTGAACTATTCCTTTAAAGGAAATCAATTTAAAAACTGACTGGAAACTGTTTCCATATATACATGGTGAAGAAACTTGTGAAGAAGCTCCGCCACACCAGCATCTAAAAAGACACAGCAATCAATGGACTTGGACCTGGACCAGGACCTGGACCTGGACCTGGTAAATTCAGACCACACAGCTGTGTGGAATCACAGAAGAACCACAAAAGAAGAGCAGATCTTCAATAGGTATATGCCTTTGAATATTGGTTATTAGTTAACGGGAATACAGAATATTCTTTATTAACTGGAATTAAACCAGTTTAACCAGATTCACACTTAGACCTCTAATATACAGAACACAAATCTCCTACGGTCACTGAAGACACCTAACACCACAGGACCAGGCTAATACTGGGTCAGCTGGGACAGAACCAGGATACTGGGTCAACTGGGACAGAACCAGGCTAAAACTGGGTCAATGGGAGCAGAACCAGGCTTATACTGGGTCAGCTGGGAAAGAACCAGGCTAATACCAGTGTGGTATCCTGTACCAGTAGAACCCAAATGATAAACTGGACCCCTAAAACCAGCGAAGTAAACTGGCCCAGTAGAACCAGTATGATAAGATGTACCAATATGGTAAACTTGAAAAGTAAACCAAGTTTACTGGTTCTTTACTGGTTTTGTGCAGTCTGAACCAGTCTTGCAGTCTTTGGGGGACCAGTTTAGAGGGTAAAAAGGGACAGTCTTGGGGTGAGGACGGGGGAGGAGGCGTGTTCAGCCCTTACTGCTGTGGGGGAGCCAGGTGGGGGGCTGGTACTTGTCTCTGATTGGCTGGTACTTGTCTCTGATTGGCTGGTACTTGTCTCTGATTGGCAGCAGGGCGCTGCTGGAGGCGGGGCCTGACTGGAGGGGCGTGGCCTCTCTGTCGTCGTCGTCCTCCCCTTCAGACAGCAGGTCACAGATTTGCTGCTGCAGCTCCGGACTGATGTCGTTCTCTGCCAGGACCAGGACACGCAGACTGGTTGGGTAGTTCTCAACCATGTCCAAGAACACCTGGGCACAGAGACCAGCTTCATTCAAAACACACAAAGCTTTATTCATACACTTGCAATGTGGAAATATAAGCGAATGGGCCACATGTGGGGTCCAGTATCCAGGTCATAAAGATAATAAAGTGGGCCAAAGAGTGATCCCTGTGGAACTCCACAGGTCATGTGCAAGTGCAGATTGGATCATTCCTGTCCTGCAAGTAGGACTGGAACTGGTCTAGACCAGCACCAGAGGGTCTGACCACCTGTCTGACAGTGTGGTGTAATCACCGGTATGATGAGATCTAATAATACCAGGAGTTTTACCTGAGTCAGGGTCCATTCAAATATAATTTAGGACCAAATGAGAGCTGCTTCAGTACAATTATTTGTTTATAACAATTATTTAAAGTAACAAATTACTATTCAGTTGGTAATCCCAGATCCCAGTTGTGTTGCCAGACTTTACTGATAAATTCACTGTAATTAGATCACAGCAGAGAGGCTCACAGATAAGTTAATATCAGCATATTACTGTCCTCTATGTTCTGCTGCGGAGCTTTGAGACCTATCCCCCCAGTCTTTCTCGTCTTTACAAACACAACTGGAACAAAATGTTCAGTTTATCGCCAGATCGTTTCACTTACCTACAGGGCTTCAGTCATGCAGAAAAAATGTTCATAAATGTCACCCTTTAATACCAGAAGACTGTCTGTGACCTGTACAACATTTGTTCTATTCATAATCATGTCACGTGGTTGAAATATGGCAAAAAGTTGATTTGATGGGAATATATTATTGAACAAAAAGAGTAAAAAATCATATTCTCTCTCATCAGAAAACCCAATACAAAACTTCCATTCGAAAACTGCCGTTTTAATCCTGAGAGAAGGTGACGTCCATGTCCACAGAGACAAGACTCATCCAACACAGACACCATAGGTGAGTCCATCTCCTCCCCCTACCTGCCCTTCAGTCCAGTTTACAGGAACTGGTCCTTTACTAGTATTTAGTCTAATAATGTGTGACGTGCCATTACTGTTCTTTAACCTGCATCAACTGCCTGAATAGTCTGTAAACAACATCTGACACATCAGCTTATAAAGGAGCTGTAGCTACAAACAGCTGCTTATTTCCACAAACTTCAGTAAACAACAGCCCGACTACTGACCAATTAGATCACTGGAAACACAGCGGCATCATTCCTATAGGAGCCTGACAGGGACAATACAGTTCACAATAAAGTGACAAGCAATAAAGATCAATTGATATTTCTATAGATCAACGAAATCACTCTGACATTTTTAAAACAGAGCTTCTAACAAACAGGGAGAACGTTTATGACACTAGATATCATATAAAGAGTTGTGAGTAAAGCTGCATTTTAATTTAATAAAGTTTCTTGGACTGAAAGGATTCCTGAGCATCAATGTTTTACTAGATTTTATGTTTTACTCTCATATTCCATCACTTCAGTTCAAATCAACACCAGGATGATGGAATAAAACCTTCTGTTATTAGTTTAATCATCTCCCAGTAAATTCTAAAAGCAACATTTCAGTCGAACAGGAAGTACTTTCCTTCAGAAGAAATCTTTTGTTATCTGCATCACATGCTCAGAACAGTTTGACCATCAGACTTTAATATTTGGAAATGATCTCTTGTGTTTTTACAATTTCTTCTTCTGTTCTAGTTACGTGATTATGTGATGATCACTTTATGTTCCTGCAGGTTTCCGGTTTGATATTCAATGCTTCACTCGTGGTTCTGACGCTGTTTGTAAAGCGCTCTTCCTTTCACATGAACTCCCAGCTGGTCAGTAAACTCAAAGCCAGTTGATAGCCAGCTTCATGACTCCAATTATTATCAATAAACTGAAGCAGAGGGTCGGCTGTGTTTCCTCTCAGCTGAACATACAAACAAGTGAATCAGTGTTAAAGTTCAGACCAACGTCCCCCCCTGCTGGACAAACAGAAACAAAGAAAAACAGAAGAAGAAGAGGAATGAGCAATGTGATTGGTTGACCTGTGCTGATTGGTTGGTCAGTCCGGTTCCTTCCAGGTCCAGCACCTCCAAGGTTCGGCTGGACGCCACGGCAACCGCCAGCATCCCGGCGATCTGATCACCTGGGAACAAAACCGGAACATTGACAACCAGAACATTCACAACGACACACTACACAACTTGTTGGGTAGTGTAGTATGTAGCTGTGTAGTGTGGTAAGTGTGTAGTGTGTAGCAGTGTAGTGTGTAGTAATGCAGTGTGTAGTAATGCAGTGGTAGCTGTGTAGTGTGTAGTAATGCAGTGTGTAGAATGAGCAGTGTAGTGTGTAGTAATGCAGTGTGTAGTGTTTAGTGTGTAGTAATGCAGTGTGTAGTATGAGCAGTGTCGTGTGTAGTAATGCAGTGTGTAGTGTTTAGTGTGTAGTAATGCAGTGTGTAGTGTGTAGTGTTTAGTGTGTAGTAATGCAGTGTGTAGTATGAGCAGTGTAGTGTGTAGTAATGCAGTGTGTAGTATGTAGTGTGTAGTAATGCAGTGTGTAGTATGAGCAGTGTAGTGTGTAGTAATGCAGTGTGTAGTGTGTAGTGTTTAGTGTGTAGTAATGCAGTGTGTAGTATGAGCAGTGTAGTGTGTAGTAATGCAGTGTGTAGTATGTAGTGTGTAGTAATGCAGTGTGTAGTATGAGCAGTGTAGTGTGTAGTAATGCAGTGTGTAGTATGAGCAGTGTAGTGTGTAGTAATGCAGTGTGTAGTATGTAGTGTGTAGTAATGCAGTGTGTAGTATGAGCAGTGTAGTGTGTAGTAATGCAGTGTGTAGTATGTAGTGTGTAGTAATGCAGTGTGTAGTATGAGCAGTGTAGTGTGTAGTAATGCAGTGTGTAGTATGTAGTGTGTAGTAATGCAGTGTGTAGTATGAGCAGTGTAGTGTGTAGTAATGCAGTGTGTAGTATGTAGTGTGTAGTAATGCAGTGTGTAGTATGAGCAGTGTAGTGTGTAGTAATGCAGTGTGTAGTGTGTAGTGTTTAGTGTGTAGTAATGCAGTGTGTAGTGTGTAGTGTTTAGTGTGTAGTAATGCAGTGTGTAGTATGAGCAGTGTAGTGTGTAGTAATGCAGTGTGTAGTATGTAGTGTGTAGTAATGCAGTGTGTAGTATGAGCAGTGTAGTGTGTTGTAATGCAATGTGTAGTGTGTAGCAGTGTAGTGTGTAGTAATGTGTAGCGGTGCTGTTACCCAGTGGGTTGTAGTCCAGATTGAGCACCCGGAGCTGGGAGCTATGAGCCACAGCGATTGCGAGTCGAGCCCAGCCTTTGAAGCTGATTCCTGGGTTAGCGCTCAGAGTGAGCTCCCTCAGACCTGCAGACAACCAAACACACAACAACACAGACACAGTTTGAATCCTCCACAGTCAGGGTGAAATTAAAATGATCAGTTAAATGCTGAAAACGTGCTCCTTTTCCAGTGTATTAGTCCCTGAACACAAGTCTGATCACTGATTTTCAGGGATTTGAATACAGTTTTTTGAGTACTGTAAAATACTGTAAATAAAGTTTTGAACATGAAATTGACTGCTGGAAATTTCAGAACACTTTAATTCATATATAGTCAAAAATTTTTAGTGCTATAAGTTCTGTGCGTTCAGTGGTGATTAAATTGGAATTCTGTATTCATTTGTTTAAGAGTTTAATTCTGTATGTTCAGTATTTGTCCTCACTGTGTTGATGTGAAAGTGAAGAGTTAAAGCCTTCAGTGCAATGAATTCAGGTTATCTGAGCCTAAAATAACAGAGTCCCAGGAGACAAAATGTCCTCCGAGCTTTAATGAACAACTGTCCACTTCCCTCAGACCTGCTGCTCACGTAGTCTCAGTTATATGAACTAAGTATGATGTTTCTTTTACGAACTTATTAACTGAGCTTTTTATTTATTTGATTTATTTGCTCTGTGTGGTTGCTAGGGGGTTCCACGTGGTTGCCATGGTGTTGACGGTGGTGCCAGGTAGTTGCTGTGTTGTTGTTGCGGTTGCTAGGTGGTGGTTAGAGTGTTGGGGGCCATTAGTAAAGTGTTGGGCTGGTTGCTAGGGTGTTCCAGGAGGTAACTATGGTGATAGCAGGTGGTTTCCATGGGGTCGTCAAGGTGCTATTGTCGACACTTGTTCATTTGAGGCCTCTGCGGTGGACAGCAGAGGTCTGGCAGAGACATGTGTGACAGTCACATGTAAACCCGTCTTCTCTGGGAGTTCTTCAGGTGTTTTTTACCTGACTTTGCTCCGTCGGGTGGCAGCATCCCACAGATCAGACCCAGCGCCTCATCTCCCAGCATGCAGTCTCCCAGATCCAGACAGACCAGCGCCGGGTGGGTCGACAGCGCCGAGTTCAAGGTCACCAGGCCGGCGTCCAACAGTGGGCTGCCATGGAGGCTGGAGGGGGAGGGACAAAGTCTTACAAACCAATCACATTGTGGTGACCTGAACCATTAGGATTGGCCAGGATATTATTTGGTCTGTCAGCACTAACAGCGAATCAGACGAGTCAAACCCCCCTCTGTACTCACAACAGGGTCTGCAGGGACCGGTTGGTCTTCAGGGCGTCGGCCAGGTGTCGCGTCCTGCTTATACCAGAGACGACGCCCAGGTTGAGGTTGAGTTGAGCGAGCGAGCGTGACTCTGCGACGCTGCGACAGACGCGCCCGAAGTCGCGGTCGGAGAGCTGGCAGCCGCGGACAGACAGCAGCCGGACGCTGTCCTCCTTAAGACTCTCGCAGATGTCCTGGACCTCGGCCGCCGACAGCAGCTCCCCCGTGATCTGGATGGAGGCCGGCAGCATCCCGGAGAGGCCTGGGAGCACGGGAACACCTGGAGAAACGAGGAGGGGACAACAAACTGACAAGAGCTCAGAGAATCAGTCCGACCTCTACTGGTGAAAAGCTGGTACTGAACCGAGCTCTCCCATTGGCTGGTGCCAGGTGAGAGCTAAAGTCCTGACATCACTTCCTGTTATTCTCTCATTGAAAATTACTGTAAATGAAACAACCATTAATTCGTAAGCTCCCATGAAGCTTTGCTGCTCCCACATGTATTAAACATCATTAAAAATCGTAACGTGAACGTCTGCATGTACGGTTAGAAGTTGTCAGTGATGTAGAGCAAACGAAGACGAATCCTGATCAGCAGGAAGTAAACAAACAGACGTCACGTGTTTAATTAGCTTCAGAGGAGCAGGAGTCAGGCTAGCTACCTGTTTGCAGTCTTTATGCTAAGCTAAGCTAGCAGTTTCCACCTGTTTCCAGTCTTTATGCTAAGCTAAGCTAGCAGTTTCCACCTGTTTTCAGTCTTTATGCTAAGCTAAGCTAGCAGTTTCCACCCGTTTTCAGTCTTTATGCTAAGCTAAGCTAACAGTTTCCACCTGTTTGCAGTGTTTATGCTAAGCTAAGCTAACTACTGAGAAAGACCTGGACAGACTGCTAACATGCTAACATGCTAAACAGTTACTGATGGCTCAGTCTGTTCTTTGTCTACTTATTGATACTATTGATCCTGACTGTGATGTAATGCCTACTGCTGATACAGGATAAATCAACTTATTGATAAATAAGTTCATCAATTCTCTGGGATTCTCTGGGAATAGTGTCAGTTCCTGTTCTCTGTTGAGAACTGCAAAAGAAGCTGATCAGTTATTGATCAATTATCAATAAGTGCTGATCATGATGGGACTGGCCAGCTGATCAGTTTCAGGTGATTCATTAATATGTTCAAGCAGACACGCACACCAGAGATAATCAATAGTCAATGAATCTAAAGTATTGATGAACAGTAGCTGGAACCGATCGGCCGACCAGACTAATCAACTGATCAATGATGAAGTCGTGCTCCGATTGGTGCTGCAGTGAGGAGATCATCTAACCTGATAAATGATCGATCAGCTCACGCGGGGAGGATCGGGACTCTCACACGCTGATGTCATCATTCGCTGCTCCGGCGCCTCGGATCCCGCCGCAGGCCACGCGCCGGTGCTGATCCACCGCGGCAGACATCAGAGTCGATCGATCCCTGTATCGATTGGTATCGGGTTTGATCAGCAGCGGAGCGGCGGAGCGGCGCAGCGGGGGTCGGTGTCCCGGAGCCGGGCGGGGGGTCGTTCTGTCGGTGTGAGAGCTCGGTGCGTCCCGGTGTGTTTCTGCAGGTGACCGTTACTATGAGAACCAGAGAGAGGACAGAGAGGAAGGAGGCCTCACTCCGACCTGTTTCCTGACACCGGAGACAGGACAGACTTCATATAAACAAGTCATATAAATTATAATATAATAAAATATTATATAAAACAGAATAAAACAGCGATGCTCCTTTTCTCAAATAGAACATGACAACACATTAAATGGACTTTAAACAGTAAAGCAAGATCTGTTATACATTATTATTATATTCAAGCACCTGCAGCTGCTCCACAGCCCATTTTTATGTTTGTGTGTGTAAGAGAACAGACATCAACATACTGAGAAACAAATAAAATGAATGTTATGCTGCTCACAAAACAAAAAATAACATCTTTGTAACTGAATATTAATATTTCATAAAGTAAGTGACGAAAGCATCAAAACACTCGTAAACTCATAAAACACTGTAAAACTATATTATAAATAAATGAACTGCAAGACGTCCGGATCTGATTTTATTTATTTTGTTTGGTTGTTTTGTTTTTTTTTTTGTCTGACTTGGAATCAGCTTTTGATTCATTCTTTACACTGAGTATCGATCAGAGTGACACCTCTTCTCCAATAGACAACCTGTCCAGTTGTTACGTCACAGCCCGCGGAGCCTCGCTCTCATCCTCCGTCTGTGTCGTCACAAGTTCTACATTACGCTGCCCCTTGATGGCACGTTATTGATTACTGATCAGAAGCTGCTGCTGATCGATCAGCGCGTGTCAGTCCTGAAAACATAAAAAAAAAAATCACCTAATACAACTTCCGGTCCGGGTTTTCAGAATGAGACTACGTTTAGTGTTTGTGTTAATCCAGCTGTCAGTGTTTTCAGACATTGTGTTAATATATTATCAATATTTATTGTGATCCACAGTTTTATGATTTATTTCTTCATTTCATGTAATTATTTCATGAATTTACTTATTATTTGTATTTATCAAGGATCTCGTTCATAAGGTCACAGGATTTTAAGAAATATATTCACAATACAAACCTTCCTTTAATGAGTTATTCTCACAGCAGAAACAGTTATTTACTTATATTTACCTGCTGGTGAACATAAACAGGTTAATATTTAATCATAAAATTTGAGTAAAACCTTTTCTATATGAAGCGATCAGATCAAACTTTATTGATCCTCAGGAGGGAAACTGATCATTTCTCTATTTAGGATCGATATGAGGAACAACATGAGTGAGCAGGAGCAGAGTCCAGCACTGCAGCGTGCTGTAAACTGTCCCTGCACAAATAAACTGTAAATAGATTAATAAATACTTCAATACAGAAATATGAATCAGAGTTTGAAAAATCAATACAGCACATCTCTCTGAAAGAAAATGTACAAGAACTGATCTAAAATATGTTTATTATACAAAGTATATAAAGTATTAATACTTCGTAAATTATTGTTCAGACTAGATTTACTGATACAAAGAATTTTATCTTTTCGTTCATTTATGAAGAAAAAATGTGTTGAATCTGACCTTTAACCACTTTGACTGAAAACCTACAAACATTTATTTATTTAAAAGTTTTGTTAATTGTTACATGTTGTGATTAATTTGTGTTTTTAATATTTTATTTTCCATGTATTTGTTTCCGTATTTATTGATTTATTGTTTTTGTGATTCCATTTGATCTCACTATCTTCTCTAAAATGTTGTTGCTGTTGTAAATTGCGATGTTTATGTGGTTAATAAAGTTCTCAATTTAAAAAAATCTGTTTTGCGTCTTGCGTCAGTTTTGTTGCGGCGTCATGACGTACACGGAAGTGTCTGATCTGCAGCTGCAGCTAGCAGTGGCTAACAGCTAACATCAGCAGCCTGAAGCTCCGAGCGGACAGACGGACGGACAGACAGACAGGTAAGAGGCTCAACACTTCACCCACCGACCTGCAGACAGACGGGTTCTCCAGGGAGAACCGACGACCTGCAGACAACCGGAAACCCCGGAGCTACCGGAGCTCCGTGTGTTTACCTGTTAGCTCAGTCTTTACATGGCAGAAACGTTGGTTTATTCATCCTGTAGCTGCTGATATTTTTTGTGAATGAACTCTCACGGGGAAGTAATGTGTTAAAACAGAGCTGCAGCTAATTATTCTTTTCATTCAAATGAATAACCTTGTATTTATTTAAGTTTTCCTTTTTGTCGCCCTTTTATTTCGACCTGTAGTCCCCCTGCTGTGTTTGCAGTTAGAGGCTGAACTCCTAAACGCGATGTGTAACTGTTGTCAATAAAGTTGTGAAAGGTGCGCCAGACCTGATTCAGTCTCTGGTTTGCTCCTTTAATTTATGACTGCAATGATGAATCAGGTCAATTCTGTTAAATCAGCTAATTGATGAGTTAGACTCTAACGCAATGATTCAGCTGGAGCCACCTGCTAGTGCTCCGAACAGACAACCAGGACTAACTACAAACAAACTAACCAAACAAACTACCAACCAACCAACCACCCACCAAACAAACAAACTACCAACCAACCCACCAACCAACCACCCACCAAACAAACAAACTACCAACCAACCCACAAACTAACCAAACAAACTACCAACCAACCAACCAACTACTCTCAAACTAATTACCAACCAACTAACTACCAGCTCTGAAGAGATGATAAACACTAAACGTCCAGTTTGTCTCACAGTCAATTTCTCTCCCCCCCCCCCCCAGGGTGTCTGTGGATGGAAGTGTGGAGCTCAGCGATGGGACCGGAGAGAGTCTTACCGAACTCTGAGGACGAGCTGGGGGAGGACGAGCGTCCGGCCGACGGATCTCTGCTGCCAGTGTGGAGCGGGGGGGAGGGAGGGGGTGAGGAGGAGGGGGGAGAGATGGAGCTGGACGGGGAGGAGGAGGAAGAGGAGGTGAACAGTGGAGGATATTATTACCAGCCTCTGAACCAGGAGCCCGACGGTGTGAACGGCAGCGAGCAGCCGAGGGAGGAGGGGGAGGACAGGGGGGAGGAGGGGGAGGAGGCCCCCTCCCACACTGAGCAGCTGCAGCAGGTGCAGCACAGGATAGAGGTGAGTTCTGCCACACACCTGATCAGACGGATCCTTATTGATCCGCAGACGAGACATTCAGGAGCTTCAGTGCACAAAGATACTTAGAGACAGTAAAGATACTTCATTTATTCAAGTAACATCAAGTATTAAAATAGTTTATAAAATAAAATAAATACAAACCTGTCCCCTGCTACTGTCGCCTGCTACTGACACAGGCTTTCTAGCTTTCTGCTCTGTGTAACGTATCCGTGTCTCCCCAGGCAGCTGCTGTGTATCAGCTGCATTATTCTGTATGTTTGCACTGTGCAGCCAGTGAAATCAGAGCCTGGTGACTCTGGTGTCCTGTGTGATTCGATGAGTTAACAGCCTATCAGACAGAACGTCGCTCCGTCGTTTCCTGCTCGATGATCTCCCGTAACTTCTTAGAGAGCTTTCAGACATGCAAGACAAGTTTTTAGTTTATATTTTCAATATTGGACTCAAATCACAGTTTACATGGTCGTGTCTGTATGTTGATATAAAGCATCTTACCTGCCAACTCTGCCATGATCTCCCTCTTCCAGTCCAGCAGACAGCTTCTGTGTGGCAGCTGGTCTCAGGCTGGTTAATGTGAGACGTGTGTGTCCAGTAATTTAACTCAACTGTTATTTGTGTAAATATGTTCATCTTTGTGATGAAAATTGTGTTACAGTCTAAGAAACATGTTAGAGCGCCTGTCATACATGTAGTTAAAAGTCCCAGTGATGTTTTACTCCATATCAGCACTCATGGAACATCCAATTACGATACTTGGTCGGAACTAACTGTTCTATAATATTTAATATGAACTGCATGTAAATTTGCCTGTCTGTCTCCCCTGCAGGTGATGGGTCTCCACCTCCCTGCGGCACCCGTTCCAGACAGCGATGAGGAGGAGGACGACTCTGAGGGGGCGGCGGCCCAGAGGAGCCGAGCCTCAATCCCTATGGACGCAGGTGAGACCTCCTCATGTCCTTTACAGGCTCCCGTAGGGAAACAAGTTAAACACTCGGTTCTATAAAAAAACCTGCACATGAAAACAGGGGACCTCCAGTCAGAGGACGAGTGATCTTTATCTGCTGACATCACTTCCTGTGTCTCCCTGCAGACCACGTGGAGCTCGTGAAGAGGACGATGGCGGCCGTAGCGTTGCCGTCTCTTGGCGTGCCAGCATGGGCCCAAGAGATCTCAGAGGACCAGTGGACAGACATGGTCCAGAACACACTGCAGAGCCGGCAGAGCACCACCACCACCCTGCACCTCAACCGCAGGAGTAACGTCAACGGACCCTGAACGCACCACGACCACTTCAACATCTACTGACCCTGAACACACCATGACAGCTTCAACATCTACTGACCCTGAACACACCACAACCACTTCACCATCTACAGATCCTGAATGCACCTCGGTCGCTTCAATATCTACTGACCCTGAATGCACCACGACGGCTTCAACATCTACTGACCCTGAATGCACCGTGACCGCTTCATCAACATCAGAGGATCCTGAATGCACCAGGAGCACTTCAGGGACACTGACAGAGCGTTAAGAAACAGGGTGACGGTGACTTTATAAGTATACAGTGTCGTAATAAATCATTTTTATTTAGTTTATCAACAAATGAAATCTGAAGCTGCTGAATGTTGCAGCCGGACTCTGGGCTGCTGCTGGACATGTTCCTGCTGATGAGTCCAGGTGTCGATTCTCCCCAAACCGTCCAACATGGGAACAGCTCAGTGACCTGAACTGAAGAGCAGCTATGGGTGCAGTTACTATTACCCCCATTATTCTTTTTATTTAAAACAACAGAAACACATTTGAGGCCTTTTGTTGTGGTCTCTGTGCCTTTACCTGCCCCCCCATGTTTAGAGAGAAAACTGAGTAAATTATTACATCATCACAAGAGAATCGACTTGTGATCTTTAGATAGAAAGGATTGACTACAGCTTTTCTTTGGTCTGTTAGTTGGACAGAACAGGACTTTTGTAGTCAAAACCAAATGATTCATCAATGAAGAGAATTATTAGTAATTGCAAACACAGCTGCGCTCTGTAGAAAACAGGTTTCAGTGTAAAAAGTTCAATATTTAGGATAAAGTCCCATTCCACCTTAAAGCCTTTTAATGTTTTTGTTTTTAATGATTTCTTTAATGTTTTGATGTGAGAATCTGTTGGTATAAAACACAAACTCTGATTGTCAAACATGTCCGCTTTATTTCTTTTGATTTGGTTCTGTACACACATGAACATCTGTACAAAATCAGACTTTCATATTATGTAATGCTCGAACTAATTAAAGTATGTACAGGATGACGGGAAGCAGCGTTCAGGCTCGAGTGGACAGATCGACGCCATGTTTCCTTTTCTTTTATTAAATGTTTGAGCTTTGTGTCGATATCGAGTCGCCGCTGGACAAAGACCCTCCTGCCTTCATTCTGCTGGAGCTCCCAACATTTAGCTCCTAAGTCCTCAAAATATCTTCATAATCTAAAGATTTATTAAGGGGTTAATCTTTAAATGCTGAACTTTATCAAATGTTCATTTAGTTTGGTGCAGACGGGTTCGACTGTCAGTCAGAACGGAAATGAAACGACGTTTCCTGAAATGAAGCGTTCACTTTCTTCTATTTGAACCTGGAGTATTTCAGCGTTCATCCACTGGGGGCAGAATGTCAAAGACACCAGAATATCTTCATAACTTTATCTTCTGAGAAGCTTTTCTGTCCTGCAGTCAACGTGAGCAACAGAAAGCAATTTCATTCTGTTGAGTCGTCAATTAGGTTGATCAGAGCTGATCTGCCCCCTGCTGGTTAATCAGGTGGTGAGCGTCGCGTTAGTGAAGAACTAATATATAACGAGCTTTACTCCTCACTACAACTCTTCCTTTCAGATCACAAGGACTCTGTTTGAAGTGATGGCGGCCATTTTGTCCAGCGGCGAGAGAGGTGGGTGGGGCAACCCCACCACTGGAATGGTCATCGATTGACAGCGAATCACATGACGGCGAGTAAATGACCACGTGCAGCGAGCAACGACTGAACGAAAACCAGCTGACGAAAACGTCAGAATAAGAAAAGTAAAGGGGAGGGGCGTGGCTATGAGTCAATATACAGAACAACAGAATAAATTACATCGTCAGAAAAAGGTTCCTTTAAGGAGGATTGTTTCTGCGCTCGTCAACAGCAGCTGATCTGATCTGATCTCAGCAGCTGATAAACTATATTGCTAACAAGTTGAGTGAAGCAGCGACAAATCGGACGGTTAAATGTTGCGTGAACATGAAAACGTTAATGAGAAACATACAGACAGACATTAATGCTCAAGTGAAACTTTATAGAACTTTTTTTTACTTTTTGTGCCTCTGAATGATTGAATTGGCAATATTAATCATGATTAATCAGCTCATTAACACACTGATTTGGAATATTTAGAAATTTGTTCTTCAGCATCAGAACATTAAATGTTGTCAAACTGCATTTTAACTGTAATGTTTGTTTCTCGGGTGCGAACGTTAACGTGCTTCTTTTAACAAATTCACTTTAACGATACTCACCACAAGTTTTAATTTGGAACTTGGTGGTTTCAGTGACATTAGCAAGTGACTTTTCAATTCTTATTATTAAACAATTTCTGTCGGCAAAAATGCGCTTCAGCACCAACGTAAATCAATAACCCCTGTTTTTGTCGGAGCAAATGTAGTTGAACCAGATTTTTGAACGTTTCAGGTCAGACAAATGACAAGTGAACTTCTCTGTGTTTGACCTTTGAACTGACAAGTGACGGCATCTCCAGCGCTTCTGCTGACGGAAACATTCAGTTTAGTTTTTGTTTGACAAACAACAAAATAACAAACACTGAATCGACGTTCTGACAGGAAACACTTCCTCATGCAAACGACTTTGCTCATTGGTTTAAACCTCGATGACGTCCCAACAACGTCCTCGAACATTTAAACAAATAAACTAAAAAATAAACTAAACTAAATAAAATCACGTTGGAAACAAACTTTTCTTTTGTCTATTGTGGTTCTGATTGGACGTCTACATTCACTGTGTCTCCTCGTCATCATCGTCGTCAGTCTGTCTGAAGCTGCTTCAGTCTCGAGTCCACCGCATATCCATGCTGACAGGTGATTGGTCAGGCCAGGTGGAGGGGGCGGGGCTCCGGAGTGAACTGCTGTGCTGCATTCAGGTGCCTAAGGACAGACGTGATGCCTTGGAGCTGTTTTCCACTGCAGGGACTTTAACGACCTGAAACCTGGAGCTTCACAGAACCTGAACCTGGAAGGTTCTTGGTTTTGCTTTGTGTTTCCATCGGTTTAACAACCCTGAACGTTTCAGATAATCGTCACTGAAAAAGGAAAATATTAATTTTCTTTGTTTACATGCAACTTTTAAACGTCAGAAACGTTAATTTAAAACGTCAGAAGACGAAGCATTCATTATAATTACTTCATGATCACCACGACGTCGTCTGATAAACATTGATTCATCGCAGGGAAAGTTGGAGATGTTTGTTCATCAGCTCCCTGTCCCACAGTCGACCCTCACTGAGCAGCTCCATCGTGGTCAGGCTGAAACACAGCTGCAGTTTAACGTTTAAACGCTCTGGAAAAAAAAGATGGCGTTTAAATGTGGATGTAGGCTGAAACGTAGACGTGTTCACTCTGAGCGATGGGGGAACAATGGAACGAAAGCAGAACCGCAGACGGGTCGTTAAGTTCCCGGAGTGGAACAGGCCTGTTGGTGATGCATTCAGGGACCTTCAGCCTCTCTGCTCACCTTGTGTCTAACACGTGTGAACGGCAGTGGGTGAAAACAAACAGCAGCAGGTGTTTAAAGATGGAGGTGTTAGTGAAGCTGATGACGTCATCATCACATGACCGCTGACACACTGAAACACCACGCGGGACAGACGTGGGACAGACGCGGGACAGACGGAGCTTCTACAGTGTCCTACTTGTTATCGGCCACCAGGGGTCAGAGGTGAGGAGGTTTGCTTTTTTGTTTTTCTTTTGAATGCAGCGTCAGCTCCGTCCTGATCTGACCCCCGACCAGTTTCTCCACGACAGCTTCAACTTCCTCCCCAGAGAGATGGACGAGGGGGGGTCAGGCTCAGAAGGGACCGCCTCCACTGGTCAGAGAGCCTCCTGATTGGCTGTCAAGTACTCCTCAGCTCTCTTGTGAGCCTCCAGAGCTTTGATGGTGTAGACATCCTGCGGCAGCTCTGACTTCCTCCTCATCAGGACTTTGTCCTTCTTCAGGTCCTTCAGACCCTGAGGGGGGGCAGAGAGAAACCAGGTGATCAGAAACCACTGTTGTGTGTTCTGACAGGAGATCAGCAGTCTGCTGCTCCTCCATTCTACCATTAAACTGAAGAGAATAAGAAGCTTGAACAGAGGAACATGAGGAAAAACATTACGTCTTCCCCTTTTTGTTTCTATCCCTCCAGAAGAAATCTGGCTCTATGAGCTCAGACTGCTGAGGCTCCATTTTAACTTGAGATGAACTTCAGAATATAATCTGTTTAAGGAGAAATGGAACATGACCCTGTCCTTTAACATGTCACCTCATCAATAACTTAACTCTCATTTGCTTTGTTGTGCTTTTGATTCAGAAATATGATCATAAATAATAATTTACCATGAATAATAATAATAAATCAGAATGACTTAAACAAACCCTCAGTTTGTCTGTGGTTGACTGATTGATTGATGTATTGATTTATGTATTGATCACCTGTGAGGCTTCGCTCTCCACAGTCTTCTTCAGCAGCTGGATGTCTTCAGCTGTTGGAGTCTCTGTCTCCATCGAGTACACAGCCACAGTACTACTGTCAGTGTACAGCATGTACTGCAAATAGAAATAATGATCACTTCATAATATAATATAAATGTATCTATATATATATATATATATACACAAACTTTCACCTATTATAACAATCAATACACATTTAGGCAGATAAATAACGAGCCATCAGACATTTTAAATGGACAGGTAGAAACTTACTAGCTTAGCAACATTAAGGCTACAAACCACCCACAAAGTAACAGGCTCACTGTGGGACACAAAACTTCTGTCCATGTGATGATGTCAAAGACCACGCCCCTTTTATTTGCATCATTTACATTCAAAATAAAAACACGACAGCACTGACTTCTTCCTGTGGATGGAGCCCAGGGCGGAGGGGGTGGAGCTTATTGCTCTGAAAGACACAAATTAATGCAGTTAATTAAATATAATAATTATAAAAACTTTATTTATTTACAGGTGAGGAGAGAACAGATGAGGAGACAGGTGAGTAGATTACCTGTGGGTTCTGTCTGGCCAACTCTTCTATCTTGTGCCAGATCTCCTCTCTCTCCTTCAGCTTATATTTCTCTCTGCAGACAGAAACAGGTGTACATATATTATTAAAGGTGTTCATGACACACCTACATGTCCGTAGACTGCTTTTTGTAAATTACACTTTTTGTGTCACAAACTGTCCAAGAATAATGAGATTTTAGATGACAATGTGGTGCAGGTGGTGTGTTTACTTTTGTTTCTCAGCCTTGTACTGCTGCGTGCAGTCATCAAACAGCTTCTGGTTCATCTCCATGAAGAGCTTCAGAGCGTTATAGATCAGACCGTGGATCGTCCTGAGGAACAGGAGGATACTGTGTTACTGTGTGTTACTGTGTGTTACTGTGTGTTACTGTGTGTGTTACTGTGTGTTACTGTGTGTGTCACTGTGTGTTACTGTGTGTTACTGTGTGTGTTACTGTGTTACTGTGTGTGTTACTGTGTGTGTTACTGTGTTACTGTGTGTGTTACTGTGTTACTGTGTTACTGTGTGTTACTGTGTGTGTTACTGTGTGTTACTGTGTGTGTCACTGTGTGTTACTGTGTGTGTTACTGTGTGTGTTACTGTGTTACTGTGTGTGTTACTGTGTTACTGTGTTACTGTGTGTTACTGTGTGTGTTACTGTGTGTGTTACTGTGTTACTGTGTGTGTTACTGTGTGTGTTACTGTGTTACTGTGTGTTACTGTGTGTTACTGTGTGTGTTACTGTGTGTGTTACTGTGTGTGTTACTGTGTTACTGTGTGTGTTACTGTGTGTGTTACTGTGTTACTGTGTGTTACTGTGTGTGTTACTGTGTGTTACTGTGTGTGTTACTGTGTGTGTTACTGTGTTAGTTACTGTGTTACTGTGTGTTACTGTGTTAGTTACTGTGTTACTGTGTGTTACTGTGTGTGTTACTGTGTTACTGTGTGTGTTACTGTGTGTGTTACTGTGTGTGTTACTGTGTGTGTTACTGTGTTAGTTACTGTGTTCCTGTGTGTTACTGTGTTACTGTGTTACTGTGTGTGTTACTGTGTTACTGTGTGTGTTACTGTGTTACTGTGTTACTGTGTGTGTTACTGTGTGTGTTACTGTGTGTGTTAATGTGTGTGTTACTGTGTTACTGTGTGTTACTGTGTGTTACTGTGTTACTGTGTGTGTTACTGTGTTACTGTGTGTGTTACTGTGTGTGTTACTGTGTGTGTCACTGTGTGTGTTACTGTGTGTGTCACTGTGTTACTGTGTGTGTCACTGTGTGTGTTACTGTGTGTGTCAGTGTTATTGTGTGTGTTTCTGTGTGTGTCACTGTGTTACTGTGTGTGTCACTGTGTTATTGTGTGTGTCAGTGTTATTGTGTGTGTTTCTGTGTGTGTCAGTGTTACTGTGTGTTTCTGTGTGTGTCACTGTGTTACTGTGTGTGTTTCTGTGTTATTGTGTTACTGTGTGTGTTACTGTGTGTGTTACTGTGTGTGTTTCTGTGTTACTGTGTGTGTTTCTGTGTGTGTTTCTGTGTTACTGTGTTACTGTGTGTGTCACTGTGTTACTGTGTGTGTTTCTGTGTTACTGTGTGTGTTACTGTGTGTGTTACTGTGTGTGTTTCTGTGTTACTGTGTGTGTTTCTGTGTTACTGTGTGTGTTACTGTGTGTGTTTCTGTGTTATTGTGTGTGTTACTGTGTGTGTTTCTGTGTTACTGTGTGTGTTACTGTGTGTGTTTCTGTGTTACTGTGTGTGTTTCTGTGTTACTGTGTGTGTTACTGTGTTAGTTACTGTGTTACTGTGTGTGTCACTGTGTTACTGTGTGTGTTTCTGTGTCACTGTGTTACTGTGTGTGTTTCTGTGTTACTGTGTGTGTTACTGTGTGTGTTTCTGTGTTATTGTGTGTGTTACTGTGTGTGTTTCTGTGTTAATGTGTGTGTTACTGTGTGTGTTTCTGTGTTACTGTGTGTGTTTCTGTGTTACTGTGTGTGTTACTGTGTGTGTTACTGTGTGTGTTACTGTGTGTGTTTCTGTGTTACTGTGTTACTGTGTGTGTCACTGTGTTAGTTACTGTGTTATTGTGTGTGTTTCTGTGTCACTGTGTTACTGTGTGTGTTTCTGTGTTACTGTGTGTGTTTCTGTGTCACTGTGTTACTGTGTGTGTTTCTGTGTTACTGTGTGTGTTTCTGTGTTAGTCACTGTGTTACTGTGTGTGTTTCTGTGTTACTGTGTGTGTTTCTGTGTTATTGTGTGTGTTTCTGTGTCACTGTGTTACTGTGTGTGTTTCTGTGTTACTGTGTGTGTTTCTGTGTCACTGTGTTACTGTGTGTGTTTCTGTGTTACTGTGTGTGTTACTGTGTGTGTTTCTGTGTTATTGTGTGTGTTACTGTGTGTGTTTCTGTGTTAATGTGTGTGTTACTGTGTGTGTTTCTGTGTTACTGTGTGTGTTTCTGTGTTACTGTGTGTGTTTCTGTGTTATTGTGTGTGTTTCTGTGTCACTGTGTTACTGTGTGTGTTTCTGTGTTACTGTGTGTGTTTCTGTGTCACTGTGTTACTGTGTGTGTTTCTGTGTTACTGTGTGTGTTACTGTGTGTGTTTCTGTGTTATTGTGTGTGTTACTGTGTGTGTTTCTGTGTTAATGTGTGTGTTACTGTGTGTGTTTCTGTGTTACTGTGTGTGTTTCTGTGTTACTGTGTGTGTTACTGTGTGTGTTACTGTGTGTGTTACTGTGTGTGTTTCTGTGTTACTGTGTCACTGTGTTAGTTACTGTGTTATTGTGTGTGTTTCTGTGTCACTGTGTTACTGTGTGTGTTTCTGTGTTACTGTGTGTGTTTCTGTGTCACTGTGTTACTGTGTGTGTTTCTGTGTTACTGTGTGTGTTTCTGTGTTAGTCACTGTGTTACTGTGTGTGTTTCTGTGTTATTGTGTGTGTTACTGTGTGTGTTTCTGTGTTACTGTGTGTGTTACTGTGTGTGTTTCTGTGTTACTGTGTGTGTTTCTGTGTTACTGTGTGTGTTACTGTGTGTGTTTCTGTGTTATTGTGTGTGTTACTGTGTGTGTTTCTGTGTTACTGTGTGTGTTACTGTGTGTGTTTCTGTGTTACTGTGTGTGTTACTGTGTGTGTTACTGTGTTTCTGTGTTACTGTGTGTGTTTCTGTGTTACTGTGTGTGTTTCTGTGTTACTGTGTGTGTTACTGTGTGTGTTACTGTGTGTGTTTCTGTGTTACTGTGTGTGTTTCTGTGTTACTGTGTGTGTTACTGTGTTAGTTACTGTGTTACTGTGTGTGTCGCTGTGTTACTGTGTGTGTTTCTGTGTCACTGTGTTACTGTGTGTGTTTCTGTGTTACTGTGTGTGTTACTGTGTTACTGTGTGTGTTTCTGTGTTACTGTGTGTGTTTCTGTGTTACTGTGTGTGTTACTGTGTGTGTTTCTGTGTTACTGTGTGTGTTTCTGTGTTATTGTGTTACTGTGTGTTACTGTGTTTCTGTGTTACTGTGTTACTGTGTGTTACTGTGTGTGTTTCTGTGTTATTGTGTTACTGTGTGTTACTGTGTTTCTGTGTTACTGTGTTACTGTGTGTGTTTCTGTGTTACTGTGTGTGTCACTGTGTTACTGTGTGTTTTACTGTGTGTGTTTCTGTGTCACTGTGTTACTGTGTGTGTTACTGTGTTATTGTGTGTTTCTGTGTGTGTCACTGTGTTATTGTGTGTGTCACTGTGTTACTGTGTTACTGTGTGTGTTTCTGTGTTACTGTGTGTGTTACTGTGTGTGTCACTGTGTTATTGTGTGTGTCACTGTGTTATTGTGTGTTTCTGTGTCACTGTGTTACTGTGTGTGTCACTGTGTTATTGTGTGTGTTTCTGTGTGTGTCACTGTGTTATTGTGTGTTTCTGTGTCACTGTGTTACTGTGTGTGTTTCTGTGTGTGTCACTGTGTTATTGTGTGTTTCTGTGTCACTGTGTTACTGTGTGTTTCTGTGTCACTGTGTTACTGTGTGTGTTTCTGTGTGTGTTTCTGTGTGTGTTTCTGTGTTACTGTGTGTGTTACTGTGTGTGTTACTGTGTGTGTTTCTGTGTTACTGTGTGTGTTACTGTGTGTGTCTCTGTGTTACTGTGTGTGTTTCTGTGTTACTGTGTGTGTTACTGTGTGTGTTTCTGTGTTACTGTGTGTGTTACTGTGTGTGTTTCTGTGTTACTGTGTGTGTTACTGTGTCTGTCACTGTGTTACTGTGTGTGTTTCTGTGTTACTGTGTGTGTTACTGTGTGTGTTTCTGTGTTACTGTGTGTGTTACTGTGTGTGTTTCTGTGTTACTGTGTGTGTTGCTGTGTTACTGTGTGTGTTTCTGTGTGTGTCACTGTGTTACTGTGTGTGTTACTGTGTGTGTTTCTGTGTTTCTGTGTGTGTCACTGTGTTACTGTGTGTGTTTCTGTGTTACTGTGTGTGTTACTGTGTGTGTTTCTGTGTTACTGTGTGTGTTATTGTGTGTGTTTCTGTGTTACTGTGTGTGTTACTGTGTGTGTCACTGTGTTACTGTGTGTGTTACTGTGTGTGTCACTGTGTTACTGTGTGTGTTACTGTGTGTGTCACTGTGTTACTGTGTGTGTTACTGTGTGTGTTTCTGTGTTTCTGTGTGTGTCACTGTGTTACTGTGTGTGTTACTGTGTGTGTTTCTGTGTTTCTGTGTGTGTCACTGTGTTACTGTGTGTGTTTCTGTGTTACTGTGTGTGTTACTGTGTGTGTTTCTGTGTTATTGTGTGTGTTTCTGTGTTACTGTGTGTGTTACTGTGTGTGTTTCTGTGTTACTGTGTGTGTTTCTGTGTTACTGTGTGTGTTACTGTGTGTGTTACTGTGTGTGTTTCTGTGTTACTGTGTGTGTCACTGTGTTACTGTGTGTGTTACTGTGTGTGTTTCTGTGTTATTGTGTGTGTTTCTGTGTTACTGTGTGTGTTACTGTGTGTGTTTCTGTGTTACTGTGTGTGTTTCTGTGTTACTGTGTGTGTTACTGTGTGTGTTACTGTGTGTGTTTCTGTGTTACTGTGTGTGTCACTGTGTTACTGTGTGTGTTTCTGTGTTATTGTGTGTGTTTCTGTGTTACTGTGTGTGTTTCTGTGTTACTGTGTGTGTTACTGTGTGTGTTTCTGTGTTATTGTGTGTGTTTCTGTGTTACTGTGTGTGTTTCTGTGTTACTGTGTGTGTTACTGTGTGTGTTTCTGTGTTACTGTGTGTGTCACTTTGTTACTGTGTGTGTTTCTGTGTTATTGTGTGTGTTACTGTGTGTGTTTCTGTGTTACTGTGTGTGTTACTGTGTGTGTTACTGTGTGTGTTTCTGTGTTACTGTGTGTGTCACTGTGTTACTGTGTGTGTTTCTGTGTTACTGTGTGTGTTTCTGTGTTACTGTGTGTGTTACTGTGTGTGTTTCTGTGTTACTGTGTGTGTTTCTGTGTTACTGTGTGTGTTACTGTGTGTGTTTCTGTGTTACTGTGTGTGTTTCTGTGTTACTGTGTGTGTTACTGTGTGTGTTTCTGTGTTATTGTGTGTGTCACTGTGTTACTGTGTGTGTTTCTGTGTTATTGTGTGTGTCACTGTGTTACTGTGTGTGTTACTTGTTCCAGTGGCTCTTGGAGTTCTTGTAGAGGGCGGGGAACATGATGGGGAGGATCTTGGCGGCATTGTCACTGATCAGACTCATGATGTACTCGTTATTCCAGTAATACAGAGCTCTCTCCGCCACCTGCGCACACAACAACACCTTCATCTTCATCTCACCTTCATCAAAACATTTATTTTAAAAGAACTACAGGAGCAACATGCATAAAATTTAGAGCTTAATGAACTTTAGAACTTTTGGTTCTAGTTCTGGTTCTGATTCAGGCTCCGGCTCAGGACAAGGTTCAGGTTCAGGTAATTTAGCTGCAGGTTCAGGTTGAGGTTCACATAGTAGTTTATAGGTTTTGGTTCAGGTTTGGGCTGTGGTTCTGGTTCTGGTTCATTACCTGGAAATGCGGGCTGGACACACACTTGGCGAGCTGTCTGAAGAGCGGCTCCTGGACTTTAACGAACTCTGAGGGTTCGATGACGTCCAGGATCTCCTCCAGCTCGTTCAGGAACATCACCTCCTTGGGACTGTGAGTCTTGGGCCAGAACTTCAGCAGACCCATGATGACCTGCAGGGGTCAAAGGTCGCAGCCAACAGCATCAGACACCTCAACTCCTGCTTCACACAGGTGTGTTTTAGAATGACATCATGTTGGTCAGGTGTTTCTGCTAATGTGTCCACTCTCTGTGCGTTACTATGGAAACTAGTGTTGTCATAGAAACAGGAGGGACGTCAGCGACTCACCGGCTCTGTCAGACTGCTGTCTTTCTCCAGGAACTGGACCACACAGTACGCCAACTGCAGACAGACAGGCCGAGAGAGAGACAGACAGACAGAGAGAGAGAGACAGTCAGACAGAGCGAGAGACAGGGAGACAGAGAGACAGGCAGAGAGAGGGAGACAGGGAGACAGGGAGACAGAGAGAGACAGGCAGAGAGAGAGACAGTCAGACAGAGCGAGAGACAGGGAGACAGAGAGAGACAGGCAAAGCGAGAGAGACAGAGAGAGACAGGCAGAGCGAGAGAGAGACAGGCAGAGCGAGAGACAGACAGACAGAGAGAGAGAGACAGTCAGACAGAGAGAGAGAGAGACAGACAGAGAGAGAGACAGTCAGACAGAGCGAGACAGGCAGAAAGAAAGACAGGCAGACAGAGAGAGACAGGCAGAGAGAGAGACAGGCAGAGAGAGCGAGAGACAGGCAGAGAGAGAGACAGGCAGAGAGAGGGAGACAGGGAGACAGAGAGACAGGCAGAGAGAGGGAGACAGGGAGACAGGGAGACAGAGAGAGACAGGCAGAGAGAGAGACAGTCAGACAGAGCGAGAGACAGGGAGACAGAGAGACAGGCAGACAGAGAGAGACAGGCAGAGAGAGAGACAGGCAGACAGAGAGACAGTCAGACAGAGAGACAGTCAGACAGAGAGAGAGAGAGACAGGCAGAGAGAGAGACAGGGAGACAGAGAGAGACAGGCAGAGAGAGAGACAGGGAGACAGAGAGAGAGAGAGAGACAGGCAGAGAGAGAGACAGTCAGACAGAGAGAGAGAGAGACAGACAGAGAGAGAGAGAGACAGACAGAGCGAGACAGGCAGAAAGAAAGACAGGCAGACAGAGAGAGACAGGCAGAGAGAGAGACAGGCAGAGACAGGCAGAGCAGGAGAGAGAGAGACAGGCAGACAGAGCGAGAGACAGGCAGAAAGAAAGACAGGCAGACAGAGAGAGACAGGCAGAGCGAGAGACAGGGAGACAGAGAGAGACAGGCAGAGAGAGAGAGACAGAGAGAGAGAGACAGGCAGAGAGAGAGAGACAGGCAGAGAGAGAGACAGGCAGACAGCGAGAGAGAGACAGGCAGAAAGAAGGCAGGCACACAGAGCGAGAGACAGGGAGACAGAGAGAGACAGGCAAAGCGAGAGAGACAGAGAGAGAGACAGGCAGAGAGAGAGAGACAGGCAGAGCGAGAGACAGGCAGACAGCGAGAGAGAGACAGGCAGAAAGAAGGCAGGCACACAGAGCGAGAGACAGGGAGACAGAGCGAGAGACAGGCAAAGAGAGAGAGACAGAGAGAGACAGGCAGAGTGAGAGACAGGGAGACAGAGAGAGAGACAGGCAGAGAGAGAGACAGGCAGACAGAGAGAGGGAGAGACAGTCAGACAGAGCGAGAGACAGGAAGACAGAGAGAGAGAGAGACAGTCAGACAGAGCGAGACAGGCAGAAAGAAAGACAGGCAGAGCAGGAGAGAGAGAGACAGGCAGAGCGAGAGACAGGCAGAGCGAGAGACAGACAGAGAGAGAGACAGACAGAGAGACAGACAGACAGAGCGAGAGACAGGCAGGCAGGCAGACAGGCAGACAGGCAGGCAGGCAGGCAGGTAGACAGGCAGGCAGGTAGACAGGCAGGCAGGCAGGCAGGTAGACAGGCAGGCAGGTAGACAGGCAGGCAGGCAGGCAGGCAGGCAGGTAGACAGGCAGGCAGGCAGGCAGACAGACAGGCAGGCAGGCAGCTCTGACCTGTGGATGGTAGACACTGAGAGATTTGACTTTATGAAGCGGCAGAAGAACTCGGATCAGAAACATCTTGTGTTCTTCTTTCAGGGGGAGAGCGAAGCCATTTATTATACTGAGAGAGAGAGACGAGGAAACAAGGAGACAAGGAGACATGGTTAAGAGGTGGAGTGTTTGAGCACTTCTCTTCCAGGAAACCGTGTCTGTTAAATTCATACTTGTATGTAATACGTTTGTTTTCATCTCCATTTCCAACAGTCCAGTCAACTTTATTTATACAGCTTGACGTCAGAAATCACACATTTACAGGATACAACACCCTCCATTCAGACAGGAACACACCCCACAAAAGCCCTTACCCTAACAGGTAGAAAGCTCAGGAGGAGCAGTGATGGGGATCAGGAGACAGAAGTGGATTATTATAAAACAGACCATATATTCACCCTCAGCACCATAATTGACAACCAAATAAACAAAAACAAAAGCAAATTATTCTCCTGCATTGTTGACTTCAATTCAGTTTGGCACAAGGGTCTGCTGTATAAACTGTTAGAAAGTGGTGCTGGGGGAAAAACATATGACATCATTAAATCAATGTACATAAACAACAACTGTGATGTCAAATTTGGCAAAAAACACACAGACTTCTTTCCCCAAAGCCGAGGGGTCAGACAAGGATGCAGCCTGAGTCCGACCCTCTTCAACATCTACATCAATGAACTGGCGAGGGCGTTAGACCAGTCTGCAGCGCCAGGCATCAGCCTAGCTGACACAGAAGTCAAATGCCTTCTGTTTGCAGATGATCTGCTGCTGTCTCCAACCAAAGAAGGGCTACAACAGCAGCTGGACCTTCTGCACACATTCTCACAGACCTGGGCCTTGACAGTAAACCTATCATAACCTATCATAACTCCACAGGTACCTTCAACAAAGCTGTGAACGACCTGAGAGACAAGGCAAGAAAGGCTTTTTACACCATCAAAAAGAACATCAAGTTGGACATCCCAACTCAAATCTGGCTTAAAATATTGGACTCCGTGAAAGAACCAATTTCCCTTTATGGTTGCGAGGTTTTACAAAATGGGACAAACACCAAATTGAGACTCTGCATGCAGAATTCTGCAAATCCATTCTCCGTGTCCAGCAGAAAACTCAAAATAATGCATGCGATACCCACTCCTCATAAAAATACAAAAGACAGCATCTAAATTTTATAATCACCTAAAAGAAAGTGACCCTAACACACTGCATCCCAAAGCCCTCACCTACAGAGACCCTGAGAGACGCCCCCTCAGCCAGCTGGTCCTGGGACTCAAAAAGAAAACTATTTGACACATTGGAAAGAATCAACCAAAAACCAGAGCAAACTGGAAGCTAAACAGAGAATACCCAGTGGCAGATTATCTGACCACTGTGACCGATCCAAAACTAAGGAGATTCTGGACCAGGTCCAGACTCAGTGAGCACAGCCTGGCCGTGGAGAGAGGCCGCCTCAGGCAGACCTGCTCCCCACAGAAGAAAAACTGTGCAGCCACTGCACACAGCAGGAGGTGGAAACCCAGCTGCACTTTTTAACCTCCTGCCAACTGAACCAAGACCTCAGAGACAGATAGACCCACAGTTTACAGCCTACCAAAAGGACTTTGAAAACATGGCTGATAATGAAAAACTCCCAAATCTGCTGGGCCAAATACAACAATATGCAAACACAGCAGCAAGATCTGTGAGCTGTTGTGACCAAAAAAGGAGCGTCAAATGGAAAACCAGCACCACGAAGACCATCAACCACCTGTAGTCCTGCACCAACCATCTGCACTGTGCTGATACCTGTACACAGAGAGCGAGTGTGTGTGTGTGTGTTACCTCCCCAGTATCTCCAGTAGCTCAGCGATGCCATTGTGATGTTCTGTCTCATAGATAAATCTGTAAAACAACACCAGTTAGACACAGACTGGGAACACTGTGGTTTCCTACAAGTATATATAGGTATGTTCTCAGCTTCATGTAGTTAAAGTATCAGCAGTAAAGTACAGAAGTATTCTCAGCTTCATGTAGTTAAAGTATCAGCAGTAAAGTACAGAAGTATTCTCAGCTTCATGTAGTTAAAGTATCAGCAGTAAAGTACAGAAGTATTCTCAGCTTCATGTAGTTAAAGTATCAGCAGTAAAGTTGTGGTTGTGCAGTAACTGATATCTGGTTCTGTCACATTATCAGACTGTTGATCCTGAAGCATCAGTGTTAGAGCAGCATGTTCCTGTTGGAGCTGCTACAGGTGGAGACAGTCTCAACTACTTTATATACAGTTGTGTAAATGTCCTTAGTTAGTGAGGCATGAAGCCGGTCTCTCAGGTGTCTGTTACTCTGCCCTCTGTATTTCTGTCATGTGACCTGTGTGTTGGCCACTCTGCTCGTGCTCTGACCTGTAGAAGATGTTGTTGATCTGGCGGCGGATGTAGGCGCGGAGGCCGAGGAACTTGCCATAGATCCGGTGGAGGATGGTTTTCAGGAAGTCTCTCTCTCTGGGATCCTCGCTGTCGAACAGCTCCAGCAGCTTTAACACAGTTATTTAAAACGGAGTCAGAAGTTACACGTCAGGGCGTTTTATTGTCTTCATTCATCAGAGGTCGCATCTTACCGACATGACAAATTTCTGGTCGATGTATTTTTTGGAGATGTTTGGCTGGAAGTCTGGAGACTCCAGAAAGCGAAGGAAGAACTCGTACACCAGCTGTGGAGACAACCACACAGACACACAACCACACAACATTCAGTTTAGGCACATCACTGGAAACCAGTCTGTCCCAGTTCAGTGTGAGCAGAAGAGCTTCTTTGTCCTCTTTGGTTCAAAGTTTCAGTTCACAACACTCAACAGTGATGTCACAGTGTCCCAGAGTACACCTGTGCATCACTGTATGAAGGTTGAGGTTATGAAGCAGTTACAAGACTGTTTGTGTTGACGTGAACCCATCCCGAGCTCTGGTGTCCTGAGAGGTGAACTATGAAGCAAGTTGGACACAGCCAGGCTTTTTTGGCTGGTCGGACAAACCCCAACAGTAAAATCCTACTTTTCCATGAATGATGAGGAATAATAATCTAATGATAGAATATATAATAGTACAACAGGCACAGGGGACATTTTACTGTGGAAATACTTTAACTACATGCAACTGATTATACTCAGACTTTAAAGGGAAGTAAAGGATCGTCGAGTACTCGCCTGCAGGTGAGGCCAGGCCGCCTCCAGGGTCGGTTCGTCCTCTTCAGGATCAAACTCTGCTCCGGTTGGGTTGGAGGACGGAGGAAGAGTCCGGAACAAGTTCACTGAAAACTGAACACAAACGCACAATATCAATAATATAATACTTATTATTGTGTCATGTGCCATACTTAAGTGTACTTGATGCTTTGTGATGCTCACCATGAGGACAGCCTCGGGGTAGATGGACTCGGTCACCACGTCACTATTGTGTGTGATGTACTCCACCATCTCGTTGAGTCCGGCTCTTTTCACCTCTTTGTACTTGAGGTCACTGAGCGGATCGCTGACGAAGTCGAACAGGACACAGCACTGACGCAGCTTCTGAACAAACAGCTCCTCGCGCTCCATCAGAGGGGAGTCTGAGGAGGACCGGAGGGCGGAGGTCAGCCAACACCACAGAAGAAGACTGGACTTCACTAACAACTGCTCACCTCTTTAATTAACCTGTTTCTGAAAATAAAAGAGTCTGACCGTACCTATGAAGTTTCACATGAACTGTACTCTTAGAGTTAAACATGAAATACGTTTATGTATTTAAAAACAGATATAAAGAGACTGAGCTGGTCGTTTCATATGCAGAGTTAAATGTGTGATGTAGTTTTGTTTTATTGGTAAAATTATTTGTTTTCTTGATGGAGGAATCAATCAATCCCAATATTATAAATCAATTCATACATTAATAGATAAAAGTCTGTTCCTCTTCTTCTTTGGAAGAAACTGTACTTTAATCATTAATCATGTTTAATGCCTTTAACCGCACCAGAGTTGGTTAAAAGACACACGGACCTCACGACAGGTTAAATAACCCATTCAATGTCTGTTACAATCACGCCGGACTGAAAGAAGGCACGGCCAGCTGAATATAACGAGTGATCATTGGAATTTGTTCTGTTCAGTTATATGCAGATGACACAGTCATGACAGAACTAAAATACAAAGCTCTCTATTTATTACTATTGTTTCAGTACAATGTATTTTTTTTTAAATGTCACCCTTGAACACAAAATGGTGCATCTTACAGGGTTCATCCTCAAATTAAAATTTGATATAAATAATATAATTAGATGGATGTGACATGCAGCAGGTGAGCAGCAGAAAGCAGCTGGATGGATTAAACAGTAAAAAATGATTAATTCATTGACGTGTTCACTGAGCTGCTGTAGTGACAGTGTGACAGTGTTTCAATGTGACAGTGTTTCAGCGTTTTAGTGCGACAGTGTTTCAGTGTGACAGTGTTTCAGTGCGACAGTGTTTCAGTGTTTCAGTGTTTGTGTGACAGTGTTTCAGTGTTTCAGTGTGACAGTGTTTCAATGTGACAGTGTTTCAGCGTTTTAGTGCGACAGTGTTTCAGTGTGACAGTGTTTCAGTGTTTGTGTGACAGTGTTTCAGTGTTTGTGTGACAGTGTTTCAGTGTTTCAGTGTTTGTGTGACAGTGTTTCAGTGTTTCAGTGTGACAGTGTTTCAGTGTGACAGTGTTTCAGTGTGACAGTGTTTCAGTGTCACAGTGTTTCAGTGTGACAGTGTTTCAGTGCGACAGTGTTTCAGTGCGACAGTGTTTTAGTGTTTCAGTGTTTTAGTGTTTCAGTGCGACAGTGTTTCAGTGCGACAGTGTTTCAGTGTTTCAGTGCGACAGTGTTTCAGTGTGACAGTGTTTCAGTGCGACAGTGTTTCAGTGCGACAGTGTTTCAGTGTTTTAGTGTGACAGTGTTTTAGTGTGACAGTGTTTCAGTGCGACAGTGTTTCAGTGCGACAGTGTTTCAGTGTTTCAGTGCGACAGTGTTTCAGTGCGACAGTGTTTCAGTGTTTTAGTGCGACAGTGTTTCAGTGTTTTAGTGTGACAGTGTTTCAGTGCGACAGTGTTTCAGTGCGACAGTGTTTTAGTGTTTCAGTGCGACAGTGTTTCAGTGCGACAGTGTTTCAGTGTTTTAGTTTGACAGTGTTTCAGTGTTTTAGTGCGACAGTGTTTCAGTGCGACAGTGTTTCAGTGTTTTAGTGCGACAGTGTTTCAGTGCGACAGTGTTTCAGTGTTTCAGTGCGACAGTGTTTCAGTGTTTTAGTGCGACAGTGTTTCAGTGCGACAGTGTTTCAGTGTTTCAGTGCGACAGTGTTTTAGTGCGACAGTGTTTCAGTGCGACAGTGTTTTAGTGCGACAGTGTTTCAGTGTTTTAGTGCGACAGTGTTTCAGTGCGACAGTGTTTCAGTGTTTCAGTGCGACAGTGTTTCAGTGCGACAGTGTTTCAGTGTTTCAGTGCGACAGTGTTTTAGTGCGACAGTGTTTTAGTGCGACAGTGTTTCAGTGCGACAGTGTTTCAGTGCGACAAACCTGAAATCTGATAAATGTGAACTCTAACAAATCATCCTGAAAAGTTATTTTAAGGTTATATTACATTTCCGGATGCTGCAGTGACTTCCTGTTTACAGAGCTGATTGATCCTGATTGGACGGCGGTACGTGTTTCCGAGCAACAGATTTACACATCACTATAGTCTTTACTAGCTGAGACATTTCTTTGGTTTTAATGGTGGAACCTGGTTTAGTAAATCACAAGTTTAAGTTCAGACTGAAGGACTCATGAAGACCAACAGTCTGTACGAAGCTGCTGATACTGTGAACTCTAACGGTGCAGCCAGGTTTGGTTAGTGTTAGGTTTAGGTTGGGTTAGTGCTGGTTACCTTTGAGCGCCGGTAGTTTCTGCAGCTCTCGGTTCTTGGTCAGGCTGAAGCGAGATGAGCTCTGGCGGCGCTCCTTCTTCACCAGCTGAGGGCCTCCAGAGTATTTGATCTTGTTGAGCTGAGTGGGAGGAGGCGTGCTGTTACTGGGACGCTTACTGCCACTCTGCTGCTGCTGGGACTGAACACACACACACACACACACACACACACACACACACACAGGTTATGCAGTTAGGAGAGTTCATTTACAGTGATGCATCCTGGGACTTGTAGTTCTGTGTCCTGTGTCCTGACTCAGACTCAGATCCTGGTGACCCTGATCTCTGATCCTGACTGTAGTCTGACCTCACCTGCTGGGACGCTTTCTCTGTTCCTGCAGGTTCAGGTGTTTAGAGCAGCAGCCAGCAGATAAACTACACCTGCACCTGATCACCAGCTCCTCATTAACAGTCTGTGTGGAAAATTACATCAGCAGCAGGACAAGAGGCCGAGTTCAGTCCACCATCAGAACCAGGACTGCCACTACAGTCTGTTTACATGAAAACTGGTTCTTGTGTCTTTTTCATTGAAAGTCTTTGTTTGTAAATCAGTGAAAATATTCAGAACTGATAGTTTGAAATGTTTTTTTTAATAGGATTTGATGCTTTTATAACATAAATGAGATGTCGGCTTGTCTCTACATTATTTATAAATAAAGTTATGTTACGTAAATAAATTCTTAATTTCATTTCAAAGGTTTCTAACACTGTAATTTGCTTTGTAATATGTTTCTGTCAAATGTGTTTGAACGTTTTAATGCATCAGGTAGAGAACTGTTCTACTGTTTACTACTGGTTTACATCTTGTTATCTCATGATTTACACTTGGTTTACATCCTGTCTTACATCCAGTTTAGATCCTGTTTACATCTTGTTTACTCCTAGTTTACATCCTGTTTTACATCCTGTTTTACATC
Source organism: Lateolabrax maculatus (assembly GCA_031216445.1). Lineage (NCBI taxonomy): Eukaryota > Metazoa > Chordata > Actinopteri > Acropomatiformes > Lateolabracidae > Lateolabrax > Lateolabrax maculatus. Next base: position 298,696 of record CM062209.1, read on the forward strand.
CTGTTTACATCCTATTTACTCATGGTTTACATCCTTCTTACTCCTGGTTTACATTCTGTTTTATATCTTGTTTACATCTTGTTTAGTCCTGGTTTACATACCATCTACTCCTGGTTTACATCTTGTTTACTCCTGGTTTACACTTAGTTTACATCCTGTTCACTCCTGGTTTACATCCTGTTCACTCCTGGTTTACATCCTGTTTACTCCTGGGTTACAACCAGTTTACTCCTGGTTTACCTTCTGTTTACTCCTGAGACCTAGACTATGAAGCAGGTTCAATAATAAACACGATCGAGCTAAGTGGTCACAGGAAGTGGGTAATGAATTCGGTAAGTCAACCCAGAGAACTCGATCATGAGACAGTGAACTCCACATTGTAAATCCATCACGTTGGAGCAACCAGAGACAACTATGTTCATATTTTAAAGACTCACCTCGTCTGAAGTCTCTGCAGCAGCATCTTTCCCTCCTCCTCCTCCTCCTCCTCCTACTCCACCACCTCCTCCACCGCTGCTGCTGCTGCTGTTACTGTTCTTCATGCTGCTTTTGGCAGATTTGGTCGTTTCCTGTTCACACAAACCAAAAAAGTAGAGGCAAAATTTACAGACAAACCTACGGTCAAACTGTCCGAGGCGACTTGGTGTCTTTCTTTTGTCTGACCAACAGTCCAAAACCCAAAGACACTCAGTTTACTATCATGTACAACTAAGAAAAGCGAATCTTCACATTTTTACTTGGAAAAAAGTGACTAATCGGACTAAACTAAATCAGGAACTATCTGATCAACGAAGAAGTCAATAAATCAATCTGATCAGACAACTCTCAGCACCTGACAGTGTTTAATACTTCTTCTATGGGGGTAAGTGTTGAAACAATTACTTGATAAATCAATCAGTCGATGGACAGAAAATGAATCCGCTACTATCAAACCAAGTTAATTGTTTATTCATTTATGAAGGAAAAACACCACAGAAGAAGAACTCAAACCACTTCCTGTTATTTACAGTCCGGCTATTCAAACACACTCACCCCAATACAGATTTAAAATGTATGTGCATATCTGGTGTCCTGTCTCTCTCGTAAAGGCAAAATAATCAATAATCAATCGTCGATAAATAAATTGAGTTTTATGAACATTTACACATAACAAAGTTCCTTCTGCTCTCAACAAGCCAGTCAGAGTAGAAGGACTGAAGTGTGCCTGCAGCATGAACAAATATCTGATCAGATTTCTAATCTTTGATCAGAATATTTCTAACACTAGACAAGTCTGAACACGACTTACAGTATCACATGTGTTTTCAGTCCCGTCATGGAGTCCGGCAGAGAGAATACACAGTCACACAGAGTTTAACATGTAGCCATTATTTTCATTATCTGACTAAAGGGACACTGATACAGGAACTGCCGTCTGCTGGTTCACCAACACTTTCTGACTACAAGGACACTGATACAGGAGAAAAGAAACCAAGGGTTACATTATACTTCCTGTTTATATCCCCCAAAGCACTATGGGAGGGGGTTAACTGACTACCTGTGGCAGCTCTGGTCTCCCCAGGACGTGCACTGAGCTGTTCAAGCAGATACATGTGTTCTCCCCCCACGTGTGTCCACCTGTTGTCATGTGACTGAAGCTACATACTTAGCTCCCGTGATGCTAACAGATCCGTCTCCATAACAACTGATCAAACATCCACCAACATTTGCTGATGCTGACAGTGAAATGTGGTTGAAGACTCCAGACACATACGGTAAATGGACCTTGAGTAAAGACGATCACTGTTTCCAAGGTGACGAACACCGGGCTTCAGGTTATTAGTTATCCAAGAGGATTTTCACAGAGTAACTGGAGGTGAATCTATTTATTTATTAGGTTTCCTGATAAGATGTCACAGAAACTGGGAGGGACATGTTTACTGGTTTCTAACCAAACTATGAATCACTTCATGAAAGAAAAATCAACAGAATAACTGACAAGGAAAATCTCAAACTAGTGGCTGGCTAGAAAGAAGAAAATCCATGTAAGAAGTGAAAGTAATCAGCGGGGAGGTGGTCGGTTTGAATCCATTCAATCACCACATAGATGACGTATTTATACACTAAAACTACAGAAAGTGTATTTTTACACACAAATGACTGTTGTCTGTGTATAAATACACTGAGTGCTGTCTGTGTGCTTGAGCCTGACTGACTGGTTCTGGTCCTGGTCCTGACTGCCTGGTCCTGGTCCTGACTGCCTGGTTCTGGTCCTGACTGCCTGGTTCTGGTCCTGGTCCTGACTGCCTGGTTCTGGTCCTGACTGCCTGTTCCTGGTCCTGGTCCTGACTGCCTGTTCCTGACTGCCTGGTTCTGGTCCTGGTCCTGACTGCCTGGTCCTGGTCCTGGTCCTGACTGCCTGGTTCTGGTTCTGACTGCCTGGTCCTGGTCCTGACTGCCTGGTTCTGGTCCTGGTCCTGACTGCCTGGTTCTGGTCCTGACTGCCTGTTCCTGGTCCTGACTGCCTGTTCCTGACTGCCTGGTTCTGGTCCTGGTCCTGACTGCCTGTTCCTGACTGCCTGGTTCTGGTTCTGACTGCCTGGTCCTGGTCCTGACTGCCTGGTTCTGGTCCTGGTCCTGACTGCCTGGTTCTGGTCCTGACTGCCTGGTTCTGGTCCTGGTCCTGACTGCCTGTTCCTGACTGCCTGGTTCTGGTCCTGGTCCTGACTGCCTGGTCCTGGTCCTGACTGCCTGGTTCTGGTCCTGACTGCCTGGTTCTGGTCCTGGTCCTGACTGCCTGTTCCTGACTGCCTGGTTCTGGTTCTGGTCCTTACTGCCTGGTTCTGGTTCTGGTCCTGACTGCCTGGTTCTGGTTCTGGTCCTGACTGCCTGGTTCCGGTCCTGGTCCTGACTGCCTGGTCCTGACTGCCGTGTGATGTGTTAGCTTAGCATGTGAGCGGGCCTGGGCAGTTAGCCGTTAGCAGTTAGCCGTTAGCTCCGCTGGCTGATGAAACGTCACGTCTGAAGCGTCTCGAGCTGCAGCTCGCGGCCGCCTCCGTCACCAGCCTGTAAAAGGCTCCGTGTGGCGGCCATGACGCCGCCGGCTCACCTTCTCCTTCTTGGGTTTGTTCGGCATCTTCGCGGGGTTGCAGGGCTCCTTTCCGCGGAGAATCCGTGATGTTCTTCCCCGGGACTCAGACGCTGTCACTCGGTCTCTCTCAGCTCCCTGCGCCCGTTCCCGGCCCGGCCAATCCGATTGGCTGCTGACGCGCACGTCTGCCTAGCGACGCGCGGAGGGATTTTTTCTGATTGGCTGCGCGAGAGTTTAGCGGTGAGGCTGAGGGGAGGTGAGGAAGGACCGGAGTCTTCCCCAGCAACACAACACCTGCAACCTGATGGTACGGACCGCTGTCTCTCCGCAGACACTTGTCTTATTTGGAACTGTTTACTTTATATAACAATCATGTAGCTGCTGAAAGCTCTGGCACAAATCACACATATTCATCAGAACAGGATCTGATGTGCTGTACTTTACTTACTCCTTCCTTTACATGCCACCTTCTCCTCACCACATCTCAGAGGGAAGTCTTGTACTTTTGACTCCACTACATTTATCAGCTTCCGTTACTTTAGTATAAAACTACAATGATGATTTAAAGCTGCGGCGCCGCCTGCAGGTGAACATGTTAAACAACAGAATACAATGTTCTGATCTTCACCGTCTCCAAACACCACAACACTTTATTTATCCATCACATCTCATACAACAACCTCACTGTGTTTCTACTTTAACATAAATCTCCTTTTTGTTTCTGACACAAATAGAGTCAACCTCAACTGTTTGTCTTTCTGCTGCCCCACAGAAGTGTTATTACATTATTAAATGATAATAATTCATCAGTGATACATCCAGCATCTGAAGTCCGACAGATGAGTCACACCTTCAGTGCAACAAGCATGTTTTAGTTTACTGCGTATCAACACATTATTCTACAAGAACAAAGGCCAAACGTCTGTGTGAGCAGCAAACAGCCGTATAAGAACTTCACTAAGGAAAATACAGTAAAACATTTTAAATATAAAGCCAAATATTCCTGTAAATCTGCATCCATGTGATCAATACATAGAGGAGGAAGAATGGGACAGTTAAAGCTGCTTGTCTTACCGTCCTGCAGGAGACTCGACCTCCACGTCCTCTGTGAAACCAAATCCAGAGTTTAAGATGTAGAGAGAAACATTGATAAACTGTTGAACTCACAGATAATCTCAAGTCATTCAACTCAACAGTGTAGTGAGATCAAGTGATTCAGTTCAGCACAAACTCTGTTTCCTTGTGAGCGATCAATAATTATACTGCTATCATGATCAGTGGTATTCAGGTCCTTTACTGCAGTAAAAGTACTAATATACACTGTGAAAATACTCCACTACAAGTAAAAGTCCTGCATTCAAAACCTTCCTAAAACTAAAACATAGAAGCAGTAAAGAGTTCCTGCTGCAGTAAAGAGTTCCTGTCAGTGTTTTATTATCTCTGATGTTTCTGGATTAATATTCCTGCTGCATTCATGTGTCTGTTGCATTTTACTGCTGTAGATGTTTCAGGTTGAGCTCATTTTATCTCCTTTATATCCTGCTGGGTAGTTTAATCTGCAGCAATGCATCATGGTCTATAAGATCATCACGTGTTTGTAGTGTCGCCGTCCTGTGAGAACCTCGTTTGAAAGTTTATTTAGCTTCAGAAGGGGAATTTTCTCAGCACATAAAGGAACTCATCACAAACATTTTCCATCAAAACGTGGAGATATGAGGTTTTCACTGGACAAACTGTGATCTGTAAAGGAACTAAAGCTGTAAGAGGAGGAGGAGGAGGAGGAGGAAGAGGAGGAGGAGGAGGAGGAGGAGGAAGAGGAAAAGTACAAGGACCTGGAATGTATCCTGAAGTACTTGAGTAAATGTAGTCAGTTACGTTCCACCACTGATCATGAGGAAAAGTCCTGCAAGATAGAATAATGATTTTAAAAGTTAGACTGGTTGAGATCATGTGGACAAGAATCACAACTCACAGACCAGCTGTTTGTTCTCCACTAACTTTTATTAAAACTTTACTAGAAGCAACAAATTTTACAAGACGAGCAGTTTGTTTCTATTCTGAGCCATACAGAGACACTGATCAGTGCTTCAAACACAACACAGGGAGGAAACCTGGTGCAGGTTTAGGAATCAGATCCTGGATCTTCAGTTAACATGTGAACTGCAGCTTTCAAACTGAGCTGTTTTTTGGTCCATGCTGCAACTTTTATTCCACTAGCTGAACTCAGTGAAATCAAAAACACATCGTCGTCATTCAAAGAGGAAAAATAAACTGACTCATGAGTTTGAACCTGAACAGGAAACAGGGAAAACAACAGATGGTGTACAGTACTTTACCTGCAGGAGGAGGAATAAAAAGGTTTGCTGAAAGGAGAGGAGAGATTTCATCTGTCAACATGTGACAAAGAGAACTGAAATTTAACGGAACAGCTCCACATTTTAGGAACTCCTCTTCTTTGGTCTTCCACTGAGTCAAAACAGAAGGTGGATATTAGTTTGGTCAAAACCCAAATTATTTATCCTTCTAACAAAGATCGTGTCTGTGAGTCTGATATACACTACATGACTAAAAGTATGTGGACAGCAGAGCATAGCTGCCATACGTGATAGTTGATCCTGTGATTTCCAAACCTTTTCCTTTTCTTGTTTGTGGGTTACAACCAAAAAGTGATTTTTCGACTGAAAGGGAAATATTATCCAGTAATTTACAAGAAAAAAACAAAGATTAGAGGCACATCTGTAAAAAAAACTATAGGGACCCCAGATTGGGAGCCACTGAAGTGAAAACAGTTCCAGACCTCCTGGCCACATCAAGACGCTTATAACTCAGAGCTCCATTGTTGTCCAAAAACTATAAAAAGACTATTGTACATTTTTCTTCTTGTCAACGAATCCTGTATGCAGACTCAAACCAACAGTGAATGTATCTACTAACACTTAATGTGTGGACAGAAATGGCCACATTGCTTTGCTAGTTTGACAACAGGTCAGTGAATATGTCACTAAAATGTCACTTTGATGGGTTTCTAAACTAGTTTGGACAATGGAGGTCTACGACACGAAAGCATGAACTATAGGCAATACTTGTAGTAAATATTCAAAAATTTATTGTTGGTTTTTATTATTAATGAATGTATAATATTGTTTTCCGTGCAGGACAAGAGGAGTCCAGGACATATCCCTGTACTGGGTGAAAAGGACTGAAACTGGTATCCATCTGAAACATCTGACTCTGGAGAAGACCGAGAACTTGAAGGTTTCACTAAATGTCAAACTGGTCCTTTAAACAGATATTAGATCCGTGTTTTAAAAGTCTCAAGCCCATCAGAGCGTCTTTCTCGCCACATCCAGTTGTCTTCAAGTCCAGTTAATTATTGGGGAAAGACTGTGGCCTGTGATCTTCTAAACATCCTGGATATATGACTGGCTTTAAAGGAACACCCAGTTAGTCCAGTCAGCTCCTATTCAAAGTTAAAATCGTATTCAAAGTCCAGAGAGGTCATATCGGAGGGGAGGCCCAGAGTTTCAGGGGTGACCTCCACCATCTGAGGGTTCTCCTCACTAGGTGCCCCCATCTCCTGCTTTAACCCAGAACCGGGATTTGACGAGTCCAGGCCCTTTGGATCTGAAGCTGTTGAACCAGAATCCCCTGAAGCAGGCTCAAACTCTGGCTCGGACTGGCTCTGCTGCTGCTGCCGCCGGGTCTGGTATCTGGTTTGGGATCTGGTTTGTCGGACAGGTCGGGGGGCAGGAGGGGTTTTCTTTGTCGGAGTCGCCTTGCCTCTAGTTTTGGGGCTTGGTTTGGGTTCTGGTTCTGGAACTGTGTCAGGATGGGTCTCTGGATAGGACTGGGGCTGGTTGTCCTGTTCTAGTTGGGGTTCAGATTGTGGCTCTGTTTGGATTTGAGGAACCATTTTGGGCTGGGACTGAGTTTGAGGTGCTTGTTCCAGCAGTTGATTGGTTTGTGGGCTGATTTGGGACTGAGATTTAGGAGTAGAGGACTGGCTTTGGGGTACACTCTGAGCCAGAAACTGGGATGGTGGATTCAGTTTGGGTTGGGCTGTTTGTGAAGCTGTTTTGGATGTAGCCACCTCAGGCGTTGGAGCTGGTGTAGACTGCAAGGACCAAACGGATGCAATTTGAATGTCTGATTCTATCTGGGTTTTGGGACTTGGTGTGGAAATGTTGGAGTCTGTTTGAGGAGACGTACGGACCACAGTTGGAGGTATGGACTGAGTAAGAAGCTGATGTGGAGGTTGGGGTTTTGGTGCTTGCGGGGTAGGAAGTTGAGTTTTATTGGTGCTACTCCTGTCAGCTCTGGAGTCGGTTGCTGGTTTGGTGATGGAGGAGGCGCCTGATTGGCCAATGTTGCTGTAGAAGATGTCGAATAAGTCCTGGGCTTTGGCTGCAGCCAGGTTACTTTTAAGTTTCTCAGACTTCTGGGCTCCGTCGCCCATGTTCATGAAAGGCGGAGGCTTGACGAACACCGTGCGAGTTTGCTCGCTCTCTGGGACGCCAGGAGCTGCCACATCAGACACTATCTTGATCATTGTAGGTTGTGCAGGTACAGCCGTGGATGAAGCAGGGGTAGTTTCAGGTGGCACAGAGGGCTTTGCCTCGAATGGGGCAGGTTTGTAGGCCGGTGGCGCAGGTTTTACCTCAAATGGTGTAGGTTTGGAAACTGGTGGTGCAGGTTTAACCTCCAATGGTACCAGTCTTGACATTGGTGGCACAGGTTTAGCCTGTAATGGCTCTGGTCTATCTGGTCTAGGAGCCACTGGTGCAGTCATGGCCTGGAATGGCCCAGGTCTACCAAGTGGTGGCTCAGGTTTAGTTTCAAGCAGTGCATTCTGAGCATTTAGAGTCTTTGTGGAAGGATGAAGGCTCATAAGTCCGTCTTTAGGAGGAGACCCTAGTAAACAGGTGTTTTGGGGTCTTATGGAGAGGAAGGTATTCAGAGGTGCAGGTTTACCCGTCATGGTCGTTTTCCTCATGACTGCTGCTGGAGCAGGGAGGTTGGGCCGGATCCTTCCCCGGTTTGCGCCGTTGGACACCCAGGGAGGGGGTGTGTGGCCTGCCAGCTTCTGGGCAATCTCCTTAGCAACGGCCATAGATTGCGCAAAAGAATCCTCCACTGAGACAGGCTTCTGCTCTGCAGCCGCTTCGTCATCCTTGATGAACTCTGCGGCCACTTTTTCCGCCTCCTTTGCCAGAACGTTCTCCCTCTTCTTCCACGTGAACTTTCCAAATGAAGTGGTCATCGCCATGGGTGCTGGTTTGCCGGCTTCCAGGCTCTGCTTGCGGAGCTTTGCCCTCATGGCTGGACTGGGTCCGCAGAGGATTTTGGGCACATCATAGGGCTTTTGTGGAGGTTCAGGATTAATGACCTCTGGCTTCCCTGCTGGTTTCCCCAGTTCAGGCTTTTTAAAAGCTTCCTTCTCAGCCTTAAGTTTCTCTTCATCTCGCTCTCTGTCATATTTGGATCTGAAATCTGAATATTTACCGTGTTTATACTTGTCCTCGTTGTCCCTCGGCCCATATCTGGGACGGTCATCATATCTGTCATCTTCATCCCTGCGATACCGGTACCGATATTCTTCTTCTCTATTGTATTTGTATCTGTCGTCCTCATCTCTTCTGGTGTATTTACCCCTCTCCTCTTCCTCTCTGCTGTAGCGGTATTTATCATCTTTCTTGCTGTATTTATACTTTTCATCCTCATCTTTCTTGCTGTAAGATGGCTTCTCCTCTTCCAAGCTTTTGGCATCTTTAAAATCCTCCTCTTTCTTGCTCAGCTTCAGCTTCTCATCCTCTTCCTCCTTGAAGGTAGATTTGTCCTCCTTCTGAACAGCATCATCCTCTTCCTTCTTTTTCTCCTTGTCCTTTTTCTCCTTTTTGTGTTTGGACTTTTCCTCCTTGTCTTTGTTGCTTTTCTCATCATCCTCATGTTTGCGTTTCTTCCCACTTGTCTCCGAGGTCAGTCCTGCCTGGCGGTCCAGGTTCCTCCTCTGTTCGTACAACGGATTCTCATACATTTGTTTCTGGTGAAGGAGGGATTAAAACAGACAGACGAGAGTGTGAGGGAAATGCATCAAGAACGTCAGCTAGACATACAAACACCTCCAATCTCTTAAAATGAGGTAGAACATGTGGTATGAACTATTTATTTGCATAATGCTGCGTTCGTGTCATGTGGGAGTTCATGATTTATTGTTTCAATGTTTTTTATGTTATATTATCCATTCACAGTATTTTTAACCCTCACACCTCTAACTGCAGTCCAAACACTCTGGAGTTCACTGCTTGCAAGTCGTAAACATGGAAATCTTTCCTATCTCTACCATTCATTCATGATATGTAAGCAGCATAACCCACAGACCTTTAAGTGTCCACTTCCTACCAAAGAACTAGTCCCTAGGGAATCTGCCTGGTAATTATCCAGTGTAACAGGGACACTGTTTCTTTACATTTTAAATGTCATTTAACTTGAGCAGCAAAAACTAAATGCCAATGCAACCACTAATAATACATGTATGGTGATGTAAGACTTTGTGTTGGTGTGTTTTTTTTTTTTTTAAAAAAAAGGTCATTCAATGTGTAGGGTGCACATTATGGGTATGTGCATCCTAGTGTGAAGGGTGTTGTCATAGTTAAAGACTGCAAATCACTCTTCAATGCCAGGAGAGAAACCTGGCTGGCACCCCAAATAATTCAGAACCGTCACAACCTCTATTGTGTTGTGGACAGATATCCCCAAACCTGGACCAATAAAACTAAAACTATCTGACTGATACCAGAAACAGGCCTTTTCCCCTGCAGGAACTTAAGGACCAACAACACGTAGCCTCCTAAACCCTGAAAATCTAAGAACCCTATAAAGCTTTAGTTCTAGGTTCTGCCTTGTGTTTTAAAAAAGGTGCAAGTTCAGTTATGGGACTGACAACAATAAAAGTAGCAGCACAACACCGTACGTAGATATTCTGAATCAGAAGATCACCTGTATACTGAGACAAACTTAACACGAGTTATTAATTGTGTTGTTTGCCTTGTTTTCTCTGCAGACTGTACTTGAGGAAATACTACTATCTATATTTGTCCACTCCAACAGTTAATACCTTGTATTTCTCATTGTGAGCATGTGTGGTGACGTGCTCTTCCGCACAGATGGCATCTCCATAAAACTCTTTACACAGCAGGCAGAAGAATCCTCTGACGGGCAGCAAGAACTCAGAACCTGCCGCAAAACACACGCAACACATTTTAAACCCACAGGTGGCGCTAAAATAAACTGCCAATCATGTTTACCTGGTGGACGTGTCCGTTTCCAGTACCTGTCAGGACAGGAGTGGGTTAGAAAGGTGGCATTTGACTACAAAATATTGAAAGAATAGATGGTGTATAGTTTAGTGGTCTTATTTCAGAGCAGCAACCGATGAAAAAGTGTTAACTGCTCAGTGATACCAGGGTTACTACAGGAAATGTAGTAAAATAAGGATACAAATTTGGGGGTAATGAACTGACTAACACACCTGTAATGAGACTCACTTATCCAAAGGTTACTGTAGTAAGTTACATTTACAGCAGCCTTCATTTCAGGATGAGACATGAAAAACAAATGAATTGACATCAGAGATGTGGACAAGAATGTCCTCTGTGGTTCGATGAGTCTTTGTCACTTCGTTAGCACTGTTTTCGTTAAGAGACAGAGAGACTGCAGATCCACACTGAGTTCCACCTGGAAGCAGAAGACGGCTAACAAAATTCAGCGGCTCAGACACCAGGATTATTGGGAGGAAAGCAGCGTCATGATGACTTTTCAGGTAAATGATCAAGGTGCAGCGCGAGTACCTTTGGCGGGTTTTGTCAGCTTCTCTTCTGATGGCGTGTTCTTAGCAATTTTGGTGGGAGTGGAAGCCCATGGCCGGTCGTACGGGTCCAGGGTCTGAAAAGAAAAGGAAAATTCAATGTAAAGAACAAATACATAAAGGACTGTCCATGTATGAATATCAAAGCAACTCCATCCAAAGGAAAACATGAAAAACGGAAACGGAGATATTGTCTGGAACAGCTGACACATATGGACAAATATTTATTGCAAAACTGATATCACAAACCTTTCGATGCGTTTTGCTGTGCAAGTGCGTAAAAAAATCAAACATGGAACCAGAGGTGACGTTACAGTTTTTGCACCAGTGGTTTCCAGCGTCATAGTACTCAAACGGCTCCGGCAGCGGGGTCGGCGCCGGAGCCGGAGCCAGGGCCGGAGCCGGGGCCGGAGCCGGGGCGGAGACAGGCAGCTTGTCCGTGGACGCTCTCGAAGGCGCCACTGAGGTCTGCTAAGAAACAAAGATGGAGGAGAGTAAACAGGTGGAAGGTGGAAGTCGGCAAGATTCACTCAGACAAAAACATTCGAGTTCCATCTTTTAAAACTCGGCTCCACAAAATCTAAAAAGATTGAAAAGTTTCTTACCTTCACTGAGTTCCAGCCTCGAAGACGTTAATCAACACGTGTTTTTGCGAGAATCCAGCATTCGCAATTAAACCAATTTTAACTTCTAATTCGACGTTCAACCTACTTACCTTTAGTATCTTATAAGAAACCTTCATATTCAAACATCTAAATTCACCAGTTTAGGAACTTGTTTTCAGTAAACTTTCTTCATTAATATTGAAGCTGTAAAAACAGAAGAGACTTTCTTGAACACGTAATCACTGAGCTATCTATGGTCAAGCTATCAGGACAAGACTGGACAATCTTGTCGAGTAACGACGATATTGAAAACATTACGTCTGATTTCTCTCTAAGCTGAACTGACGTCAGGTGGTTTTGATTCAAATCAACATGAGGGGGTTTTAAGTTTTTTAAGTTTCAGTAGCAGATGAAAAACGTATGCAGACAATGATCAACAAACATCGCTGCTAAGCTACCGTCTCAACACTTCCTGTAAAGATGTTTCACATTAAAAGCCTTTCAGTGGCTCGAAGGGTCTTGATCCCTCCCTTTCCTGACAGGCTATTAATGTGAAAGAAAACAGCAAAGTAGAAGCTACTGTAATGAATGCCTGTTGGTGTAGTTAGTTAGTGCTATGGACTGAATGTACCAGGTGAACCATCACAGTAGAGGTCGTTACAACACACATACACCTTCATTTGACACTGAGCCACTGTCTCAATGGTAGCTTTTATTTGAGAATTTGATATTTTCTGAAATGACAACTGCTGACTTGAATGTTTAGCCGTCTATCTTAGTGTCTGTACGACTGTACGAAGGGAACCATAAAAGCTTAAAACAGGAAGATGTTGACGCTGTTTCAGCCGATGCTGAGCCGACAAAAACTACGAACCACAAATGCACAATACAAAATAATAAAATAAAAGATTTAGATGCAACATAAGATTCATTGCAGGTTAATAGTTTTTATCATAAATCCTCTCTGACCTGTGACCCAGATAAATATATATACAAGTTATTTACGTTCACAGTATTTAAACATTTTAATAAGAGAAACACTCTACTTGATCAACAACGACTTTAAAATGTTTTTTTAAATAAATAATTACGGATCAGAAAATCAGAAGAATATAAGCTGAAGGTAATGAGCCCTAGCTATGATCCACAAGAGAAACTCTCATAAGTATTTCCTGTTTTACCTCCTCTGCAGGAGTTTGTACCTTCATGGTGGAGCTGCTAGCTGCCTGCCGCCCCTCAGGACTCCTCTCCAGCTCCCGTTTCTTCTTCTCTGGTGGCGGCGCCAACGGTGCTTTGTCCTCCTGGTCCTCGGATGGCTTACCGGTCCTGCGGGGCCGGTCGGACGGGCTCAGCCCAAGGATGAGCGCCACCTTGTCAATCTCGTTGCGTTTCTTCTCGGCGGCCTCATGCTCTTTGCGCAGGTTGGAGATCTGAGTCATGACCTCCTCCTGCAGGTGGCTGATCTCCTGCAGCAGAGGGTCTTTGTGGCCGTCCTTCTCCCGCCGCTTCTTCCTCAGGAGCTCGCCTGAAGAAAACACAACCGACACAGAGAAACACTTTCCTCTCTGTCATCTAAATGCAAAGTCCCGTCTGCAGGTGAGGAGGTGAACAACATTGAGTCTTTGAGTGAACTCACCTTGTTGCTTCCTGAGTCTCTCCAGCTCCTTCATCAGATATTCTTTCTTCTTCATCCTGATCTCTCTCTCCTGCTTCAGCTTCTCTCTCTCCTCCAGGACCTAAACACAGAGAATTCAGTCAGTCCACTTCACCTGGCGACACCTGTTCATCAGTCACAGGACGAGATAAAGGTCAAAATCAAACCTTCTGCTTCTGGCTCTCGTTGTTCTGCTCCTCAGACACTCTCCTGTCATGGCTGCTGACTTTAGAGTTTCCCTTCTCTCCGTCCTGTAGAGGACCTGAGCACACGACAGCGAGCAGGAAGTAAGACACATGTGGGTCACAGCAAACAGAGGTTAGAACAAGGTGGAATAGCCCTTTAATGATGGACGACCCCGATCAGACTGACCTTTGGCCCCCGGCTCAGGGGCCGTTTTGTTGTATGGCTGTTTGTAGGGCATGGTGGGGGGGAACTCGTCGGGGCCGGTCTGGGGGGTCAGGGCCATGTTGGGGGGCGGGTACATGGGCGGCCACTGCTGGTGCATGTAGGGAAGGTAGTTTCCATACTGGCCGTAACCTGGCGGGGGGAAGTTAGGGGGCATCATGCCGTGGACCTGTGAGGGGGGGTAGGTGGGTATGGGCACCCCGGGGTGGGGGGGCAGGGGGTTTGGGTCAGGGGTTTTGTGTTGCGGCGGCACTGCATCACTTCGCTCTGCCTTCATCTCTTTAACGTCTCTCTTCCCGCGGCCATCATCGCTACTCCAGCTGCCCCCCCGCCCCCCCCGGCTGCGACTCCCACTGCTGCTGCTGCTGCTGCTGGTGGAGCTGCCGCTGTGGCTCCGCCTCCTGCGGCCCCGGCTGCGGCGGCTGCCGTCCGAGCTGCCGGAGGAATACCGTCTGCAGCGCGTGGGCGTCTTCGGAGGCGGCTTGTTTCCGTGGAGACGCTCTTTGGTCCTGGCAGCCATCTTGCTGATCTCAGCCACGCCCAGGTCCAGACCGATGGTCTTCAGCAGGTCCTGGATCTTCTCGTACTCCTCCAGCGCCTGACGCTCGCCCTCCTCCAGTGGCCCCGTCCCTGGCGGGAAGGCGGGGTTCGCCGCCTGGACTGCGATGATCTGGTCGGGGCTGAGAGTGCGCCGGCTCGTGTACCTCACGTCAGCCTCCCCCATGGTGGGAGGTGCCTGAAGGTGAGGCGAGGCCCCCGGCGGGAGGCCGTACGTCGAACTGCTGACAGCTTTCTGTGGAGGATAGTCCCCGTACAGCGCCTCCTCCGACATGTCTCCGTACAGATCCAGTCCGTGGTGCTGCACCGGCTCAGACGCCGGTGTAGGTTTGGGCTCCTCTGAGTCTCCGTACAGGAACTTCTCCTCATCATCGATGTCGTCCACGGCCTTCTCCTGAGCCTTGGCCCCCGCCACCGGCCCCAGCAAGTTGAGGATATCTTTGATCTCAGCATCGAGGCCAGCGCGCCGAGCCATCTGGGGGTCGGCCCGCAGCTCCGACAGCATGGAGGCCACCATGTGAGGCTCCATACCTTTAACAGCCTGCAGCAGCTGGTCGGCCACCCGAGAAATGTTGGAGCCCTCCAGACCTCTGGGGGAGTCTGTGCTCTAAAACACAAAAACAGAGCAGAGTGACGCCTCTGTACCACAGATCCTCACATCCAATCATCAATCTGAAACTCACAGATTGATCCATAATGACAATATAAGTTTGTTTCTGCAACATTTGAGATCTTTGGCTCCTGTTGTGTTTTCCCTTGTGTCTTATACCCCAGTAAACGATCCGCACTGTGGAACCAGTGGGTGCTTGTTTATGGGCACGTTGGTATGTTGGTGCCGGTGGTCGGAGGCCTACCCTGAGTGACGGCGAGTCCTCGGAGTCGTTGCGTTTCTTCAGGATGGATTTGGTGGGCAGACTCAGCATCTCCTCCAGCTCCTTTCTGCGTCGAGCCGTCTCCAGCTCTTTGAACTCTCTTCTGGACTTGTTGACGCCGTTGTCTCCGCTGCAGCTGCTGGAGCTGGAGCTCGCGCTGCGACTCCTCTGCCGGCTTTTGCTGCGGCCATGCACCGCCGCTTTGCTGTAGCTCCGCCCCCGGCTACGACCTCTGCTCCGCCCTCTGGATGTAGATCTGGATCTAGACCTGCTGCCGGGGCGGCTCTTGCTCCGGCCCCGGCTCTTAGCCCGGCTTCGGTCCAGACTGCGACTCTTGCTCCGGCTCCGGCCCTTTGTCCGGCTCCGGTCCGGACTGCGACTCTTGCTCCGGCTCCGGCCCCGGCTCTTGGTCCGGCCCCGGTCTGGACTATGGCTTTGGCTACGGGGTCGGCTCTTACTCCTCGCCCGGCTCTTGCTCCGTCCCCGACTCTTGGTGCGGCTCCGGTCCGGACTGCGGTCTCGACTCCGGCTGCGAGGTCGGCTCCGGCCTCGACTCCGGCTCCGCTCGTACTCCGGTCGAGGAGGGTAGTCTCTGTATGGAAACACGGACTTCAGCAGGACCAAAGTTCACAACAAGTCTACGCTGCTCATGTTTTACTTTATTAAAGTCCTGGACTTTGTTTTCCCTAAGTTTAGCCTCCATAGAAACTATGTTTAGTGTTGGTAATACAGCATTTACACAGCATTATATAACACATTTCATAATGATGTGTTACTAGTTATAGACAGACACACACACACACACACACTTTTTGGGGGGGGGGGCGGGTCATTTTCATGAAGTAAGGTTTAAAATCGGTCTCATAACACGAAATATTGGGCCACAGTTATAAAAAATATAATACATTTCGAGTTACAAGAAATATCGTTTTCTTGTAAAATTATGATTTTCTGCTTGTAATGTAACTTTTCTTGTAAACTTTATATATAAATAAATAGTACAATCTTCCTTGCATAGTTACAACTTTATCTGAAAATACCTTTTCCTGAAGAATTCTGACTTACTTTCTTTAATTACAACTTTTCCTCACTGTATTATGACTTCTTTCTATAATAATCTGACTTTATTCTTCTTAAGGGCCGTCCACACCCAAAACTGTAACTATAAAGAACCATAATGATAACCCAGTTTGGCAGAATGTCTCAAGTAAAATTATGTTTTTTGACGCAAAGCAGGGGTCAAAGCATAGACCTCACAGGACATGGCATAGAAAACAAAAGGATTAATAATCTATGAAATTAATAAATAAAAACAGATTACACGAATAGAAGTAAGAGATTCAGTTCACAACGTGAAGGAAGAGTGTGTCAAAGTCAGTGAAGAGTCTTAATCGTTCCTGAAATCTAAGCAGGATTTCCATCAGTCTTTATGGGAGTCACGAACTTCATCAGTTTCATTTAATGCTGTCAGTGTTTCTATTGTTCATCAAAACGCTCTGAAAGTGATCCAACGATATCATTCGTTACAGTTGTGATGTGGACGTTTTTAACTGAGCAAAATACTGCTGAGAACACAGAGACGTTTTAGTCACATTTCTAATAAACCAATAAAATCTTCTTTTTTCATACCTGTCATGATGTCGTGAGGAGGCGGAGCCAGATGGTCCAATCAGCTCGTTTCCGACAGTGATTACCAGGTTGTGGTCGAGGGGAATCGGCCCCCGTGGTGACGGAGACCTCTGCAACAAATACAGATTTAAGATTCAGTTGAACTGGTCAGCTCCTGGCACACCTGGTCAGCTCCTGACACACCTGGTCAGCTCCTGACACACCTGGTCAGCTCCTGACACACCTGGTCAGCTCCTGGCTGACACACACTCACACGTTTGTACTTCTCCACTTGTGAGGACATTCATCAACATAATTAAAATAATATAACAGCCCCTAAACCTGACCTGAACCTGAACTTAATTCTAACCTGAACCTTAAAACCAAGTCTGAACCCTCAAACAGCCGTTGAAGGAGTCTCAGAAAGTGAGGACCAGCAAACATGTCCTCACTTTACCAACATGTCCTCACTTTACTAACATGTCCTCACTTTACCAACATGTCCTCACTTTACTAACATGTCCTCACTTTACCAACACGTCCTCACTCACAGGGTCTAAAACTCAAACTGGTTCTCACAAAGATAGATGTACAAGGCACACACACAGTGTCCTGTTGTTAGTGAGCTAACCGACTGATTGATTGATCAGAACCAAACGAACTCCATTCATAAATCTGTCAGTTTATTAATGATGTGAAACTGAACATTCGTTCAAACCTTTTTCAAACCATTAAAGCGTTGAACTCTGCAGAGGAACTGCCTGTCTGCAGGGTGAAGGAGATGTAATCTGAGTAACAGACAGTAAACCTGCAGGTTTCTGAATGAGTTTGGTGCTAATGAACAAACTGTCCGGGCTCATGTGATGGCCGAGGATAAAAATGCACCTTCACGAATAATCAACACTAACTAACCGCAGCTTGTTTGGGAAAATGCATCAATTTTAAATCGATTAAAGCCCATTTTGAGCCCGGCTGGCTCACCTCTCTGGGCGGACCGCCGGCCCAGTACTCCCCGCCTCGGTGAGCTCCTGACCCGGGGGAAGGGTACCTCCTGCGCGGCGGGGAGCGGCGGTACGAGTCCGGGTGACCATGGTCGTGGTATCCGGGGTGGTACGGGGCCCTGGGCCGGTTCCGGTCGTCTCTGTAGGCCGGTGCCGGGTAAGGCCTCGGGGGCGGCGGGTAGCCTCCTCTCGGCGGAGGCCGACCGCGGTACATCTCCTCCCGCAGAGATCCTCGGGCGTCCCGCGGTCAACCAGCGGACACAAGCAGCAGCTCGCAGGCGCTTCACCTTCAGTTCGGACCAGTGATGGAGGAGTTTCAGTAGAACTTGATTCTCTGCAGCTCCTTCCATGCACACAAACCTCCTCCGTCTCCGTCTCCGTCTTCTTCTTCTTCTTCTTCTTCTTCTTCTTCTGGGTTTCCGGCGGCCCGGGCGCCTCCGGCTCTCTGCTGCCTCCCGCCGGTCGGGACCAGATTTTATTTCCACAGGATTTAATCCTGTTTCACAGAGAAACCTGAGGAAAAATATCGATCCTGGACATAGTTTCTCATAACTGTGACTTATTCTCTCATACCTGTGAGTCGGTGGTCCTGGTCTGTGCCCAGCCGATGTGTCGGGAGGTTCAGGGGACTTTGATGGTCGCAGCTGATAGTGTTACTAGTCCTGCTGGAGCTCCGGGTCTAACCCCGGGGACACGGATCCGGCCCGTCTGTGCTGTGTGAGCGTTTCCTGTCCGGGTCTGTGTTTGTGTGGAGGACAGACGGCCACAGACGCTTCACCTGCGCAGGTAACAGTCATTCATCAGGACGGCTGTTCAACAGTGGCTGTGGAAAACATTCATTCAAAGCTTCATTAACTCAGACCTTATCTCTACTCTCTCCATCATGGCTGAGCCCGAGAGGCCGGCTTCCTGAGCCAGAGTTATCACATACTGGATCATTATTTTTTCTTCACAGTGGCGCAAATGGGCTTCCATAGAAACCCCCCCTCCCCCACACACACACACACAGCCGTTTATATTTTATAATTTGAGCCTTACTATGTCACTATGAGCAGCTGCCATGTGTTCTCACTGTGGTGCAACTGGACAGGGAATTAAAGGGTCCCCTTAGTGTCCCCTTGGGGTCCCCACTACAGATTCTCAGGACCTTTGCTTGTATCCAATCTCTGGAGCTGCTGTTCCATAACATAAACCCCCATCGTCTAATCTTACAGTATATTATAGTATGTATTATATAAAACATATTCACAGTAGAGATTTAAAGTTCATTCTTGAGATAGAAACCTCTCTACATTTAGTAACTGTTTTGTTGTAGACTGCAGAACGTCTTGATTTTCACATTTTGAAGTGTAATGTCTTCTAAAGCTGAAAAAGCTTGGACTTTGTGGCTCATTTACAAAATATGAGATGGTTCGAACCTTTTAAACTACACACAAATGGAGAAACATGAAAGCTTTGATTAATTTTAGAGCCATTTTATTGAATAAAAACAGTGAACAGTGAAGTATTTACATCCTCTCCTATTCTCATTGTCCAACCAGACACCATACAGACTCCCAAATATGCACAGCCACTTCAGTTTTTTGCACAATTTTTTGTTTGAAAATTACATTTTTAAAATAGTTTAATAGTTTTAGTTTTGAAACTCTAAGCTGGAAGAATAATTTTCGGTTTGTTTGGCATAAAATATCCAAATCTACTGGTATTATTGGTAAAATTCAAAGTTTGGCCATTTTGAGAACTTCTTATACCTTTCACCTTCATACACTTTACATTTTACAAAAAAGTTTTGCAGAATTGCCACGTGGCAGCAGGGCTGAACATTCAGCCCCTCTCTTCAATATTCTATCAATTTCTGACAGAAATATATGTCAAACTTACGTATTTCTATTTAAAACATTCTGCATCAGCCTGCTTCGCTTATTATACCTTGCAAAGTATTTTTCCAGCCTAACTGTGAAATGCATAACTATGATAGGAGACGTGCCAAATGCTTCCCCTCCCAGTGTTTTGCACTGGGCTCCGTCAGTTCTCCATTACATCTGATGAACCAAACTGATCATATCTGACTATAATTGACCCTCCTTTGTGAGGGGTTGACTGAATGCAAGTGTGCTTTCGTATGTGCACACACACTACATTTAGTCATTTATCTTCTTGATTCTGTTTGTTTATTTTGTGGATCACATGACCTTTTTATTGGCTTATAATGCTTATTGAGGTGAGATTCCTTCCATAAGCCTCTAGGGGTTTTTAAATAATTTCTGCTGTTTTGTTTTTTATGATCCGAAATTAATCAACTAAGAGATAAGTCGATTGAAAGAAAACTAATCAGCAACAGTTTTTATTTATTAATCAATTGTGCTGTTTTTTAAGCTCCAGCTTTTCCAATGTGAGGATTTGTTGCTTTTCTTTGTCATAAATGATAGTAAATTGAATATGTTTTGGTTTTAAACTGTTAGTCGGACAAAACAAAACATTTTAATATATTGCCTTCAGCTCTGGAAATTTATAACAGACATGTTTCACTATATTCTGACATTTCATGGAAAAAGCAATCCTTCAATGATGGGAATACTTGTTAGTTGCAGTATTACTTTGATATTCACCAGGCTTCAGCAAAGCATCAATGAGTTGTTCAGTATACCAGTGGTTCCCAGCCTCGAACAGGTTGGGAAAACAGAAAAAACTAATTTCTTTTACACATTTGTTAAAACACTTCTTCTAATCTTTACTTTTTTCTTGTGGAATGCAGGATGATTTACCCTCCATGGGCTCTCAACGCTCCAGACCTACTGTATTTACTGTTTGTGCTAATTTTATTTGAAAATGAGTTTGGTCAGAGGCAGTACTAAAGTACAAGGGCTTTAATTGGGTCCTGCTTTATAGCCTCATCTTGAAGACCTGTCTTGGTGAGGGTCCCTGTCTCAAAATCTAGTTTAACAACCTTCTTTATTTCATATTTGTTGCATATTACTAAATCAATTTCTGTTTAATTACCACACGCCTGAGGCCAGCTAGTTTTGGAGGATCAGTGAGGTTAGTGGGCCCCAGCAAGTTAAATGACTACATCATATTAGAAATCTGAGGAGTCTTAAATGATGCCGTATCTATATATTTTACTGTACGAAAAGATATAACACAGAGATTAAGAGATGATTAGGACACTTTTGATCCCCTGATGAGTCTGGAGGCTGTTTTGAAAAAGTGCTGTTTTCCGTGTTGGTGGTGGATGAAGAGCCAAAACAGAAGGACAAAGATGCATTTTCAAATGTCTCTACATTTGTGAGATACTGCTGCAGCGCTGAACAAGCAGAAGTGTCTGATTCTTCGCTAACGTTCAGTTCACCTGCTGAGTCCTTGGGTCATCCTGAGCTCCATCTTGGCTGGAACCTGCAGAGAAACAAAAACTCACCTGGTCTGCTCCAACATGTACAACACAGCTTGGAAACTTCAGTGGAGGATAAAGCAACTGCTTGTAGTGCTGGGCAATAAAACGGTAATCATCTAATTTACTTTTTTTTTTTAATCTGATGGATAATTTTGGCTCCTGTACATAGGACAATTCCTTTGTTTTTTTCTACAGGTGTTGTTCTATGTCAATAGCCAGTCAACCTATTGTGTCCTGGTAGTCCTGGGCTCTAAGACACTAACCACTGAACCGCAACGTTCACAGTCCACCTGGGGATCTTTGTTGTCAATCAGCTCTATACTGTATACTATCTAATTAAAAAGGCACAAATACCAGACTACAGAGAAGTCAGCAGAACAGAAAGGAAATTATGATTAACTGCGCGATGACAGAAGTTCAGAAAATGCAGAAAAAGAACATCAGACAAGTGGAAACCCAACTGTCAGTTGGTTATTCATTGGTCTGAAACGAAACTGAAAGGCTTCCACTCATCCATCACAAATATGTTGTACACAAAGCACAAAGGATATTTAATTGCTTAACTTTTGATGTTATTACAGCTCAACTTTTGTAGCAATGCAATTAATCTGGCAACGCATTATATTGGCTAATGAAATACATGCAAACAATTCTGACAGATTACCTGGTGAACAGAATAGTTAACCTTGTGATGGTGAAGTACAAAATGATAGTCTTGCACAACACTTGTCAACACTGACATCAGGCAAGTGTCTCACACTATTTTGATATTTATTTGTTCATTTTTTTAGATGACTTTGTAAAAATATTTTGATAAGATGTTTTATAAAATAGAATATGACTGGCCACATAATTTCATAAAAATTCAGATTTAAAAGAAAAAGCAGTTTCTCAAAAAAAACAAATACAACGCAATCTTAAATGATTAGTGTTTATTATTGTTGACACATTTTTATTTAAATCACATGTAGTTACTGTGCGTGTATCATTAAAAATTTTAATTCAATTTATTGTATAAAATGAACAAATCAACATTTACAAAATGTGTATTTTACCAACATATTTTTTCTTAAAATAATATTCATAACTGCAAGTTCTGACACTGTGTTCATTAAGAAGATGAAGAGACTGAGATACAACAGATCACTTAATATCGAATTTATTGTTTCAAGACAAACATGTTTTCCATCAATAACAGCCTGACGTTCCTACCAAGTAAACTCAAACTACAAACAAGACTGGATCCCTTATAGATGGAGTTTTATGAGCATGAATAAAGTTGCTGCAGTTATTTGAATCAATGTGACTGCCTAGCTATCATTAGAAATAAAAGAGATAACATAAAAACAACAGAAAATAATTGATACACCTTAACTTTTCTCTGAGTTCACCTCCATCTCCCACTTCTCCAGAAAATCCTGCAGGTTCAGATTGAAAACATCAATGCCTTTGGGCGACAAATGGACGCCGTCAGCCCGATATAGGCCCGTATTTGTGCCACACCTGATGTTGTCGTGGGTAAGCGAGGTGCCGCCCAGCTCTGAGACAATGTTTTGGATCCTGCGATTCACTGTGGTTCGGACCAGATCAACTTCGTGGTTGTCAGCTGAGTGGCGCCACACCCTCCGAGGGAGGATGTTGGACCACACGAGGACACATTGCGGGAAGATGCTCCTCATGGAAGTCAGGTCCTTTTTGACAGAAGCCAGCAGGTCAGTGGGGCTATCGGTGCTCAAGTCGTTGCCACCCAGGTGTATGATAAGAACATCAGGATTGGGCCAGGTGACCTTCAGCTGGTGAAGCTGGAGAAGGAGCTGGGACCACGTCATGCCCTGGGTGCCCTTCCACCAGATGCCTACCTTGCTGGGGTCCATGCCCAGCTGCATACCTACCTCCGGAGACTTGGCCCGTGACTCTGCCCAGTACACCAGCGAATGACCACAAATCCAAACGTTCTTGGGCTCGCTGCTGATTGGCTTGCCTACAAATTTCAACAGAATACATTTGTAAGTCACAAATCCTTAAGAATCTTTTGCACTACTGGATGGCAAACTCTCTCTCACTTCCTCTAAAGCTAGGACTGTACTGTATTAGTCCTCAGGCTGGATTTACAAAGATCTATTAGACTGGTCTGTGGACTTTGGCCGGTATTTGTTTTGCTCTAAGACCAGTCTAATGCTGTTATTATCAGTGTGAGCTACATAGCTGAACAAACAAATAAAATGATTATATACCTTGTTGCTCCTATTTTGTTGTCTTTGTGCTGTATTAACAGTTGCCGTACACTTTCAGGAGCACCATCTTATTTGTTAAAGCTTTCTAGTTCAGCATATCAATCATGATTTCATTGACTGAAGTAATAATTACTGCATTGGGAAAGTCAATCATCAAGTTCTATCCTTTACTGTTTAACTGTTTCAGATATAGGGTTAACCTAAAAATGTATTAATATAAAACCAAAAGACAACCACACAAAAACGTTTGTGGTAAATGTATTTTAGTGAGTATTTAAGAACTAGTATGCACCATGTTTCATTTTATGATTTTAGTAAAGGCATGTGTAATTTAGGATAATTACATGTTGAGAAAATTCTCAGCCTGATCAATCAATGCAATTAAGAGATCAAAATGATCACCTACCTTCACTATCAAGACAATAAATAAATATTGCCATTCTGCAATGTACAACTTTTATTTTTCATTTTAAACCCTTCTGAATCACTTGAGAATAAAACTGCATTTATGGTGAGATCACAGTTAAGAGTTTAATAGCTCTGAATGAATTTTAGCTGTGTATTTAAATCGTCTCCCTAGCTAACTTCTGAGTTTATGTACATACCCCATTTGTCAAGGCTGGCTGTATATGGAAACATAGCATGCAACAAAAATGTCAACAAACCACTTCATGAACTTAATGAACTTCATTTAACTAAATCAAATGACAATACTTTGACTTACTTCAAAAATTAATTGATGATAATTTCATTATTTCCAAAACATTTCTTCTACTCTGCATCATTGTAAGTTTCTTATGGTCCGAAGTTTATTCAAAGTCCAGTATTTCATTTTGAGAAAGGAAATGGAATGACAATGAAATGACTTTATGTGTCACTACACTTTATATCATAAAAATGGAATTAATATGTTGTAGATCATTGATTTAGAAATAATAATGCAGGTATTAATTGTGATATTGTAATGAAACACTTAGTTGGGAGGATGGTGGATTGACTAATGGGTGTTTGAAAAGAGGATTAATTTGATCAACTTTCAACTAACATTATTTAAATCGTCTTGCATCCTATTTTTAGATTGTTTGGGACATTTATTGTTTTCCATTTCTGTTTCCTGACTCCACACTGGACCTAATCATCTCCACTTCAGTCTAAACCAAACTAATCTAAACTAGTAGTCTGGTTGTCCATCCTGTGATGGTCACAGGACTGTGGTACGTAAACGGAAGTTACCTGAACAGCATGTTTAAAGGCAAAGATGAGACTCGCTGTGTGACAGAGATCACAGTGGATTTAAATGCGAATAAGTGAGAGGAGTGACAGATGGCCTACTGTCGTTTGGGTGATGGAACTGCAAAAGTTAAGTGTTCAAACATCGACTGAGACATGACAGTCAGTTTTTGTGCTGATTCAAAGACAGAACAAAAGCAAAAGAAATTTACCAAAAACATCTGAACAACAATCCTTGAGCCTGACAATACATCTAAAAACCTGTTAGAATCATATACTGTGTTATCTTTTAAACATGTTAACAGAAACAATGAACTTGCAAAAAGATGTCTACCAGCAATGTTGTAGTGCCTGAATATGAGTCCCAATATCACTGACTCAACTCCAAGCTTTAACATCAATAAAAAATGGCTAAAGATAACGATATCTGGCCTCTAAATGAAACTAAAAGCTCTCTACGTTAGCTCCCTGAGCTAACAATAGTTTCACAGACTGGAAGGAAAGAAAGGCTAGTTCACAGCCCAGAACTGTAAGGTACCCAGTCACAGGTATTAAAAATACTGATATATACTCAATTAGTTACATAAAACTTAAAAATGATGGTTAAGAATAATCACCATGATATTCAAAAGTGGTGTGATATTCATTGATCTTAGGTATAGAGTTACTTACCGTATTGATGACAGACTACCAGTAAGTCGTGTCTGAAATTGCTAAAGCTAATGACATCCAACTGACCCTAAATTATGATAAGTTTTCTACGTCAGCTTCCTGAGGTAATGTAGATAGTTTCACAGACTGAAAGAAAAGAGAGTTCATAGGCCAAAATACAAAATGTCCCAATTCAAAGTTATAACGTTAATGAGCTTAAGATACTGATGTGATACTCTTACTTAGTCGGCTAAGCTGATCATTAAGACAAACAAACAGCAAATTTTGCTTTTCACAAGATGCAATGTCATATTACTCAAACCATGTCGTTCAGAATAATCATGGAATAATCATCATGACGTTATATACGTGACCCCTAGAGTAAAAGCTCTCTATGTTAGCTTCCTGAGCTAACGTTGGTTTACGTTTAGGGTAATTTCGGTTCATATTTATTTACTACTACTACTACTACTACTAACAGACATAGCTGCTAAAATTTGCCCGATAAAAATTACTACAATTTGGAATTACCTCAGTGATGTGCGAATGTCATCTTTACCTCTACGGCTCAGTAACATTAACTTGATGACTCTAACCTGGCCTTGCATAAATCAACTTGAATTCTGATTTTTAGAACACTGAAGGGCTGGAACTTCACTACAAGACTGCTTACAAATGTCATGTGTTAAGTAAAAACATATCCTTAACTGCTGTTGAAATACATAATTGTGCCACCAATTTAAGACACAAAAGCTTGTGTGTAGTAGTGCAGTTAGTAGCTTTACATCCATACAGCTCACATAAAGAGCTCTGCCTAGGAAATCTCACGTTTAATCTCTTAAATTACCAAAATCAGTTTCAAGAACAAATTTCAGACAATCAGTGGGTTAGGGTTAAGCACCCTAACCCAACTCAGAGGCAGGAATTCTCCATTTTTAAAAACAGTGTATTACCTGGCTGATAAACTGACTTTTTCATCCAAATAAATAATTTTAACGCGTAACGTACAAACTTCTTTCACCATAAATGAAGGCTTTACTTTGTGTGGTCAGAGTTACAAGTAGTCTTCTGGATCTTCTGTTAAAATGTCACTTTTCTGGATTCCCGGAAAACGCAGCTACTCTCCACTCAGTTCGACAAAAACAGAACTGAGCAAACTCAACTTACCCTTATCAGTTTTACTAGGACATGGATTGAAGACTTACCACAGTCAAAAATGCAATATCCGTTATATTTGATGTGAAACACAAAATTCTGTAGATAATAAAAAAAAAATAAACATCTTGAGAATTTGACTTACTAGCAAAAAACAACCCACATTAACTTGTGATAAAATCAGAAGGCAAGCTGTTCTAACAGCTTCAATTATGCCAGGACAAGTAAGGCCTTGATGTAAAAAGGCTCAGTAAAACACCTGTAAGGCTTTCATGAACATGGCTTACATTTCTATTTAGTAGATAAAGTTTATGAATAAGATGTTGCAAAAATATTAGTTTTTTTGTCATTTCACTGGGATGAAAGTTGAATTTTAAAGCTGTGTGAAATTCCTAGAAAACTGAAATGAGACATATCCATAAAAGCAAACTAATTGGAATTTATGAATTTAAAAGTCCTACCGCAAAGCCATTTCTACTTTTTACGTGAACCAATTTCTGGACAAAAACGTATGTTCATCCTCTGAAATTTCTTTATGGTTATGTTAGTCTTTGAATGGCACTTAAATTCGCTCCTAACAATACAACCCTAGATGTTAACATCTAGGCAATTCTTCCTAGACTGTGTCCTGGACTATCTAAGCCATGTCAGTGAAAGCCATCTTAACTACAAAATGTCCTATTGTGTCCTGGACCAGATGAGCTCCTCAAGCAGTCAGCCTCAGGCTGCACAACACATGATCAACATGAGGTCTTAAGTATTGTTTGAGAGCATTACATGTATTTTTTTTGTTGCCATGTCAGCTACGTAACTAGCTGACATGAGAGAGTTGCTAACCAACCAAAGTAGGAATGAGTAGTACTACAAAAGTACTACATACCTGGTGCTACCTCTTAGTACTGCAAATAGTAGTACAGACTGAGTTGTTGGTGGTGTTTGATCATTATCTTGCTCTTCCTCCTTCAGTCTCATTCCTGGACAGCTGATGTAGAGTTCTAGGTTTAAAGAGCAGCACGGAGGTTTGATATCTCTGTCTTCAAAAGATTTACTGTCAGTTAACATACCAGATCATACCCAAGTTTAGCAATGGCTCAAAGCTAGCTGTTTTGTGTTTACACTCAGCAGTCACTGTTTAAGTACAACGTAATTAAAGTATCAACTGGATTGTAGCTGTAAGGTTGAAGACGCTTCATTGCTCATATGAATGCTTTTTCATTTCTAATGGACAAGCTGAATGTCCTATAGGGATTCTCACACACCACTTGATGTTTTTGTTCTTCACCAACCAAGTCAAAGCCAGAATTGTCCTTAGCTGCTGAACAAAATCCTCTTATAGGTTCAATGAATTGTGGCTCTGAGATTGTCTTCTTTACATCACTATTGTTCTTAGACTGAACATGTCTTAACATTCATCCAATCCTGATGTGTTAACAACTATCCCACTACAGATTCCATTAAAGCACAGGTATGAGACTCACCATTTGAAGAGGAAACATGTCAGTAGAAGTGGAGAACCCACTGAGTGACCACTGAGTGTAACTGTATTTAAGCTGGAAACACGCAAAAAACTACATTCCTTAAAAATGTATCACAGTAACTACATGTCTAGCTAACTGGGTATCCTACCATAATTATTTTCTGGCACTGACCAACATGTGTCTACTGAAAATGGTCAGGTACCCAAGTTGGTACCAAATGCTTGGTAAATTTCATAGTTTTGTTTACAGTGTTGGTATCAGTACTGAAACTCAGGTATTGTATCAGCACTGGTATGTAGAAATTTCAAACAATACCTAACCTTACTAAATACATGTCTATCTTACCTCTCATAATCTCTTATGACTGCTTTCTGGGTTCCTACAGCTATATACCAGTGGAGTCACCATATGAAGAATAAAAAGATGTTACTTTGTGGCGTTGAAATTGCAGTTGGCTTCTTTTCTTGATCGCTGGGACGAACCACTAGGCTCAGCTAACGTGCGTGGCAGAAGAACAACTGACCTTTGTGGCGTTGCAATGCACTTAGGACATCTTGGTAACCTTTAAGACAGGTTCATGGCTCCGTGTCAAGGTATCTATGTGCGGAGGCTCTGTTACTACATCAGACGTTCCTCTGTAGCTGTCTGCAACTCCTAAATAATGCAACCACATGTCGGTGCTACTGGGAGAGCACAAGAACGGCTAAAAAAAAATGTATGCTGGCAAAGCCATTTCCAGGACAAACCTTCTTGCTGTGATCGTCAAACTGTCTTACAAAATGAAAAAAGGATACACCATGATAATGCGCGACACATCCATATAGCCCAGTGGTGGAGCTACGACAAGTGAGTGAAATCCTAAACTGAATTCTAAATCACTTCCTACCTTGTGGGAATCTGTGGGAGACCGCAAGACGATCCCAACAGAGAAGCATGAATCTAACTTAGCACTAAGCCTGTCTACTACAGGGCCGTAAAGGGCTAATTAGGCCTTGCTAATCATATGTATACTTTAATTAGATCCAGACAAAACCAATTGATGCTTTCATCATGTTATCTTCTTTTACATTTCTACCACATCTTCAAAGATGTAGCTAATCAAGTATCTCTGGCTTTATCAGCTTCTGCCTGAGAGAAAGAAATCTATTTTAACCTGTTGAAAGTACAGGTACTAAAGTAAACAGGGTGTTTAGCTTACGTCTTTAGCCCTAAAAGTAATATAAATGACATGCAGTTGTAAATGTTAACTTGTAAATATATTATCTTTGAAAAACTAGCATGCCAATAACATAACCTTAATGAATGCTAAACTCACAAATCTCTGTAATTCAAAGGTTGCTAGTTAAGTTTAATGTCTAATCATTCAACTAGTTGTGATACCTGGGGAGATCAGTGTGCCATCCTTGTTCCTCTCTCCTTGTTTCTTGCGGGCCAGCATCTCCTTGTACTGCTGCTCCCTTTTTTCCAAAATCCTCTGGTTATACAAATCCAGCTGCGACAAGAACACAAATACCTTGTAAAAGCTTTATACTACGCAGCTAAAACATGAAGGTCTTCCATAATTTCTAAGGTCTCTACTTAATTAAATGCACTGTCTGTATAGATTACCTCGGAATACATGTGTAATAAAAATTAGAACATAAAATAATTTATTATCACCTCATAGGAACTGTACTTCAGTAACCATCAAGAACCCCTTGCAATTTGTGTCAAAACACCCCACCCTTCTTATCAGTGTAATAAAGCAGTCGTTACTCTTCCCAACAAGTCATCTTACTTTTAATTCTCGAGTACATCTAACAGTACTTTACTAAAGTAAAATATCTGAGTACTGTAGAACTACTGCTGATCATACCTTTTCCTTCTGCTTGATCTTTATGTCATCGTCTGTTTCTCCTGAGGTCTGAGGACTGGAGGCTGATGGAGACTCTGTGGGTAAACTGAATTGGACTGATTTGACTGGTTTGGCTGGTGGCTGCACAGCCAGAGATTTCACCGTTTCTATGACTTTCAGGCATCTGGCCACTGTCGTAGAGATGGTCGATTGCTCTTCGCTTGCAGGACTCAATGTTGCCGGTGATGGTGTTACTGCAGCAGTGGGTAAAGACTGAGAAGGACTGGAGGAGTGAAGAGGTAGAACAGCAGGAGGTTGGCCAATAAAAGGAAAGAGTGTATGAGTGGATGTAGGAACAAAAGGAGGTTGTCCGGGAGAGCGCCTGGGTGGGGGTCCAGGAGGAGGTCCTGGAGGAGGCTGTCCAGGACGCCGTGGAGGAGGTCCTGCAGTAGGTCCAAATCTATGGGGTGGTTGACCAGCTGCAGCAGGAGTGCCCATGCTGGGGATTGTTGAGCTCTGTGCTGGGGGAATCTGGTTAGTGACTCCAAGCGGCCAGTTGATTGGTGAGGGTGGATGTTGGTAGTGAGCAGGCAGAGGCCCAGGAGGAGGTTTCGCAGGAGGACTTGTGGAGGGTGTGCACCCCATTGTCTTAGTAAGACTCTGCAGCTGTTGTGCTTTCTTTAGAGCCTCCAACTCCTGCTGGTCCAGGAATCCTTCATACTCAAAGGCAGCTTTATGTCTGCTGAGCGGCTCCAAACTGGAGGACCTGGCAGGGGAGGGGGAATGGATGTGTTCCGATTCAACAGAACCAGTTCTACTTGTTCGCAGTTCTTCCCTTGGGGATGACAAAGTCTCTCTTTCTGTAGATGAGGACTTCAAGCCATAGATTTTCTCTTGGGCTCGGCTTGCAAGTTTGGACACATCTCCTGTACTCAGCTTTAGGCCAATTGTACGGAGTAGACTCTGGATCTTGTCATAGGGTTCTGTCTTGCCCTTTGGTTCCTCGCTTGTTCTCTCTACCGAGGACCTTTTAGGGCTCAGCTGGTTCTTTTCCCCTTCTAGAGCTAGACTGCTAGAGAGTTGCTCCGGTGCCAATCCCACAATCCGAGAGAACCCCCTGCCATCCTGAAGTGCCCGCTCATGTGGTAGAAGGTCGTCATTCACGTAAACTGGTTCTAGTTTCTTTTCCGCATCCACCTTTTTATTAAGCATGTCAAGGAAGCGATCAAGGGGTGGTTTCTCAGCTAGAGGTGACTGGCGAAGTGTTGTGTTCATCAGTTTGGGAGAGGGACTTCTAGGAGGTGGTTCTGTGGGAGAAGGAGGTCTAAAAGGGGGTTGGGAAGATGAAGTGGCAACAGCATGTGTAAAGGGAGGTTGGGTGGAGGCAGCAGAAACTTGGCCAGACTGAGATGAAGGTGAGGGACCATGGGGTTCTGGAGACTGGCTATGTTTGGCTAGGCGATATGGATCATCGTAAGGTTGGTTCCCATATGCTGGGTCATAGTAGCGATCGTCATAGGGTTCATCATAAACATCATAGCGGTCAGTGTAACGTTGGCTGGTAGACGAAGGTTCAGCATAGGGAGCTTCACCATAGAGACGATTTTCATAAGGGCGGTCACCGTAGGGACGGTCACCATAAGGGCGGTCAGGGTAGGGACGGCTGGTGTACGGATCACCATAGCGGTCAGGGTATCGCCGATCTTGGTAAGGACTGTATGTCTGGCCATAATAAGGATCGACATGGGGTTGAGCAGGGCGATGGTGGTACTCTGGTCCCTCCGGTCGTTTCTTCAAGATGGACCGGACTGGTTTGTACTCAGTGAGTGGGACGGTGATCCTGCCATGGTCGTAGTCTATGCAGGTCCTCTGTCCAGGGTCCAGTCCTCTGGGGTCCACCAGCGACTTTTTGTAGGCAATCATCTCATTCAACTCTTCCAGTTCCCGCTTCTTCCTCGCCAGCTCGTCGTCCATGACTCCGACACGTCTGGGAGGAGGGCTAAGCTCCCTCCTCCTCTCGTGACATACTTCACGCTCTCTGCTGATTTTACTCCTCCGTTTGCCAGCCATGTCCTTGCTTCTCTCCCTGCTCCTGCTGCGGCTCCTGCTGGAGCTTTTGCTTCGGCTTTGGCTGCGACTCCTGCTGCGGGTCTTAATGGGGCTTTTGGTGCACCTGCTTGGCTTCTCTCGGCTTCGGCTTCGCCTGTACCTGCTGCTTTTGCGGTCACGGTCAATGCTGGTGCTACGTCTCATTTTGATGATACGTCCAAACTGGTCTCTGGGCGGACTTCTGCTCCTACTTTTACTCCTGCTCCTGGCCCTACTCCTGCTCGGACTCCTGCTCCTACTTCTGCTCCTACTTCTGCTCCTACTGCGGCCATATCTACGCCGAGTGGCACTGTAATCCCTTCTGCTGATACTGGTCTTGCTGTCCTGCGTTCTAAGAATTTTCACCACCGCTTTCAGCTTGTCTGTCTCTGGTTTTTCTTTCCTGGAATGTCAAAAGTAAGTACAACACGCAGCAGACAGGTTTTGCTTGTTAGAATAATTTCTTTACAACCTGTATAGATTCAAATGTCAAATCATATACAAATGTAACCTGAACTACTTAATAGGGAATAAAAGTAATGGCCTCACTTAAAATATGAGATAATCTGACATTTTTAGGGTATGGTCAGATATCCTTAGGTTTACATGTCAAATGGTTTGACCCAAGGAAAACATTGATCATTCATCGTAACTATAAAAATTTGTATTTACTTTAAAATACACACACACGCAGTGTACGCAGGGAAGGAACTATGCCCCCTTAGATCAATGGGTCATGGGTGGACAGCTTCAAGTACCTTGATGTCCACATCACCAAGGGCCTGGCCTGGGCGCTGCATACTGACTCAGAGGTGAGAAAGGCAAGACAGAGACTGTTTCACCTCAGACGTTTGAGTAAATTCTGGATATCCCCTCAAATACTGAGGAATTTCTACTCCTGCACCACCGAGAGCGTCCTGAAGGGAAATATCACCATCTGGTACGGAAACAGCACCGAACAGGACCCCAAGGCCCTGCAAAGAGTGGTTTGTTGGGCTGAACATACAGTAGGCGATGCTCTACCCTGCCTAGAGGATATTTACACCTGGCGCTGCAAGAATAAGGCTCAGAGAATCATTAAGGATCCCAACCACCCAGATAACGGCCTTTGCTCCCTGCTCGGTCAGGAAGAAGGTACCGGATACACCAGGCCGACACTGAGAGGATCAAAAGAGCTTTTACTCTCAGGCCACTAGGATCCTAAATGAGGTCACTGCCTAAGTGACAATTTTTACATAATAAGATTATTTAGAAAACAGGTATTTTCAGCATATGTCCTGCTCAATATTACAAAAAGTTTAAATTTAGAGATAATCTCTAAATTTAGAGATAATCCTAATAAAATGTATTTTCATATAATATTTTAAAATGAAGTAATTATTTTAAGAGAACACTTACATACATTCTAAATGGATAAACTATTTTAACATTTCTTATTCCTTTGTGATTATGCCACTTGACATTTTCAGGCACATTCAGTCTTACCTTTTGTAAAAATTGGTGCAAATTTACATGAAACCGATATAAATACAAAATGTAATGTATTGTTTGCTCTTTTTGCCAACCTTTATTTGTCACTGACCCTCCAACATAACAAATAAATTAAATAATTACTTACTCAATGTCTTCTGAAGGCTTTGTCAGCTTTATGGTCATCTACAAAAGGATATAAACACATATTAGAGTAGGTTAGAAAAATAATTATCTCTGCCAGCACCATGTAAAACAAATGCAATAATTAGTTAAATGTACACACAAGTGGTAACAGTAACACTTTAAAACCAATGTACAGCTTTGCAGAAGACCCTGAAATCATTCTGTAACATATATTATCCCCTAATGAAACATGAAGTATATGTAGTACAAATATTCTGCACATAAACGGCAACATGCAAAAGAATCTACGGCTTTTATGTCGTCCAGTCCAGTAGTCTTTGCCAAGTCTGACTTCTGTAATTTTAAACATTTGTTGAGTCCAGATAGACTTGAAAAAAAAAGAGTCCGCTCTTCATTTCTTCTCTATAAAGTTAGCATCAGATATACATAACATCCTGTCCTCCTCACCTTTCCTTTGCTTGCCCCGACGCCGCCCAATTTCCGAACGGGGAGGAAAACGCTCTCGGTGTAACGTCTTATCCTGATGGCCTGGTTCCCCCCCTCTGCCGTTTCATGCTTGGGGTAACAACAGACATGCTTTTACTCAAAAATGTTTAGGATTAAGTACATCATGCAAACCAGGACACTCGATCACCATCACCAGTTACTGTGTTTCGAGTGTAATCCCCTACGTCTTCTGGAACGCTTAATCTGACAATCTGAGACAAACTCTACCGACTCTCTGGACAGACGCTTTCATGCTGCGTACGTTTGAAGCCTGTTCACTTTAAAAACATTTTTTAAATAGGCATCAGAATGGAAAAAAAGCAGTTACAAAGTGAAGTCGTAAAGACTGGTTTATTTCTTTAGGAGAAGAAATTCATAATGACAGCAGCACTTTTAAAAAGACTTCAAAACTGTAAAAGTAAAACACCATATTTACCCATAGTCTACATCCTGAAAGCCTGTAACTTTGATAACATGACTTATGTTTCCAGGACTTTCAGACACCAAGTTAGCGGAGGCTTCTTACCTGACATTCAAATTTAATTTGGTAAATGGCACATTTAAGGCAGATCTTTGTGATAAAAAGAGATAATTACAACAAAATCCCCAAATTTGTGGTTGATTGTGATTCTGGCTCACCTGCGGCCACATGCTGTGGGTAGTTCTGGTTATGAATATCTGAATACTCCGGCTTCTTGTCCTGAAGGGATCTGACTTTCGGCAATTTTTCATTATTTGAATCCTAAACCTCCATTAAAAGCACCTAATCTCTAATTGAAACGGAGCAGGATGATAAAAAGGAGGATGACTCACTGGGACGACGCTGAACTCGATCTTCTCGTTCAGCTCTAGTTTCTTCTTCTCTATCACCTCTGACATGTGGAAGTAGAGCTGAGGGTTCTGAGTGCACTTGATGAGCCCAGAGTCCTCCAAGAACTCGATTACGATGCCCTGGTGGAGAAAAACACATCCGAGGGTTCAGTTGGTTTTCAGATTCACATTCAGCCCTATTTAGTTTTAAATGTTGGCCTCGGCAGCTGCTCTGACTCAAAGAACATTCTATTTTCAAAACCGTGGTTCAGAAGTGAGGAGATGGTCATTTAAAAGTCTTACGTGTCGACGTTGTTCTGTGGACTCTTCGAAGGAGTCGGGGAGGATTTCCACGTAGGTCGCTCGTTCTTCTTTGGTCTCCCGATGGGTGGCGATGTTGAAACGAACCTTCACACATCAGAAATGTAACATCAGCAACTAAAGAAACAAGCTCCTGGTCATTTCAAGTGAAAGCTGATAAATACAAAATGTGTATATTTTCAATCCTTTTTATTTGAATCTGGTGTGTTTTGTGAGCAGTTGTAACACCAACCATCCTCTCACCTTGTCTCCATCCAGCATGGTGGCGGTGGTCAGCAGGTCGTTGGGGCCGAAGGGAAGCTGCTTCTGTTGACCGTCGATGGTCATCACCAGTCGACCCATCTCTGGGTCTGGTTTGGCTCCACCCCCAGCTTCCTCCTTCTTAATCTCCATCTTTCCCTCCTCTCCTTCAGGTTTCTCTTCCGCCTCTTCTTCATCCATTTCCTCCAATTTAATGTTGACCTGCATAAACAAAATTAAATGTCATTATAGCTAGATCATTTTAATTTCTTCAGCCCTGAAAAAAAAAAAACATTACAAACTCTGGAACTTTTCCAGGATTTTTTTTTTTACCTGTCCGTGGAGAGTTTGCCCGCCCTCAGCACCTCCTCGTTCCTCCACTGGCTCCTTCTTGTTTTCCTTGCGTGGATTTTTTGAAATGGCTCTGAGGACGGTGCCTTCAAACCGCTCCTTGCTGATGTCGTCCAGAGAGTCGGGATCTCTTATTTTGAAGCCATGTGGCGTCCACTGCAGGACACCAAGAAGGACAGGAGGACAGCGAGCAGTCAAACACTTCAGTTTGTTAAAAGGTAGAAGAGAAACTCCCACATTTGTTTGAACTTTCAGGACAGATTCAAGTAAGCCTGGCAGTTACATGAATGCCTCCTCAGTTCTTGATTAGCTGAGTTTTGTTATTAACTGTACAGGTTAGAGGTAATAAGAACATCTGCATTAGTAAATATGAAGTCAAAAACTAAATTCAACCTTAAACATAACTCATCTAAACCAAGTTACACAAAACCTCTCACCTTAAACTAAACTACTCTTTCCTTTTTCCAAATTGTATATCTCGAACTAAACCTAAAAATAAGCTAAATTTACTTTTTAACTGAACTAATTTAAACTTTTAAACTAATTTAAAGCTTTAAACTAAACTAAGCTGAACCTTAATCTAAACTAAAACACTGAACTACACTTAATCTTAAACCAAACTAAAATATGCTCTTAACACCTATGACTATTTTCTTTTTCCTAATTTAATTTACTTTATTTTATCTTCAGGTTGTATTTGTTTTTAACTTGGACTTTTCCCTGTAGTTTAAAATAGAATATGGAAAATGATGGAAAATGTTTACCTGCTGTATTACATATTACACATTTTAATTACAAAAGACATTTTAGAGAAGTTTTGTGTAGTTGTGTGTTTCTATATTGTATCAAACAAAACTTTAAACTAAGAACTAAAATCTGTTATTAAGGTTAGTTAAATCTCTGTTTCTCACTTTGCATTTAGCTGCCACAAGCGCCGCCACCACATCCTCCTTCTTCTTCTTCTCCGCCTCTTTCTCTCGCTCCTCCTCCTCCCTCCTCTTCCTGTCCTCCTCCTCCTCTTGTGCCCTCCTCTCCTCCTCCTCCCGTTTCTTCTTCTTGTCCTCCTCCTCCCGTCTTTTCTGCTCCTCCAGGATTTGGTCCTCAACTCTCTTTGTCCTCATTAACCTGATCGCTCTTCTTTCTGATTTCACCTGCAGAAACAAAACAATGGCATCAGGATATTTGACTCATTCACTTCCTGTCCTCTGTTGTCCAGCAGGTTTGGTTCGGTCTCTGTCAGACTCACCAGGGCCACCGTAAACTCCACCTCCTTGTGGATGTCTGCAGCGTTGAACTCGTTGTCGCTGAAGTTTTCGCAGATGTCGAACGGAAGCTCGCCGTGCTCTTCGGAGTTCACAATGCCTCCTTCAGTTCCCAGACAGGTGATGATCCCCTGAAAGACACTCACATCTGAGGACCTGGGACGAGAGCAAAACCTAAAAGATCGACTGATTTCACAACAGGTCAGGTGGGCCCTGAGCCACAGCCTCCGTCTCAGGTGACTGTCGACATTTCTTCTTGGACAGTCAAACGGCTAGAGAAGGACACTAAACAACCACAAAGAGACGCAAAGAACAAGTAAAAAGAAAATCAAATCAACAAAAAAATACACAAAACGATTTCAAAGACACGCAAAGTGACTACAAAGAGATGCAGAGAGAAACAACGAACAGTTAAGCAGAGATGGCAGGTTATGAGTTGACAGACGGGTGGTTTATTGAGAGCTAACAGGTGAGTTACCAGCTCTCTCTTCTCTTTGGTGTAGCTGAAGGTGAAGGGGATTTTGGGCTTGATGTTGGCTGCTCTCCTCTTCTTGGTCACCATGTCGACCAGCAAGTTGATCAATACGTGGTCATTCTTCAGCAGCGTGACGCCGCAGTCCCGGTGGTCGAAGGTTACATTTGTCCTAAGGGGGCCGATGTTGGCGTGGATCTGACCCGGGTAACCCTGCATGATGGGCTAAAGAGAAGACAGTGTCAGGAGAAGAGGCAGGACATCAGAAACAAGAGTCAAACAAAAACTCTCTCCTCATTCTCACACCGACAGCTGGCTGTGGATCAGCTGGTTCTTTGTGTTTATATTCACAAAATCCATCTAAACACGTTTCCACCAATGGCCCGTGTTAACTAACCCCATGTCACTGACCGTGACGGGCCGTGTTCCTCGCGTGGAGTCTTGCTCACCGTGGGCTCAATGATCGGTTGGCTGACGATGCCCTCGTACAGCTCCGGGTCCAGCTTCATGTTGGGCCCCAGCTCCATTTTGCTGTTGGCTTTCCCTTTAAACGACTTGGAAGAGTCGTTGTCACTGTCGCCGCTGAAGTCTTGGGCCTCGGCCTCATCGGCAGAAGCAGCGGTGGCGGCGCACAGCGTCAGGAGGAGGGGCTCCTTCACCCGCCGGATCCTGATCGCCCGCTTCCCTACCCTCAGCTGAGGAGAAACAAAACACAAAATGTTTAAGAATGAACTCAAAACCATAACAGGAAGTGTTCTACAAGAAGAGTCTTTATTTCAGCATAAAGACCATGAACCCGCCCCCCGAGCAGTCCTCACCGTGATGACAGTGAACTCGACCTCTTCGTTGACGTCCTCTGCAGTGAACTCGACGTCGCTGAAGTTCTCTTTGGTGTCAAAAGGAAGCTCACCGTGTTCGTCCGACTTGATGACGCCTTCGTTATCTTTGAGGCTGATGATGACTCCCTGCGGCAGAAGAAGAATCCAGATTTAAAGACAAAGGTTTAAAGTCTGGAGTCTCTGCTCATCATCACCGAAATGTTCTCTAGCAGTTTTAAGTGTCTGTATGTTGAATGCCAGCAGTTGGACGTGGAGCAGCTCTCACCTCCTCTCTGGTCTCCTTGGTATGGCTGAAGGTTGAAGGGATTTTGGGTTTGATGTTGGTGGCTCTCCTCTTCTCGGAGACGATGTCAGTCAGCAGGTTGATGAGCACCTGGTCGTTCTTCAGCAGTGTCACCGTGCTGTCCTTCCTGTCGAACGTCAGGTTGGTCCTCAGCGGCCCGATGTTCACGTGAACCTGACCGGGGTACTGGCGCTCGCCGGGCTGCAGACCAACACAACCAACAGGGTCAACCACAGGAAATAGGAAGGGCAACGACGGGGCGTCGGGTTCAAATGTAAACTGACCTGAGGCTCCACGATGGGCTGACTGACCACCGCCTCGTAGATCTCTGTGTCCACGTTCTCTGTTCCACCCGGAGCCACTTTCACATCCGTCGCTATCAGACTGTTCTGCTTAGAAATACAAACAATCATCACATTAAAATCAGTTTTTTAAAAATACTTAAACTCTGACTGATCTGACCTGAGTTACACATACACACAATAACAAGCAAAACCAGTCTGAACTTTATAAAACATGAAATATCAAAACAAGGGTTTTACTTTCCTTATGAACTTAAGTACTGATTTAAAGATTTCTGCAAAATGATCTTCTCAGCTGAACTACAGGAAACTTCAACTTATACATTGATAAAATTACCTAAATTTCAAATTTAAAGCATAAATAAAATCTTAAATACGACATACGGATGTAAAAGTTTAGACAAGATGGGAAGACTAATTTTAACTAATAAGCATCAGAGGGGAAATATGCATAACAACACACACAACTACTGAAACCAGTCTCTGGAAAGAAGAGGCATGAAAAATATAAACCTAGAAGTTTAATCAAATTCAACACACAAAATATAATTTATCAGCATCTTTAAAATGTTGGAGAGGAAGTGATAAAAATCAGGCTTAATTTTTTTTGTTTTTTCAACTTGAAAATATTCTGGTAGACTATAATTTAAAAATAATTAGATTTTTTAATCTAAAAATCCTTAGAAAGCCTTGTTTTGATGTAGAAACTTAGTATGCCAACAGAAACTTTGAAGTACGATATTATTTACTGAACTGCTTAAGGAACTCAAACATCACGCCAAAGCCTTCATGAGGTGAAAGAAATGATGGTTACACCTTCTCCTTGCAGGCGGTGAAGTGAACTCTGACCCCGGGCGTCATGGCTTTGGGGTTCCCAAAGAAGGCGTCGAAGCTGAAGGTGAACTTCTCCAGATCTTCTCTCTCAATGTAGCCGAAGGTCGGCTGAGGATCACAGACAGAACATTTATTATCGACTAAAACAAAAAAAGCCTACACCTGAAGGGGCGTGGTCGAAATCACCTGGGATCAGGTGCAACCAGGTGAGCTGTTGGACAGACAGTATGAACACCATGTGACCTGGTGACATCATCCGTCACATGATGTCTACAGGCGCTCTTACCCCAACGAAAGAGATGATCCCCGTCGACCTGCCTGGAGGAGGCCTGAGGACACAGACAGACAGCAGCTCATAATATAGAGTTCTCAACATGTTCGACACCACAGAAGAAAACACACAGAAAACAGGAAGTGACATCACACTCAGCACAAGGTTTATCCAGGCATCACACACCAGAAACCACAAAGAAGAAAGTTTACTTACTTATCAAAGGTGCGTTTTCCCAGCAGGCCGAGAGCTTTGGCGGTCTTGGCGGGGTCAGGTTTAAGTTTAGGTTTTGGTTTCAGGGCAGCGGCAGGGTCAGCCACAGGTGTTTTAGTGACAGCGAGCTCCTCGCTGGATTTTTTTGTTTCCCCTGGAGTCGACTCAGGGGCCGGAGCTGAAATCAACGCTTTGATCTGTAAAGACAGAAAAAAAAAACAGCTGAAACACAAGAAGAGATCTGAAGTTAAGAAGAATCCACATCTGATCTTACTGAAGACCTGGACCAGTACAGGAGAAGTCCTCAGATCTTACTGAAGACCTCGACCACTACAGGAGAAGTCCTCAGATCTTACTGAAGACCTGGACCACTACAGGAGAAGTCCTCAGATCCTACTGAAGACCTGGACCACTACAGGAGAAGTCCTCAGATCTTACTGAAGACCTGGACCACTACAGGAGAAGTCCTCAGATCCTACTGAAGACCTGGACCACTACAGGAGAAGTCCTCAGATCTTACTGAAGACCTGGACCACTACAGGAGAAGTCCTCAGATCTTACTGAAGACCTCGACCACTACAGGAGAAGTCTTCAGATCCTACTGAAGACCTCGACCACTACAGGAGAAGTCCTCAGATCTTACTGAAGACCTCGACCACTACAGGAGAAGTCCTCAGATCTTACTGAAGACCTCGACCACTACAGGAGAAGTCCTCAGATCCTACTGAAGACCTGGACCACTACAGGAGAAGTCCTCAGATCTTACTGAAGACCTGGACCACTACAGGAGAAGTCCTCAGATCTTACTGAAGACCTGGACCACTACAGGAGAAGTCCTCAGATCCTACTGAAGACCTGGACCACTACAGGAGAAGTCCTCAGATCTTACTGAAGACCTCGACCACTACAGGAGAAGTCCTCAGATCCTACTAAATTGTGGCAGAAAATGAAATTTACTAAGAACCTAAAAATTGTCCTTAAGTACAGTACGTGAGTAAATGTACTTAGATAATAATAATCTGATTATTAGTTAATATAATAAATAAGTGTTCACTGCAGGACTGAAACCCAGGGAAAAAAGCTCCATTTTAACATTAATGTGGACGGACATTCCTCTGCCATTGTAAGTTGTTTTCTTGACACATTTTACTCTTTGAAACTGATCTGAGAGGATCTGGAACTAAAGTCTGTGATGGATCATCTCTGTTATTGATCCAACAGTGTTACAGAGTCAGAAACCTGGTCTGGACTCACCCACTCAGGCTGATCTGGGGGCGGGTTGGGCATCGCTTCCTCTAAAATCTGCTGAACACACAGAGAGAAAACTGTCAATGTTCCAGACTAAACTGTGCTGCACATCAGGTTTATCAGCTAATCCACCAATCATCAGTCAGGAGACACAGCGACTTGATGATCAATGAAGGAGGAGGAAGACGCTGCTCACCTCTCCTGTCCAGCCGGGAGGGGGGTAGGCCGGGAACCCCAGCGCGGGGGCGAGGGCTGGAAGGGGGGCAGGAGGTATGGGCATCGGTCCGTAGGCTGCGGGGTCCGGAGGAGGAATCCCGACAGGAGGAGGTGGGGGTAGGCTCGGAAGTGGGGCAGGTCCGGGTGGAATAGGCTCGGGTCTCCACGGCTCAGGGGGACCTTCTGGACCCCAGCCAGGGTGTCCCCAACCCTCTGGAGGAGGTCTCCAGTCATCGGGGTGAAGTCTCCAATCCTCGTGGCGAGGAGGTATCCAGTCCTCCGGGTGAGGAGGTCTCCAGTCCTCCGGGTGAGGAGGCAACCAGTCGTCGGGGTGAGGCCCCCAGCCCGGCGGAGGTGGTCCTCTTGGTCCCCAGCCGGGCGGCGGGGGGCCTCTCGGACCCCATCCTTCAGGCGGTGGTGGCCCCCAACCTCCGGGCGGCGGTGGCCCCCATTCGTCGGGCGGCAGAGGCCATCCATCGGGCGGCGGGGGGCCCCAGCCTCCCGGCGGATGAGGGCCCCAACCAGGTGGACCCATGTCAAACGGACGTCCGTCGTCGCCCGGCGGCCCCATCGGGGGTCGGGACCGCGTCGGACCCGCTCCTCGTCCCATCCCCCCGAAACACCAGAGAAGAAGAGCTGCTCGCTAAGCTAAGCTAACGAGTTGACTCGCTAATCAACAATCAGTGAAGTCATCGATTAGATCGATCAGCACGTTTCCTTCAGCGTCACAGTCCACCGAGAGCCGGCCGGACGCGGCCGGAGCAGATGTTTCAGTAGAAAGGCGCCAGTTTAAAGCTTTTAAAGCAAAAATCTGACCAAAACACCAAAGTGTTGCCTTCTTCTTCTTCTTCTTCTTCTTCTTCTTCTTCCTCCTCCTCCTCCTCCTCCTCCTCCTCTTCTTCTTCTACGGTTTTCTGGCGGTGGCAGCCAGCATCAAGCTGCATTACCGCCACCTACTGTGTTGGAGTGGAGCTCTCATCCCCACAAATAAATAAATAACTTTGATCCACTGCTCACTAGATTCTTTGGATCAGCTCGGTTTCTTTTAAATAATGGAGAAGCCTCCTTAATCCGACGGTAAAGACACTTTTAACACTCATCTCTTCCACTCCAAGCTTCCTGCTTTCTCCCTAATATTTGTCCTCAGAGTAATAGTGTCAGTGAAACATGACTCAGCCTTGTCACTGTCGTCCTGTAGTTGCTGCCACTCTTTGATGATGTTCCTTTTTATTATTCCTTTTGCTTCAGATTTGCAGAGTGAGATGTCCTTGGTCTCTTCTTGTTTCAGTGCCTGTTTTACATAAGCATCTACAGTTTTATTACCCTTTACCCTCTGTGAGCCGGTACTATATCCTGCCTACTATGGGATGTCAATGACTGCAGTGACATTGATGCATAACACGAATCCGTACATATAATAACCTTTTTGATTTGTGACTCTATCCACTGTAATGCTGTTGCCCTCGCCATCATCCCAACTGTGAAACGGACAAATGATCAGATGTTCAGATGAAACTTGTAAAGTTGGAATACTAAAAGTGAAACCTGTGCTCTTTGGATCCATCTGTACATACAAATGATTGATATCATGTATGCAAAATTTCCAAACCTTTTATGTACCTACATTTTTTTCCAGAATATAAAAATCAATGTTGATCAGCCCAGCTGATCCGGTATCCCGGACATCAGTCAGTCAGCTGTGTCCGACCCTCAGCCTTGTGCCTTTAGATACTGGATCACAGTCCCTCGGCCCGCTGTGTCCGACCCTCAGCCCCTTGCTGTCCTGTATCCGTGCTGCCACTCTAATGGTG
This sequence comes from Lateolabrax maculatus, assembly GCA_031216445.1. NCBI lineage: Eukaryota > Metazoa > Chordata > Actinopteri > Acropomatiformes > Lateolabracidae > Lateolabrax > Lateolabrax maculatus. The sequence continues at coordinate 341,973 of CM062209.1, forward strand.
GATCTTTTTATTATTCCCTGTGCTTCAGATGTACTGAGTGAACTGTCCATGATCTCCAGTGAAGTATTGAGTTGCAGTGCCCTGAGGGGGTGTAGGCTACCTTCTGGATGGGGGGTTTGTGTCCCATATACCTGATGTGTTATTTTCTGTTGCACTTAGGTTTCCTCCTCCTTTAATTAGTATTTTTACACTGAGACCAGAGTTTCAGTCTCTCCTCAATCATCTGACATTAAACAAATAGAAGTCGTGTATTAACGTTTCCATGTGAAGTCTGAATATTCCGCAGTTCTTCTTCTGTCCTTTATTTTCTGTCCACTCACGCTTTCGCGCTCTCGTGTTGCCGGGACAACCGTGACGTCACGGCCGCGCTTGTACTTTCGCTTCTTCTTCTTCTGCATCTGAAGGTTTGTAGCGACGCTTTTTTCTCCTTATTAGTTAAGTCGGAGCAGAAAGACACCCGTCCTGTCAGTGGGGCTGAATCGTGTCCTTCCTGAGTAATCTGTCGTCTTCCTGCACTAAAATAACTCCGCCTTTCATCCGAATAAAGCTGGAAAACAGGAAGAGGGGGTCAGAATTTCGAAAAGGGAAACAACTGCGTGTTTTCATCTTTTCACGTCAAGTGGGTAATCAAACGAAATAGAAAACCAAAAAAATTTCTCTCTCTGTGACTTTTTCAGATTCGTGGATTTCGGACTTTTCTTCACTGAGGAGATTTAGTGTTTACGAGAGATATTCACCTTTACTGGACCGAGGCCGAGCATCAGCTCCCATCGCAGGGTTTACTGGTATGTTGCCTCTGTGTGTGATGTCTGTAAAGTCCTGACATTTAGTCAGAAATTAGATTTTGGTTTTCTAGTTTATTTGATAACCCACTTCAATATGAAAACAGTCAGTTATTTTCCTTGTTTGAAATTCTGACCCGTTCTTTGTTTTCCGTTGATGGAACAGAATAATTAATGATGAGATGATACGCTGTAACACATACAACACTGTTCTCTGTTCATGACTCTGTCACCTGCAGGTTCAAACTGCAGACAGCTTTTCAATATGAATTAACTCTGGTGTTTATTGTGTGAAGGTGTGGGCTCTGCTATGAATCAGTGTGAGGAGACAGAGGAGGGAGTCCCTCCCTGTAAAACCACTCTGTGTGGGGAACATGACAGACAGACCAAAGCTCAGAGGTGAGATGAGGATCTCTAACTGTCCAGGACTGTTCTCCATGTCAGAGCTCAGCATTAAATCACTCCACCATCATTATTCACACTCAAAGCTTTGTGTGTGTTGTGTTGAAGCCCAGAGCAGCAGCAGAGTCCTGGATCTGAACCTGGACCTGGACCTGAGCCTGGACCTGGACCTGAGCCTGGACCTGGACCCAGCTGTGTGTCCTTCAAGTGTGACCAGTCGATGGATGAACCATTAATTTTTAAAAGACAACATTCTTCAGAGACTAAGAAGTCAGTATCACTTTATAATATCAGCAGTTTTAGAAAACATTTGAAAGAACAAATTGTTCCTGGAGAGCAGTAACATCTTATTAAAACTGCTCTGTGGAGTTTTCTTATAAATAAAGAAGACTTTACATTCAGTGTTTCTCACTAAAACTTATCATGTGAATCCTTGAGCTCCAACAAAACTGTTGAATGTATTTCCAGCCTCATAAAACATCTGTAAAGCAGATTTTTTAAATTCAGCATTGTTTACATCCAAGTTACCCACTATCACAGAAAAACAACACAGGGAACCTTTAAAAGAAATAAATCCTATGCTGCACACTGCACTGATGAATACAGCTTTAACAGTGTGTTGTGGGTGCAGTACAGAATAATCCTGTGTTTCTATCAGGAGGAAGCTGGAAAATCCTGAACCCAGCTGTGTGTCCATGAAGAGTGACTGCTCTATGGATCCTCATATAGTCTTCAAAGATGGACGCCACTGTGTTGATCAAAGGTGAAGATTTGAAACTGCTAATGAAAACAAAATTGTGTGTTTTTATCAGACTGTCCAAATTTAAACCTGAACCTCAGATGACACAGCTGCCTCACGCAGTCAAACACATTCACTCTGGGAGTTGCCCAGTACAACCAGTCTGATACAGGCAGATACTGAGCAGCTCCATCAGAGCAGCTGGGGGTTCTGGGTGCCTTGCTGCAGGGCACTTCAGCAGTGTACAGTGACCCAGTGTAAGTACTTAAGCACCAGACTTACTAATATAAGTACTTAGTATCCTAGAATTGGTCGTCCATCATTTACAGTGTTTAACTGTTTACAGTCTATGATGCAAACACAATGTGAGCTCATTCTTCACGATTCCTCCACAGAGACGACCAGCAGAGCTCAGAGGTTCCCAGTTGTCAGTCAGCCCAGCAGCATCAAACACACCTGGACTCCATATTTATGGTCTGTACATGTACAACAACTACTTTTACATCTATTCTGTTCACTATCATCTCCATGCTGCACGTTTTAGACCAGAGGATCGTCAGTCTGTCCAACATGGATCTGATGTTTGGTTCCATGATGGTAGTTTGATTGTGTTATTCATGTAATATTCTGTTCCAGCTGTTGGAGGAGAACATTGTCACTTTTGTGAAGAACGAGCTGAAGAAGTTCAAGAAGGATCTGAGCTCAGGTTACCCAGAATGCTTAGAGAGTCAGAGGGAGGATGAGGAGGTGTTTGATGGTGAGGAGGAAGAGCGGAGGAGGAGCAGCAGAGAGGCCTTTCTGAAGATCACACAGAACTTCCTGAGGAGAATGAATCAGGAGGAGCTGGCTGACCGTCTGCAGAGCAGTAAGAGGATTTCTCAAGTCAAGTCAAGTCAATTTTATTTGTATAGCGCCAAATCATATAGAGTTATCTCAAGACATTTTTCACATAAAGCAGGTCCAGACCGACTCTTTAAAATATTATTTACAGAGACCCAACACTTCCCACCATGAGCAGCATTTGGTGACAGTGGAAGGAAAAACTCCCTTTAACAGGTAGAAACCTGCCTCGACCCAGTTGGGTTGAAAGTGGAGGAGAGAGGGGGAGAGGGGAGAGAGAAGGGGAGGACAGACAACATAATAATCAGACTAATAATAATCAGTGTAGCAGTGAGTGTGGAGCAGGAACATGGGGGCAGTAGACGGCCTGCAGTCACAGATCCAGACTCTACAGCTTCAGAGGCAGAAATACCTGCAGAAAGTGAGAAGGCGAAAAAGCACAAAAAGGACAAAAACGGGGAAAAATGGAGTTAGTAACATGTATTAGTGGGATAAGAATATGTACGGATAGAGAGAGAGAGGAGCTCAGTGCATCATGGGAAATCCCCCGGCAGTCTAAGCATATAGCAGCATAACTAAGGGATGGTTCAGGACTCACCTGAGCCAGCCCTAACTATAAGCTTTATCAAAGAGGAACGTTTGAAACAGACTCTTAAATGAGGAGAGGGTGTCTGCCTCCAGAACCCAAACTGGGAGCTGGTTCCACAGGAGAGGAGCTTGGTAACTGAAGGCTCTGGTTCCTGTTCTACTTTTAGAGACTGTAGGTACCACAAGTAACCCTGCGTTCTGTGAGCGTAGTTCTCTAGTGGGGTAATACGGTACTATGAGCTCTTTAAGATATGATGGTGCCTGACCAATAAGAGCTTTGTAGGTGAGGAGGAGGATTTTAAATTCTATTCTGGATTTCACAGGGAGTCAGTGCAGAGAAGCTCATATTGGAGAAATATGTTCTCTTTAGCTGGTTCCTGTCAGTACACGTGCAGCCGCATTCTGGATCAGCTGGAGAGTCTTTAGAGACTTATCGGGGCAGCTCGATAATAAGGAATTACAATAATCCAACCTAGAAGTAACAAATGCACAAACTAGTTTTTCTGCATCATTTTGAGACAGGATGTGCCTGATTTTTATAATGTTACGTAGATGGAAGAAGGCAGTCCTTGAAGTCTGTTTTATATGGGTATTAAAGGACATGTCCTGATCAACGGTTACTCCTAGATTCCTTACAGTGGTGCTAGAGGCCAGGGCAATGCCATCTAGAGTAACTATATCTATAGATAATGTGTCTCGCAGGTGTTTGGGGCCAAGAACAATAACTTCAGTTTTGTCTGAGTTTAACAGCAGAAAATTGCAGGTCATCCAGTCTTTTATGTCCTTAATACATGCCTGAAGTTTGGCTAACTTACCGGTCTCATCTGGCTTTATCGAAAAGTATAATTGAGTATCATCTGCATAGCAGTGAAAGTTTATGGAGTGTTTCCCAATAATATTGCCTAAAGGAAGCATATATAAGGTGAATATAATCCCAGGCACCGAACCTTGTGGAACTCCGTGACTAACTTCAGTGTGCACGGAGGATTCATCATTTTCATGGACAAACTGAAATCTGATAAATACGACTTAAACCAGCTTAGTGCAGGTCCTGCTCCAGTCTCTGTAATAGGATCCGATGGTCAATGGTATCGAAAGCAGCACTAAAATCTAACAGAACAAGTACAGAGACAAATCCTCTGTCTGACGCAATCAGAAGGTCATTTGTCACTTTCACCAGTGCTGTCTCTGTGCTATGATGCTCTATAAATCCTGACTGAAAATCCTCAAATAAACTATTGCTGTTTAGAAAGTCACATAACTGATTAACGACCACTTTTTCAAGGATTTTGGAGAGAAAGGGAAGGTTAGATATAGGTCTATAATTGGCTAAAACCCCTGGATCAAGCGTAGGCTTTTTAGGAAGATGTTTAATTACAGCTACTTTGAAGGACTGTGGTACATAGCCTGTTAATAAAGACAGATTGATCATGTCTAGTAAAGAAGTGCTAACTAAGGGTTAAACTTATTTAAGCAGCCTAGTTGGGATGGGGTCTAAGAGGCAGGTTGTTGGTTTAGAAGAAAAAATCATTGAAGTTAGTTGGTGAAGGTGAATTAGAGAAAAACAGTCTAAATATAAATCTGGTTCTACAGCTGTTTCTAAGGTTCCTGTACTTGAAGATATATCTGAACTGGCTGAGAGCACAAAATAATGAATTTTGTTTCTAATAGTTAGAATTTTATCATTGAAGAAGCTTATGAAGTTATTACTACTAAGCGCTCTGGGAATACATGGCTCAACAGAGCTCTGACTCTGTGTCAGCCTGGCTACAGTGCTGAAAACAAACCTAGGGTTGTTCTTATGTTCCTCTATTAGTGAGGAGTAATAGGCTCCTCTGGCATTACGGAGGGCCTTCCTGTATGTTCTAAGACTAAAGATGTAACATGCTGGATAAACGGGACATTTACTAAAGTCTCAAGAGATGAACCAAAATATATTCATATACTCATTCTTTGAGGAAATTTAAAGTTGAAATATTTTCTTTGACCTATTGACCTTCTTTGTTGTGTGTTCATTCAGAATATCCAGTTCCAGTCTGTTTCCAGCGTGAACTTAAATCTAACCTGAAGAAGAAGTTCCAGTGTGTGTTTGAAGGCATCACTAAAGCAGGAAACCCAACCCTTCTGAATCAGATCTACACAGAGCTCTACATCACAGAGGGAGGGACTGCAGGGGTCAATGATGAACATGAGGTCAGACAGATTGAAACAGGATCCAGGAAACCAAACAGACCAGAAACAACAATCAGACAAGAAAACATCTTTAAACCCTCACCTGGAAGAGATGAACCACTCAGAACAGTGATAACAAAGGGAGTGGCTGGCATTGGGAAAACAGTCTTAACACAGAAGTTCACTCTGGACTGGGCTGAAGACAAAGCCAACCAGGACATACAGTTCACATTTCCATTCACTTTCAGAGAGCTGAATGTGTTGAAAGAGAAAAAAATCAGCTTGGTGGAACTTGTTCATCACTTCTTTACTGAAACCAAAGAAGCAGGAATCTGCAGGTTTGAAGAGTTCCAGGTTGTGTTCATCTTTGACGGTCTGGATGAGTGTCGACTTCCTCTGGACTTCCACAACAATCAGATCCTGACTGATGTTACAGAGTCCACCTCAGTGGATGTGCTGCTGACAAACCTCATCAGGGGGAAACTGCTTCCCTCTGCTCGCCTCTGGATAACCACACGACCTGCAGCAGCCAATCAGATCCCTCCTGAGTGTGTTGACATGGTGACAGAGGTCAGAGGGTTCACTGACCCACAGAAGGAGGAGTACTTCAGGAAGAGATTCAGAGATAAAAAGAAGGCCAGCAGAATCATCTCCCACATCAAGACATCACGAAGCCTCCACATCATGTGCCACATCCCAGTCTTCTGCTGGATCACTGCTACAGTTCTGGAGGATGTGTTGAAAACCAGAGAGGGAGGAGAGCTGCCCAAGACCCTGACTGAGATGTACATCCACTTCCTGGTGGTTCAGTCCAAACTGAAGAACATCAAGTATGATGGAGGAGCTGAGACAGATCCACACTGGAGTCCAGAGAGCAGGAAGATGATTGAGTCTCTGGGAAAACTGGCTTTTGAGCAGCTGCAGAAAGGAAACCTGATCTTCTATGAATCAGACCTGACAGAGTGTGGCATCGATATCAGAGCAGCCTCAGTGTACTCAGGAGTGTTCACACAGATCTTTATAGAGGAGAGAGGACTGTACCAGGACAAGGTGTTCTGCTTCGTCCATCTGAGTGTTCAGGAGTTTCTGGCTGCTCTTCATGTCCATCTGACATTCATCAACTCTGGTGTCAATCTGCTGTCAGAAGAAAAATCAAACTCCCAGAATTCTCAAACGAGAAAAGACAAATCTGCTGAGACACAGTTCTACCAGAGTGCTGTGGACAAGGCCTTGCAGAGTCCAAATGGACACCTAGACTTGTTCCTCCGCTTCCTCCTGGGTCTTTCACTGCAGACCAATCAGACTCTCCTACGAGGCCTGCTGACACAGACAGGAAGTAGCTCACAGACCAATCAGGAAACAGTCCAGTACATCCATAATAAGATAGACAGGGAACTGTCTCCAGAGAAAAGCATCAACCTGTTCCACTGTCTGAATGAACTGAATGATTGTTCTTTAGTGAAACAGATCCAACAGTCCCTGAGTTCTGGAAGACTCTCCCCAAATAAACTGTCTCCTGCTCAGTGGTCAGCTCTGGTATTCATCTTACTGTCATCAGAAAAAGATCTGGATGTGTTTGACCTGAAAAAATACTCTGCTTCAGAGGAGGCTCTTCTAAGGCTGCTGCCAGTGGCCAAAGCCTCCAACAAAGCTTTGTAAGTACGGAGATAGTTGAATTGTAAAATGTCACATTTATAATCGTCTGTTAGATTTTTCAGCAGGAAAGAAATAAAATCATATTACTTTTATCTTCCTTCTTGTTGTCACTTCAGACTGAGTGGCTGTAACCTCTTAGAGAGAAGCTGTGAAGCTCTGTCCTCAGTTCTCAGCTCCCAGTCCTGTAGTCTGACAGAGCTGGACCTGAGTAACAACAACCTGCGAGATTCAGGAGTGAAGCTCCTGTCTGCTGGACTGGAGAGTCCACACTGTACACTGGAAACTCTCAGGTTAGGATTCACCAACATGTTCAACTGATCACCATTTCACTTTACATGTATGGATACATTCCTCACCAGAGTAAGGTATTTAGGTAGTTTTTTCCGTAATGGAATTTCAGATTTTTTTCATACACAATCATCACGAAGAAATCCGCATTAAAACAATGAATATTTGTTTTAGTGTCACAAACATTATGAAATGACTCTGTATTATCTGAAGTTTATGTTATATTGAGGGAAACTTGGTTTCAGGCACACATTAAACACACAACTCACAGACACACTGATGACAGTAAACAACAATAGTAACAGACATCAAACCAATTTAAAAAATTCTTCTCTATTATAATCTCCTCATAGATAGGGAGTCAGTGAAGTGAAGCTAACGTTGGTGTAATATGATCACATTTTCTGGCTTTGGTTAAGATCTGAGCTGCAGCATTCTGAACCATTGAAGACTTTTAGTACTAGCACATGGCAGACCAGCCAACAAAACATAACAATAATCAAGTATGGATAAAACAAAGGCGTGAATTAGGATCTCTGCAACGCCCATGGAACAAAAATACCTAATTTTAGCATAACGCGAAAGTGGAAAAAGGAAATCTTGGTGATTTCTTTAATATGCTGATCAAAAAAGAGGGTGGATCAAACGTAACACCAAGATTCTTGTCTGTTAAACTTTGAGGGGCGCCATCTTGGAACACAGTATTCAGGTCTCATAAATGAATCCATGGGGCTGGAAGGGTACAGATTTTTCTCACCACATTGAAAGGACTGCACTCCCAAGTGGTTATGTGAATAACTGCCATTATTCTTCTTCTTTTTTAGATAACCTCACACACTGGATGATTGTTGTAACTGAGAGAGAGTCAGAAATGTGTTTACATTGGGGCCAAAATACTGGTTGTTTGTAAATGTGTTTTCATTTTTTCAGCCTGGTTGTGATTCCTGCTCTGTAGTTCAATGCAGCAACTGTGATCAGATACTGTGATGCAGCACAATGTGAGTGCTTTACCTTTAGACCGGAACAGCACAGTAACAGGTGTCATTTACCTTGGTGACGTGATGTTTGATTTTCATCCAAACTGTAGTAAGTCTGTCGCCAGCTCTTCTTATAACATTCCTTTATGTAGACTTGATTTTTACACACAGAGGAGTTAACAGTCACTAATATTATGGTGACAAAGGCTACACAAAGCTGTAGCTGCTTTAAAATAAAAGCCTTAGAATAGTTTGCTGGTGGAGCTTATCTTGTGAAGCATTAACAGGAAGTGTTTGCAAATGGTTGCATCAACAAAAAACTTGAGAGCAGAATGGATGAGAAAACGGTGTTTGCTTCTGGTAATGTTGTGTGATTGTTCATGGACACTCGTGATAACAGTAAAGAGCTCAACCAAATGGTCGGTGTCAGTACTGTGGTATCGCTGTAGTGCAATAACCTTCAAGTCCTCTCAGTACCCTCAGATTATGCAACGTGTTGTTTTTTATGTTTGCAGTCTGTCAGGCTGTCTGATCACAGAGGAAAGCTGTGCTTCTCTGGCCTCAGCTCTGAGCTCCAACCCCTCCCATCTGAGAGAGCTGGACCTGAGCTACAATCATCCAGGAGACTCAGGACTGAAGCTGCTGTCTGCTGGACTGGAGGATTCACACTGGACACTGGACACTCTCAGGTATGAAGAGGCTTTCTGCAGCTACAGACGATCAGTCTGATTGAGGAGGAAGAGCTGGAAACCTGTTCTCTGTCACACTATCAGCCTGTCTCATACGACCGTGATACACCAAGTTGACCTAAAACAGCCAGAGCTGATAAACACTCATCAAACCATTTGATGAGGGTTGAAATGGGCCAACGTCGTCATGCTGCCGGTTTGTGGGCTCACACCAAACAATAGAATGGGATGCTTGCTGCATGTCATCTGCCACCAGTGTGTGTTGCCCTTTAGTCCAGAAAGACAAAGAAATAAACAATAAAACATAAAAGACCATTTTCATGTAATAGTGAATCTGTTTAAATAATTTTAACAATTTTTTTGTGCTTTACCTCATTTTAATAAAAATAAGCTTGGACCTTGGAGAGCAAGTTCCCTCACTGATAAAAGCTGACAAAGACGCTCAATGACGAACCAACAGCTGATAGACGAGAGGTTTATGTAGGACTCCAAAATTATAGGGGGGCACAGGCAGTGCTCTGTGGCTGCTAATAGACTTCATCTGTAATAATTTCACCTCCAGATTACAAATAATAAAAGCTATGTTGACTGTTGATAGGAGACTGTATGGGAACAGCAGTGTCAAACTCAGTCACTTTGTACATCCAACGATCCACTCCAACCTCTTCCATAAGAGGTTTTGTGGCACCGTCCCATTTCGTACTTTACTTCTGAGAGCCAACAGTCATTATTACACAAACACAAGAGGGTCGCTTGTCAGGACCAAAACATAGGTAATTTTAAAGCTCCAACAATCAATATTTCTATATTGACAATGGATCACCTGATTCTGTGTCATGGCAAAGTGTTGGCATAAAGTGAAGTGTGGTAGTGATGAATCCACAGTGAGAATTGTCTCAATTTCTGCATCTCCACAGAGCTTAAGCTTCTTTTGGTTTTTGCTGCGCATTCCCTGTTTGGTTCAGTCTCAGTGTTTCCAACAGCAGCAGGCAGCTGCTGATAAACCTCTGATAAACCTGCTGTACACGACCAGCTCAGCAGCAAACAGACACAGTCAGAGGCTGGCTGGTGAACATAATGGAGCAATTAGCAGGAGATGGTGGAGACCAAAAACAGAGCTAACAGAGAGAGAATATTGGACTAACACAACTCCATATTAAGGATCATGTTGCTCCGTAACCACTGGATGTGGAAACACCTGGTTGATATCATGTTAGACACAACTACTTTAAAAGATGATAAGATGTTGGATGTTGTGTTTACAGCTTGTTTTCACTAAACCACAAGTGGACAAATTACATTTACAATTTAACTTAATTTCAGACACATAGCTCCATATCAGAATAAAAATAACAAAATGCAATACACAGACAACAACAGAGAACATTGCAGTCCACAAGTCCACAGTGATTAAAACACATACAGATGTACCTTGTGTCACTTTGTGTAGGCTCAGCTAAAGCCATTATGATTACATTTTTTTAATCAATTAATCAACACGTAAATTTGTACGTAAAATTCCTCAACACAGCATTAAAGGTGGCAACATTACTAGTCACAAACATTTGACTTGCACTTGGAGTTTTAAAAGATTCTAAATGCATCATTAAATGCGACCTGTAGCTTTTTCATTTTTGCTTTACTAGAACTGCACCGCAAGTGGGCTGTATAAAATGGAGTACGGTAAGCTTTAAAAAGGGCTGTTTTAACATCATCTGTACACATATGAAATTTGCGTGCCAGCATATTGGCTTGTGTGTACAGTTTGCAACTCTGGTGCTGCACATCATCGTCATCAGATAAAGCATTTCTGATGATGTGACCCAAAAATCTTACTTTGTTCACCCAATTTTGTGCTTGGTCAGCCATAAAAAATGAAGGACAATTTTGCTTCTGATCTTCCTTGGCTTTAACAATCATGACAACACTCTTTTTAGAGTTAAATGTAATGTCGTACTGCACACCATAACTGGAGCAGACTCTGACGAGTTGCTGTAAGCCAGCACTAAGGAGACGGACCGACTAGATCATCAGCATTCATCACATGGTTAATAAGACTAGAAGAAATCAATTGATGCAGGTTTGAGCATTTTATTTACTGACTGACTGGTAGAGGAAATTGAGTCTGAAATATAAGATGATCAATATAATACTGACAATAATATATCACAAATAAGTGAAAATAATGAGTTGTAGTCATTGCCCAACAAGAAGCATCACTGAACTAGAAGAATATCACCTGATTAATAATAATTGCTACCAGTGAACATGTGATCTGTAGCAAATAACAAACCTCTGTGTATGAGAGCCATGTAATGTCCATGTCTGCATGCTGAAAGAGGAAGTGCTGGTCTGACCCCCCTCCTCCTTTCAGGGTGGAGCCTGGTGGAGTCCGATGGTTGACACCAGGTCTGAGGAAGTGTAAGTGTTTTTAATTTGATTCATGAAACCATTTTCAAACTGTGACATCACTCATTCAGATCTCTGTCAATAATAACTGTCAATAAATGAACAGATGATAGATCAATAACTGCAGCTGTATTGTGTCTTGTTCTCTCCATCAGATTCCTGTGAACTCACAGTCGACACAAACACAGTACACAGAAAGATTAAACTGTCTGACAACAACAGGAAGGTGACATATGTGAAGGAGGATCAGCCATATCCTGATCATCCAGACAGGTTTGACGAGTGGGAACAGCTGCTGTGTAGAAATGTTCTGACTGGTCGCTGTTACTGGGAGGTCGAGTGGAGTGGAAGAGTTTATATATCAGTGAGTTACAGAGGAATCAGAAGGAGAGGAGACAGAGCTGACTGCTGGTTTGGAAGGAATGATCAGTCCTGGAGTCTGAACTGCTCTGATGATGGTTACTCTGTCTGGCACAATAACAGAGTAACATCCATCCCCTCCTCCTATTTCCCCTCCTCCTCCTCCTCCTCTGACAGAGTAGCAGTGTATGTGGACTGTCCTGCTGGCACTCTGTCCTTCTACAGAGTCTCCTCTGACACACTGATCCACCTCCACACCTTCAACACCACATTCACTGAACCTCTTTATCCTGGGTTTGGGTTCAGGTCTGACAGGTTTGGTTCCTCAGTGTCTCTGTGTCCTCTGTAGGAGGGAGAGTCTCCTCCGGTTAGAGACACTTTCTCACTGCTGGCCAGATAGTTTGGTTGTTGTTGTTGTTGTTTTCTATGATAGTCTGTTCTTTATGATTGGCAGGTTGAAATCTATGGTGGAAACAAAAAGATGTTAGCAAATAAGGACACTCTGTTGGTGTTATTCCCATAAGACTGCCTCATTGGAATAACACCCACAGTTGTGTGTCCATTAAGTTGTTTTTTTATCACTGCAGGATTGTTGGACCAACATGATGCGCAAGAACCTGTGTACGACCACATATACCAACACCACTCCATATTAAATATTATGAGTGAGGAGGTAGTTGGAAATGTACAAAGAGATGCGGGGGAGTTTCTGCTTTGGCAGGGAGGCTTGTAAGAAGATGGAGTCTAGTGTGATTATTATAGAGAGGTGATGGGTCCTACTATTTTCTCTCAGAAAACCGTATGGTGAGACTGAATGATGGGACTGAGGATGGTGTGACAGTGAGGAAGTCATCCAGAAGGTGAATAACATATGGAAGTTTGTATTGATAAAGAACTAGTGCAGTGCTTCAGAAAGGGAATCAGATATTTTGGGGCTGGGGCTTACATTCGAGGGAGGAACAGTCAAATAATAGAAATCGTTCTAGAAAACACCAAAGAAACAAAGAAAGACTTTGAAGGTGCTAGTGATGTCAGCTTTATCCAGCCAAGCACCACAGCCTGCAAGACAGATGAGGTGGATAGTGTGATTGATGGTAGTGTAATGCATCAAGCAATGTAGACTGGGGATCAGGCTGTTGATGCTGGATGTTTGGGAACCTTGGGGAGTAGAAAGATCAATGATGAGTCAAACATCAAATGACAAAGAAACCCTGACTGGCATGAGTTTCCTACTGCAGGTGAATACCTGATCTGGGCTGGACCTTGAGGGGTTGAGAGTTCTCTGGGACCTGTCATGTTGCAGATGGCTGAAAGAGTTGAGCGAGGTCAATGTCAGTACCTGAAATGATCGGTCATCAAACAGGTGGCTGTGACGAGCCGAGGGCCAGTTCGTAGTCCATGATGCTCAGGTAGAGAAACAATAGTTACGCTTTAGACATCAGTTTTTCTGAGAACGAATAAACAAACTGAGACGAACAGGAGTGAAAGGGGTTAGATACACCTGTAGAAGTAGTGTAGGAAGTGAATAAGAGTGAGGTGTGGCCTTGTTCCTCAACCTCAGTAACAATAACTTCATCAACAGATCCTCAGCATCTCTTAAATGAAGCCACATGAGATCAGTGATGAAGAGAAACCAGATGAAACCCAGACCACAATGTCATCACTTCACTCTGAAAGAAATGATTTCCTTCTTCTCCCAAAAAAATCATAACTCTTTACACTCTATCCATTATTACAGGGTTGACAGTAGAGTTGGTTTGTGTGTTTCTAGTTGATGAATCAGTTTACCTGTGATCACACCTGTGTACAGCTGGGGGTTTGTTGTCCTTGTGGTCAGCAGTGGAACTAAATGTACCAATATTCTCAATCACAAAAAGAAACTGATGAATAAGATTCTTCATGCACAGTTTATTATGGTTGACAAATGAGGCCCCTGTACTGCAGGTTATATTTTCTTTCTTTTAAACTGTCCTTATACATGCATGGTATCCTTTTTTTCAGCACAAACTCAGCTTTAAGTCTGATTTCTCTTTTGTTTTTGTTTTTTAATTAACTTAAAAGGAAGTATAAAGCTGCCAGAAACCCAAAACACAACAAAAATGACAGACACATAAAAATGTACAAATCTTTAGTGATAATCACTCAACATATTATTATAGAACAGTTCAAGGTTGTAAAAAACATAGTTTCACTGTTAATACACCCAAATACAGCAGGAAAAATATCTGTAAATCAGTGAGAATATGAATAATTGAGGGTTTGAAACGTGTTTAATCAAATGTTTGATGTTATTCAGACATAAATCAGATGTTGTTTGAATGCTGTTTTTTCGGCTTGACTCTGCATGATTTATTAAGAAAGTTATGTCACTATAAATAAAACCTGCTCAGTGTGTTCACTGATGAAGAGACGACTCCTTTGCTTCACTCATTTCAATGTATGTTTACTGCAGCCTCTGCTGTGTTAGAAACAAATGAAGAAATAAAATAAAGAAATGTTGGATCTGATATACTTACCGTCACTTTAAAACAATCAAGTTAAAGAGTTTTCTATGTGATCAGATCACTATATTTAGTCCGTCCTGTGGAGAATTCTGGATTTCAGACTCAGGAGGCGTCCTCACACTGCACGTCACCTCTCAGTGTCCTGAACAACTAAAGAAAAAGAGAACAATAAACATGTGTTTGAATTGAGGATTAAAACTAATTATTAGACACTGAAATAAACAGAGAAGTTGCTAAGTCGTGTGAGTTCATGAGATTTTAATGTTAAAGAAAGAAATACTGAATACTAAAATACTAAATAACTGTGTTCATCCTTTTTATCAAGTAGAAACATTTGAATGAAAAGTGAGTCTACTGAAGCTCTCTGTAGCTTGCCCCTCAGTGGATGTGTTGGAGAGAGAGACACTGTTCATATTAACACACAAGAGCATACTACCATTTCCCATAAGTCTACTAACTCTTGGCAGCCAATCAGGACCAAGCATAAAACAGAATCCAGAATGTTCTGCAGCCGCTGAGCCTCCGTCAGTCGTTCAGATCACAAATCGACTTCCCTCAGCTGAGAATCTGTGTCGCTCAGAGAGAATATCGTCAGGAAAAGAATCAGTGAAAGCTGATTTAAATCCGAAACTCTGAACATCACGTGCTCCGCACCAGGTCAGGTGTGCAGCATCAGTTACCATGGCAATCCAGCCGAGCTCAAAGAGAGCCTCCTTTGTGACATTGAAAACTATGGTTTAAGCTCAACATGCTTAGCCCATTAATCTTCTTCATACTTCACCCCTCTGGAGGTCAAACTAACTCTTTGCAAGTTGTGACTATTTTTCCACAGATGCTGAACTGGTTCCTGAAAGACCTGCTGAGGACAGAAGAGAGCAGCACACTGATGAAGTTCAGGGCTAAAAGTTGGCTGACTGGTTGAAATGGTTTCTGTGGACATGACGTCATTGATTGTTCTGGTTGGAAAAACAGTTGAATTGATAGTAAATGTGTGATGTTTGAATGTTGAAGTCCAGATGAAGTGTTGCTTTGAATGATGACACTGTGATGAAGAAGATGAGCCGAGTCTGACATGGGGTCTTATGTGTTCCACAACACATCAATCAGAGGATCAGTACTGTCCAAACTTTTATTGATGTGGAGGGAAGGTAGCAGGCGGTCCAGCAGTAGGACCTACAGGGATCAGAGCGTGTGAAAAGCGGCTGAAAGCTCACCTGGGCCTTTCTCCCTGCAGTGAAACACACCTATTCTCAGCTGTAAAATTACAGCAAGAATCTGTATTTCATGGTATAATGGTGCAGTAAGTCTATTCAGATAAATTATGGCCATGAAAAATGATTAATAATTTTTATGTAATAATTAGTTATTATTAAATATTAACAAACGGGGCACCACCCTGAAATGAGGGAATTGACGGCCTTATGCGTTAACCTAGTTTCATAGAATGTACTACACTATCAATTTGTATATTGGCTAGTATAAATTGAAGGGTTTAAAGTTCTCTCTTGTGCATTGTATTCAAAAGCATTTATTTTACAGAAGGCAAATAAACAAAATACTAACTAAATACTAAACTACAGCACAAAGGGAGTGTGTGTGTGCATGTGTGTGTGTGTGTGTATGTCGGGTGTGGGACAGAAAGAATGTGTGTGTGTTTCTTTGTTCTGCCTCGTGTGTGTGCGTGCACGAGTATGAACCACGTGTTGGGTCAGATGCCCTTCAGATACTGGATCACAGTCCCTCAGTCTGGTGTGTCCGACCCTCAGCCTTGTGCCTTCAGATACTGGATCCCAGTCCCTCGGCCCGCTGTGTCCGACCCTCAGCCCCTTGCTGTCCTGTATCCGTGCTGCCACTCTAATGGTGGATCTTTTTATTATTCCCTGTGCTTCAGATGTACTGAGTGAACTGTCCATGATCTCCAGTGAAGTATTGAGTTGCAGTGCCCTGAGGGGGTGTAGGCTACCTTCTGGATGGGTGGTTTGTGTCCCATATACCTGATGTGTTATTTTCTGTTGCACTTAGGTTTCCTCCTCCTTTAATTAGTATTTTTACACTGAGACCAGAGTTTCAGTCTCTCCTCAATCATCTGACATTAAAAAAATCAAATTAAAAAGTGAAATGGTTTGGGCATGAAGTTGTATATTAATGTTTCCATCTGATGTCTGAATATACTGCTGAAATGGCTGCTGCCACCTGCAGTCTGGATGGGGATTTGAAATCTGAGTATTTATTCGGTTCATTATTATCTGTCAACTCATGTTCATTATTTAATCCTTTATTAACAAACAGAAACAGCATACAGAGATAATGCCCGGAGACCAGAACACTGACAGAAATCATTAATCAGCTCATACAAATGTTATACAGGGTTCATAAATTCATGGTTTGAATAGCTTTTCTTTTTTTACAATATAGGATTGTTGTTTTTGAAGTCATTTTCAAAAATTAAAAAGATGGTTTATAGTTGGAAAACCTAAATTACTTGATGATATAGTATTGATTTGCTTTGGTAGAAGTGTAAGAAAAAAAAGCCAAACAATACATTTTCATTGTAAAGGGTAAATTATACTATAAATTGTGAAATGAATATACAGACATCTTGCCAAAAGATACAAGAGTGGGGACAAGACCAAAATAAATGACATACATTTTCTGGAACCCGTTGACAGAAAGAGCAGTCCACATCAAAGACCTTCTTATATCTTTGTAGAAGCACCTTGGAGGGATAAAAACCATGAATCATTTTAAAAGTCACTTCCTTAACCTCATTTATAATCAGATATTTAGAAGGTAAGCACCAGATTTTCTTCCAGTTCAGGTGATAAGTTATTCCAGTAAGAAAGTACATTTGGAACAGAGAGTATTTGCCTGTGAAGTAAATCTGGTATATCACGGTTGTTGTTGCTCTTTTTAGAGGAGAAACAGATCCAACCAACACCAGCAACAACAGGATCCAGTGGTAGTCCGGTCACTTCAGATGCTGCTGAGTATCTAAGAAGCATTACGACACCAGAAGGGATTGCATCAAAAACTAAAGCACATTCCCTTGGTGGCAGAGGAATACCAAACCTGTCTACACAGAGTATGACATTAGTGCGCCACTAGAACTGAGGAGCTTGAGGTGTCTGAGCTGAAAGATGTCTCTGCCATGTGTGTCTAATGTTTGGGTACATATGTGTCTAATGTTTAGGTAAGCCTGTGTCCAAGGTCTGGCGCCATCCAAGATGAATGTCCCTTGGGTGTCATTTTCCTAAGTTCCAAAGAGATGAGATCAGTTTTAACATGAACTATATGTTCCACCTTCCCTTTTTGCAAAATAGCCATATATGGTTATGAGGTTGGCTCTGAGCCCATCCTGACACCACACATTAGCTATACCATGAGGCTTTAAAAGGTGTAGTTTGAGTGGAAAACGAGAGAGATTCACATTGGCTTCGGATCTTCTCACAGGCAATCCATGGTGCTTGTTTTGATGCTGTACTTTTTGTAATAAACCTTTTTATACAACTAAGTCGGTGTCAGCGGAGATTCCTTCATCATCATCACATCATCGCTACAGAAGATACAACAAGCTGACCAACCAGATCATTTCTATGATGATCACTCATGCTTTTTTAAATTTTGAATAAATTGTAACTACTGACGCATTTCTTATTTGTTACAAATTTAAGAGACTCAAAATAACATTCTATTTCAATTAGAAACAACTAAATAGATGGGGCTGAATTAACAATAGTGCAAAGATTTTTATCATTACAATTCAAATAAGCGATATTTTTCTCCATTTCATTTTTTTCCATTTTCTTCTGCTTACCGTGGTGGCAGCATTTCCCTTTCCCCAGGAACGTTTTCCAGCTCCTCCTGGGATCCCGAGGCATTCCCAGGCCAGATAAGATATATAATCCCTCAGCGTGTTTTGGACCTACCCCGGGGTCTCCTCCCAGTTGAACGTGCCCAAAAAAACCTCCAAAAGAAGGTTCCCAGGAGGGATCCTGATCGGATGCCCTGACCACTTCATCTGGCCCCTTTCGACCTTGCAGGTTGCTTGGGGGGTCATGGAAGTGAGCCCATCCAGTCTACATGTGTTTTGTGGACTTGGAGAAGGCTTACGATCGTGTCCCCCGGGGGATCCTGTGGGGAGTACTGTGGGAGTATAGGGTACCAGGGCCGTTGCTATGAGCCATCCGGTCCTTGTACAACCAAAGTGAGAGCTGTGTCCGTATACTCGGCACAAAGTCGAACACATTTTCAGAGGGTGTTGGACTCCGCCAAGGCTGCCCCTTGTCACTGATCCTGTTTGTGGTCTTGCAGAAAGTACATTTGTTGTCAACATCTAAAAATCTTGAAATATATATGTTTATTGGATATATTTGATGTAATATTTTCAGATGTAGTACTCTGATTTTGTTTGCGATCCAGAATCTAAAGGAACGAGCCGTGCCATGTGCCAGTTAATGTCTGTAAAATGAGAGTTCCTGAATGATTTTCTACACGTTGTTATTTTCACAGTATTCTAGAGACATTTTCTGATCTGTCTGTTGGTGCATCTGTTGCTCATAATATGAATACCATTTACACAAGGAGTGCCTCCAATTGTAGGAGCCTCATGTTGCTTTTTATAGCTTTTCAATAATTCCAGTATACCAATGGGTATAGATTTCATAACTGAACTTTCATAGTTGGAATGAAATAAGTCCTTTAAGAAGATGATGTTTGTGTCATGTTTGTAAATAACATGACTTGTTCCTTTTAGTAATACAATCATTTGTTGTTGTATATTATAGCTTTGTGTGGAGAAAAGTAATTACACAGAATAACACAGTTTCCATGCCATAAAGGCTTGTTGTCTAATAATTCAAAGCCACCTTCAGCTTTGGATCCAGCTGGAACTGCTTTCTTTAAATGATGATGCTTATTTTTCCACACAAAGTTCGTTAATATGTTATTAATGTCTTTACATGTTGAGTCATCAACATTGAAGGAAAGTGCTGGATCGACAAATCTGGAAATCCCTTCAGCTTCAGTCAAAGATCTTAAGATTGATAGACGTCTTTGAAGCCATAAGTTTAGTATTGTTTCATTATTCTTTAGTTCTTACAAACAGGAATATCTGGATATTTGACAAATTTTTGTCCACTCATGATCTCAGCTCTCTCTGCTGCAGTGAGGTCACTGAGGCTCCCTGTTTAGTTTCACTTTCTGAGCTGGTCCGTCCTCAGACTGTATAAAGACTGTGTCCTCAGGCTGTGTCCTCAGGCTGTATAAAGGCTGTGTCCTCAGGCTGTGTCCTCAGACTGTGTCCTCAGACTGTGTCCTCAGGCTGTGTCCTCAGAAGTATAAAGACTGTGTCCTCAGAAGTATAAAGACTGTGTCCTCAGGCTGTATGAAGGCTGTTTCGCAGCTTCTTGTCTCCATCTGAATGTTGGTAAGTGACTCTTTTCATTCTTTATTGGTGCAGAAATTAGTCCAGAAAAGTATATTTTGTTTATTGATTTTTTATCAGGCTGTGTCCTCAGGCTGTGTCCTCAGGCTGTGTCCTCAGACTGTGTCCTCAGGCTGTGTCCTCAGACTGTGTCCTCAGGCTGTGTCCTCAGACTGTGTCCTTTGGCTGTGTCCTCTGGCTGTGTCCTCAGACTGTGTCCTCAGACTGTGTCCTTTGGCTGTGTCCTCTGGCTGTGTCCTCAGACTGTGTCCTCAGACTGTGTCTTCTGGCTGTGTCCTCAGACTGTGTCCTCAGACTGTGTTCTTTGGCTGTTAAAATACATTTGAATAATGCCATCACTTGTTATAAACAAAAAACATTTCCCTCAAATCTGTATGTCATAGTCTTTTAATCGTGCAAGAAAGAAACTTTAAACGGTACAAATAGTCCCTGAGTGGACTAAGAGAAGCAGTTCAGGCTCCACGCAGTTCTTACAAACAGGAATATCTGGATATTTCAGTTCACTCGTGATCTCAGCTCTCTCTGCTGCAGTGAGGTCACTGAGGCTCCCTGTTTAGTTTCACTTTCTGAGCTGGTCCGTCCTCAGACTGTATAAAGACTGTGTCCTCAGACTGTGTCCTCAGACTGTGTCCTCAGGCTGTATGAAGGCTGTTTCGCAGCTTTTTGTCTCCATCTGAATGTTGGTAAGTGACTCTTTTCGCTCTTTATTAGTGCAAAAATTATAAAAGTATATATTATTTACTTATTTTTTATATTAAAAATAACATAACATAACATAACACCGGTGGGCCGTCAGGGACTGCAAGGCCTTCTCTGCTGGCCTAAGAAATATCTGAATTACAGACTTATTTTAATTATAATTATTATTTTTGAATTTATTATTATTATTTTTTCCATTAATACTTAATAAATAATTCCAAATAGTCTATTCGCCTCCTTTCATAGCTTTTCCCCTGGTTGCGCTGCTTCCAAACATGTATAGTCATATAACCAATCACAGTTCAGCCATAACTTGTTGCTAGGGTCAGAGAAATTTGCCTGGAGGCTTCACAGTCCGTCCTGCGGACCCTGTAGCATGAAGTAAGTGTCCATCAGACACAGAGACCAATCAGATTTTGAGTTGATGACACCAAGGCCTTCTAGCAGACGTACGGTGACGTCAGCGTATTCCCGCCCTGTGATTGGATAGTCAGAGAGCGTGCTAGCTAGAGCTAGCAAACTGCATCTGCTGGGAGCTGAACGAGCAGAAATATACTTGTGTTGATTTACAACCACAATGGCTGCACTTCTGCATAATGGTTTCTTTAAAGCGGCAATATGTAACTCTGGAGGAATGATTGACTCCACGCGGCTGCTGCCGCTCTGGGCCGGTGCTCCGGGCCGGGCTGCATTACTGTGTGTGGATCATTAATATAACGGTTAATCGCGGCCCTCAATCTGACGTAGCTGCTGATTGAGTAACGCTGGCTCTTGCTGTTCCTCACGGCTCCATAAAATTCATGGAGGATCTTGTTTTGTTCGTTACTAACTTCCAATGCAGGAAGCGTGTATTGTTGCCATGGAAACCACACAGACTCAGGCACTGCAGTCGGAGTGAGTTTAGTGATGCGCTGATGTCGTGCTCATTTGATAATGCTCTAAACGTCTTATTGACCAATCAGACTGCACGGTCGGATCTACTTGGTGTATAAATAGCAATAAAGTAGTTATTGAGAGGTGGATTAATTCAGACGAGCACTACTGAAGGCCTAGGTGTGAAATGCAAGGTCCGACACTGCATTTGAATAATGCCATCACTTATTATAAACAAAAAACATTTCCCTCAAATCTGTATGTCAAAGTCTTTTAATTGTGCAAGAAAGACCGAGCTCTTTAAACGGTACAAATAGTCCCTGAGTGGACTAAGTGAAGCAGTTCAGGCTCCACGCAGTTCTTACAAACAGGAATATCTGGATATTTCAGTTCACTCGTGATCTCAGCTCTCTCTGCTGCAGTGAGGTCACTGAGGCTCCCTGTTTAGTTTCACTTTCT
Source organism: Lateolabrax maculatus (assembly GCA_031216445.1). NCBI lineage: Eukaryota > Metazoa > Chordata > Actinopteri > Acropomatiformes > Lateolabracidae > Lateolabrax > Lateolabrax maculatus. The sequence continues at coordinate 363,853 of CM062209.1, forward strand.
GAGCTGGTCCGTCCTCAGACTGTATAAAGACTGTGTCCTCAGACTGTGTCCTCTGGCTGTGTCCTCAGACTGTGTCCTCTGGCTGTGTCCTCAGACTGTGTCCTCAGGCTGTGTCCTCAGACTGTATAAAGACTGTGTCCTCAGACTGTATAAAGACTGTGTCCTCAGACTGTGTCCTCAGGCATGCGTCTATTTAATGGTTGTTTTGTTTCATCAATGTAGAGGTTGTTGCATTCCTCGTTGCACTGGACTGCATACACCAGATTGCTTTTCTGGGTGTGTGGTGTTCAGTCTTTGGGATGTACCAGTCTCTGTCTGAGTGTGTTGCTGGGTTTGAAATACACAGGGATACGGTGCTTGTTAAAGATCCTCCTGAGTTTTTCAGATACCCCAGACACATATGGGATGACTATGTTGTTTTGTTTGTTTTGTTTTTCGTCCTCAACCACTTTGTTGGTGTTCTACCTGGAACCCGCTGCAGTTTTTACAAAGGTCCACTTGGGATAACCACAAGTTTTGAGGGCATCCCTCAGGTGCTCATGTTCTTTCCCTTGGGCCTGCGAGCTGGTGGGTACATTGTCAGCTCTGTGTTGTAGGGTTCTGATAACGCCCAGTTTGTGTTCCAGTGGGTGGTGTGAGTCGAAAAGTAGGTATTGGTCTGTGTGTGTGGGTTTCCTGTATACCCCAATGTGGAGGCTCCTGTCCTTTTCCATATGGACGTCACAATCTAAGAAGGGCAAACTTTATCCTATTATCCTTAACATCTTCTCTGGTGAACTTGATATTTCTGTCCACTGAGTTGATGTGTTCGGTAAAGGCCTGTACCTCTTGAGTTCTGATTTTAACCCATGTGTCATCCACGTATCTGAACCAGTGGATCTGTGTTGTTCCTTCGAAGGAGTTCAGGGCCCTGCGTTCTACCTCTTCCATGTATAAATTGGCCACAATGGGAGACACTGGTGAGACCATGGCACAGCCATGTTTCTGCTTGTAAAATTTGCCGTTGAACTGGAAATATGTGGTGTTTAGGCATAAATCCAGAAGTTGGCACATGTGCTCTGGTTTGAGCTTTGTTCTGTCTTGGAGGGAGTTGTCCTGTGTAAGTCGCTCTCTTACTGTTGCCAAAGCCTCCATGGTTGGTATACAAGTGAACAGAGAAGTCACGTCATAGGATACCATGGTTTCATCTGGATCCATTTTTAGGTTCCGGACTTTGTTCACAAAGTCTATGGAGTTTTGGATGTGGTGTGGGGTGTTGTCCACCAAGGGTGCCAGGATGTTGGCTAAGTGCTTGGCAATGTTGTAAGTGACCGAGTTAATGCTGCTGACGATGGGTCTGAGAGGGGCCCCTTCTTTATGGATCTTAGGGAGTCCATATAGGCAAGGGATTGAGTCCTGGGGATAGAGACGGTGATATTGTATTCTGTCAATAACCCCTTCTTTTTGTAGTTGTTGTAAACATTCTATTGCCTTCTTTTTGCAACCACTGGTTGGGTCTCGTCTCAGAGTTTCGTATGTGTCGGTGTCACTGAGTAGTGCAGAGACCTTGGTGTGGTAATCGGTTGTATTGAGCACAACTGTGCACCTTCCCTTGTCTGCTGGAAGGATTGTGATGTTGGGGTCTTTGCTGAGGGCTGTCACCACTTTCCTCTCCTCAATGGTGAGGTTGAAAGGGGGAGCCTTGGCATTAGACAGAGCTGCTGACACTTTTAACCTTAGCTGTTCGGCTTCGGTTCCAGTTAAGTTGTTTTTCTTTATAGCTGATGAGTGTATTATGGTGTTTTTGGCCTGGTCTGTTTTTTTTAACTGATCATGAAGCAAACATGAATTATCACCAGATCGTGTGGGACATCTTTCGACCGACTTCAATCCTTCTCTTACATGTTCTACTCATTTTTAGAAATGGTTGCACGTAGATCTCGGCTATCTGAAATGAGACGGTTTACACGGATGTGAGTAGGACGTGCAAAGGAACGACTCAGGGACTTGTTTTCCAGCATTTATTTGCTCCTGCAGAGGACAATATAACCCATTAATTGCCTTCTGGTTTTGCTCTCTGCACCTCTGCTCCTAAACATGCAAAATAACAGAATTTACACTCGCAAATAGATGCTAAAATCTCTACAGCACAACGGTCACATGTCACAGGGCGGCGGCTAGAAACCAACTACAAAACTTCTATTAATGCTCAAAACAACACAAAACAGCTGGGTAACGTAATAGTATTAACAGTATTAAAGGTTACAACACAAATGGTTCAATTTCCAACATAAACAATAAAATAGCGCTGCAGCGTTTTTCCAGACAACCTGAGCCATGTGAACTACGTAAAACTTAGGAGGCTCAAAAGAGGCGATGTGCAGCAAGATATTTCTGACAGGAAACAGTAAAATGAACAGTAAATAAAGATAACTAATTACGATAAAATTCACAAATACTCAACGGAGTTACTAAATAATAAATAAAATTCACAAATACAAATTGGAAATAAGAATTAATGAAAAAAGTGCATTTTTAACTCTGGGCCCACCTGGGAAACGCACCGCACCGCCGGCCCACTCCCAAAAGTTCTATACGAAATGTCCTAGTTGAAGTTATAATTAATTAGAAGTAATTAAATAAATCTCTCATCGGAGTCGTGTATCATCATGTAGTTGGGAAGGATCAGGGGACGTCCAGTTTCCTCCTGGGCTGAAGGGTTAACACCTTCACTTCAGCAGTTTGTATTGGTTTGCAGACCCGCTGCGACCTACACTGTACCCTATAAATCTAAAAACCTTTCCTCTGCTCTGCTCATGCTCTCCTTCCTTCTCTCAGCCACTCGCTCTGTTTCTCTGGCTTCACCACACTCATGCACTGACCCTTCCTTAAAGGATGAATATGTTACGAGTTCCAGGATTGGTACCACAGCAACAATAGAGAAATTCTGTAAAATACAGATAAAAGTTCACCAGCACTGAAGAAGCGGAGCGGATAGGTCGTCATCCAGATTGCGTCTGGAGTTGGGCGGGGATCCCCCAACTAAACCGACCCGGGCGCGACTAATCCGGTGCCAAACGTTCCACCTGTGTGCTGCTCCTATTTACCCTTTCTCTTTACCATATATGCATATGTTGTATCTTCTGTAGTGATGATGTGATGATGATGAAGGAATCTCTGCTGACACCGACTTAGTTGTATAAAAAGGTTTATTACAAAAAGTACAGCGTCAAAACAAGCACCATGGATTGCCTGTGAGAAGATCCGAAGCCAATGTGAATCTCTCCCGTTTTCCACTCAAACTCCACCTTTTAAAGCCTCATGGTATAGCTAATGTGTGGTGTCAGGATGGGCTCAGAGCCAACCAGATAACCATATATGGCTATTTTGCAAAAAGGGAAGGTGGAACATATAGTTCATGTTAAAACTGATCTCATCTCTTTGGAACTTTAGGAAAACGACCCCCAAGGGACATCCATCTATGAAAGTAGCCAGACCTTGGACATAGGCTTATCTAAACATTTCACACACATGGCAGAGACATCTCTCAGCTCAGACACCTCACATATATATATATATATATAAAATAACGTGGTTATCACCTACATTATTAAGGGTAATATTAGACCCTGGAAATAAGAAAAAATGACTGTCGAACTAATTAAATTAAATAAACACAAAGTGACTGCACAATTTTGGGGTGTACCACAAATATTCTCATATCAATTAGCCTAGTCTCATAAAATGTACTGAACTATCAATTTGGAACTCTAATTGATAATTAAATGAATAACTACAACCACAATTACCATATCAATAGCTAGTAAATGTTGAAGGGTTTTGGAGTTTGTTGTGGTAAAATGTGAAACGGAATGAAGCTGACAGAAGATTAAGTTATTTCAGTTGTGTGTTAAATCATGTTTGGCCTACATGTGTATGACCTGTTGAAGTAAAGGCAGCTGTCTGATCAAAATCAAAAGTAGGTCATGAACTAATCCCGAAGCTACTGATGTAAACTTCCACAGGTAGGAGTCAGACAAATTCACTAATAGAGCTGAAGGAGCTCAGATTTCTGGGAATTACACCGTTGTCTCCGAACATAATGTGGGAAGGTTTTTGAAAAAAATAGGCGGTGGCTTCCCCGAGCCACAGGGTATAAACGGAGGAGCTTTTTAAGCTGAAATCAGTCCGGTTCTGGGACCCTGCTCGAGTTTATTGCTGTTACAAACCTGCACTCGATAAACTCTTCACATCAGATTCTGTCTGTCTTGGCTGCATTTTTCAAAGTATGTTTGAGACTCTAATAGATGATTTGTAAGAAGACCAGACCGGCACACGTTTGGACCTTTTTGCTCCAGAATGTTCTAAGTAGTAGAAGTTGGCAGCATTCACTCTTGTGCAACATTAAATAAACCAGCATGTGTATTCAAAAGCATTTATTTACACACATATTAAATAAAAACACACAATATGTGACCTCAGTAAATACTATACAGAACAAAAAGGAGTGTGTGTGTATATGCACATGTTGGAGGATTGTGTTTCTTTGTTCTGCCTCTTGTGTGTGTGTCCTGCGTGCATGAGCATGAACCAGGTTTTGGGTCAGAACAAGAGAGTTTTTGGGGCAGGATCTTTAAATGTTCTCTGCATGTGCGTGGAGGAGTTATAGGCCGAATCGAAGTGTGTGTGATGTGTGTAGGATAATTGTACAAGTAATGGTAGTTACTCCATGTGTCTGCAGCTCTATAAGTATGTGCTACCAATAACCCTAACCATGAAAACACATCACAACAATAATAAACACAGTAAACAGTGTTCAGTCAAATCAACACATGTACATTGACAACATTAACAGTCCTGTGTTTAGCCTTATGTCGTTGCTATGCTATAGACCCGGTTAGTAACCAGTCTGTTTGTTAGCTGGCGATCCATCAGTCGTTGATGAGGCTGGCAGGAAAGAATGGCGAGTCCGGTGTTTAATGCGGTCCTTGCTGCACAGTGATGCAGGTCGGAGCTACTTTGTGCTGCTGGCAGAGTTAGCAGTTTGTGGATAACTTCCTTTGGTCTAGACTCCTACCTCAGCTCATACAAGCTGCAAACTAAATACGTCACTTCGAGGTATGCTGCCAAAGCCTCACTCAAGAACCACTTGTTCTCACCAAAACAGGGAAAATGGCCACGCAATCTCAAGTATTTTCACCATGCACCATGCATTTGGGGCATATCTTCAGAACACTATTCCAGCTGTTCTTTCTGCTTTGGCAGCTTCCACAGCTGCCAGACCAGGCATCTTAGATCGAACCATTCGAGTCCTTGAGTCCTGGTTGCTCCTACATCCGCAACAACCTTAACGACCTCCTCGCTCACGAAGCTCACGCTCACATCGGCTCCATTCAAATCTGTTGACACTTTTTGGGGCCTGTAATTGGTTTGGGTGACTCTACAGAGACGGATCCACCCAGACCTTCAACACATCCAACCCGACAGCCCAAAACAGAAATCTTCCTCCCCATCCTCACATCCATTTATCCATCCTTAACATCCTATACTTCTTCAGTTCATTAAACCTTTAAGATCCCGATGTGGTGTTGTGGCCCTTGCTAATGAGAGCCTCAATAAGATTCTGAAAACTGGATGCACCTGAAGGCGTGCATGAAAACACTTCACTAGTGAAGCTCTCTACAAAGTAGTTATTAACGCTATCAGCAACAGTGTTATTATCATAAATCAGTTGGGTTTTTTATACCTCTTATTCATCTCTAAGTGTCCTTATTATACTGTAGTACTGAAAAAAGCATTTAGATTTACTCTTTGAATCTACGCTATCTGCATTTCAAAACACCTTTCAGCTTCCCTTATTTCTTTTTTAACTTCAGCTTGTATTCGGTCTTCCAAACTACTGCTTGAATATTCTGAATAACTTTCTTTTTTGTTACAAACTGTCCTGTAACAACTTATTCATCCATTGTGGATGCTTCTTATTAGGGTCCAGGCACCAACTGTGTATTATTAATGATAAATTCTTATTTGTATTTTTCCTGGTTTCATATGTAAATGCAATGTGCGTGTACATTAATTTAGGTTCCATTGATTTAATATATCTTCATTTTATCATCATAGCAGTGATAAATCCTGAGATATGATGAGCAAAATTAGTTGCAGAAAAACATATACTGTTAAGATGAAAGATTTTGGCTTCAGGTATTGAGAAACTGGTTGCATATTTACTTTATACATGTGGTTTAAAACTATGTGAACCATTGTTTCAGACCTGAAAATGTCTCGACTTTGTCTATCAGTGATTAATCAGCATTCAAAAATGGCTCAAAATTGAGGGTATTAGAGGTACATTCTGACAGAATGACCCTATATACCTATATAAGAAATGGCATCTTTTGTTTATTGAAATTGTTACATAATTGTTGCTTTACACCATGAATCAAAGCAGCAGGACTTCCTGTTATGCGTCGGTTGTTGTATCATAAAGTCATTCTAATTTATAGTTTTTGTATCTTTCAGGGAAACACAGGTTGCTCATGAAAATCATCACTTAACTGTTAAATAAATCATCAAAAATGGGGAACGCACCATCAGAAAGTAACATGGGCGACAGACTGAGATGCTGCAAATGTAATAAAGTCCTGCCTCCATGCTTATCCTTCGATAATCTCTACCAAAGTACTGTTCATGGGCGGTACGTATATGTGTTCAATGGAGGTGAATACTACAGACCAGTTGGCCAGGATAATATGTACGAGTGTGAATACTGCTTTAATAAGCCAATCAGGGATCAAGAGGAGAGACAGAGGAGAGAGGAGGAAAGGAGGAGAGAAGAGGAGAGACGGAGGAGAGAGGAGGAGAGGAGAAGAGAGGAGGAGAGACGGAGGAGAGAGGAGGAGAGGAGGAGAGAGGAGGAGAGACAGAGGAGAGAGGAGGAGAGGAGAAGAGAAGAGGAGAGACGGAGGAGAGAGGAGGAGAGGAGAAGAGAAGAGGAGAGACAGAGGAGAGAGGAGGAGAGGAGGAGAGAGGAGGAGAGACAGAGGAGAGAGGAGGAGAGGAGAAGAGAAGAGGAGAGACGGAGGAGAGAGGAGGAGAGGAGAAGAGAAGAACAGCAACAGGCCAGAGAGGCTGAAGAGAAGAAGAGACGAGAAGAACTAAATCAAAGACTACAGGAATCAGTCCAACAAGCCAAACAGCAGCATGAGAAACAACTGAGCAGCAACATCTCAGAAGAATACGAGTCCAGGCGAGAAGTTCTAATAACACATCTGGATGAGTTTGAGGCCAACGATGAATCAGGCAGTGATGAGCTTCTAGAAATCCTGTCTTTGAAATGCAGCATCACAGTTTCAAATCTCAGTCCCACTCAGCTGACAGCTGATCAGCTGGGGAAGATCCTGTCAATACTGGACAAACTTCTGTTTGATGAATGGATTAGTGCCCCCCCATCCCTCAGCACTCTGCAGCACACTCAAGTGTTCATCACGGAGCTGTGTGCCCTGTCTCTGGAGATATCCGAGGGAGTTTCCCTACAAAGCATCTCCAATCATGTGCAGTCCCTGGTGGGGTCCATCAGCCGATCGGCATGTAATGTTTTTGAGAGTTTCCTGCTGACTCAAGCCCTGTATCTGAACCTGATGCACTTTTTCTCTGACCATGGTAGCTCTGATACTGACGGAGTCCTCATAGCCAAACAATGGGCTGAAGATGAGCCTTCCACTCAGCACCTCTTTCCTATAGAGTTCCTGAGCACCCTCACATCATCACTGCAGAATACAGTTGGAAGAGCCTCTGTGTTCATTTTAAAGATGGAAATCCAGTGCTTGAAGCTTCTCTTATCCACACTCACACATTTAAATGGAGAGGAAACCCACTCAGGATCCACTGAAATGCTCCTCAGACTTGTGCAAAGAAACCAATGGACCCCAACGGAGGCAGTGACTCTGCTCAAAACACTGTCGCAGAAATATGCAGAGGATGTTTCAATAACTGAAGTCCTTACGTTGGTACAAGTGTATGACATATTGCCAGAGAGGACGGATGAGTCTGGAAACTCTCTCATCCAGGCTCTTGACTTTGCTGGCCCTCATCAGGATTTCCAAAAGACTCTCAGAAGGAAAGACGAGAGCAGTCTAGTTCCAGCTCTAGCAGAGTTAAAAGTGTTATGGAATTTGGATGATTCTGTGATTGACAAGATAAAAAACATTACCACTGGTGTCCTGTATTATTCAGAAAATGCACCAAAAGATGCACCATTTATGAAAGATTCCTTTAAATGTGTAACCTTGAATGCAGACGACATACAGAACTCCCTGTCTCAGCTATGCAAAGCAGTTTTTGACACAAAAGGCTGGTGGCCGACAGTGAGGCAGATGCTGCGGTGGTGTGTGTTGGTGCTGACTGAGAAGAGTGGAGCGCTACAACTGGTTGGTGTGGAAGAAGACCCATGTGTCACAGCAATGTTTGCAGCCACACAAGTCTGCATGGGAAACAAACTGGACATTGTGCTGAGCTCTGATGTTCACTCAGAGGAACCAACTACGGAGTGGTCTGACTTCTACAAGTACCTTGGAATTTCCCTCAATACAAACATGAAGAAAACCAATGCATCATGGGATGTCTATGAAGCGGACATTGTGTATGGTACCATCAATGACTTTGTCTCTGATTACTTTGAATACGGCATAGAAGTGATGGAAACTGGAAACCCCCTCCTAAGTCGTGGATTCATCATTGAAGAAAGAAGTCTCAGTTCTTCCCATAATCTGGAACTTTCAAGGCTCAAGAACAATTATTCGCTGATGTTTGCTGCTGAGGTCCTGCAAAACCTCATGGGTAAATTTCACAGTGAAGATATGGAACTAAAACACAGGTTTATTAAGGCTCTCTTTCAGGTGCTCCACACCAACCTAAACAAAGACACAAACACTGACGATAAAATCATCACCATCTCAAAGAAAATTTCCGGAAAGGGACTTCCTTCTCATGAGGTCTTTATTCTGACCTTTCTTGAGAATCTCCTTAAAGTGGTTACTGAAGAAACAGAAAGTGAGAAACACAGGACATCTCCTGCAGGCAAATGGTGTTTGGAGACTTTATTTGCCTGTGTGGAACAATTCCAAGCATCAACAACTACAAAAGAACTCTTCCAGATAGTTTCAAATCTTGAAGCACAAAGACTTTGGTCACCAGTAGAAGCCTTAAACCTCCTAGGAGCATTAATTGACCACCACCATGATAAAAACTGTATTTCCATCATGAAGATTTTACATTTAATGGGAACATATCAGGTTTCTTCCAACTGGACAGATGAGAACAACCAATCTCTCCTTAAGCTCTTAGATTCATCTAGAACTAAGAACCTGATCCAGCATTTAAAAAAGAGCCTTAGAGATGAGAAAATAAAAAGTGTTGACACTCTTTTTGATGAAATACGGCAGATGAAAGACATTGATGAACAAACACTGAGTAAATCATACAGTGTGGTAACTCATGTAACAAACCTGATCAAAACTGGGGAAATTAAAAACCACACAGATGTACAGCGAGCTAGGACACTGAGTCACAGCACGGACACAGAAGACCTTCAGGAGTTCCTGGCAGTCTTATGCAATGCTGTACACCTGCACAAGGCTGGAGGGAAGTGGTGGCCCAGAGCCACTCAAATGATAAGCTGGTGCCTCTTGGCCTTGTCTGACACTGGGAAGCTCCTGGAGATGGGAACTGGAGAAGGGAAGTCTTGTGTCATAGCAATGTTTGCAGTGCTGCATGTGCTTAGGGGTGAAAAAGTAGATGTGGTGTCCAGCTCTTCTGTGTTATGTCGAAGAGATGCGGAAGAATGGACCAACTTCTACAAGTACTTTGGCATAACAGCTGACACAAACACAGATAAAACCGAAGATGAAGACCGAAAAAAATGCTACCAGAAGGACGTGGTCTATGGAACTATCGAAGCCTTCGCTGCAGATCACCTTCGCCAGATATTTGAGATGAAGGATGTGAGGCCTGATCGCGGCTATCAGTGCATCATAATCGATGAAGTGGACTCACTGCTGCTGGATCAGGGAGTGCAGCTGACCTACCTATCCAGCCCCATGGTCTCCATGCAGCACCTGAACATTATTCTGGCCATGATCTGGGGCCACGTCAGCCAGTATGGCTTCCTGTCTTCAGGACGCCAGACATTTGTACAGGGTCCTCCTGCTTCATTCTTCAAGGCCATCTTTGACTCAATAGACACAGAAGAAACTGAAATTAATGATCCAATGGACATTTTACGTGTCGCTGAGGAATCCAACACTGTGCCAAAAGGATTTACAGAGGAAATCTACACAAGTGAAAAGGATGAACTTCTTAGGAAACTGAAAACTGTGAGTCAGGATGCTGTGGTAGATTTTTTCCAAGAAATTGAGCACTATGTCCCTTATGGTTTTACTGTTTACACTTTAGACGACAAGGGGTTGCTTTGTCTTAGAAAGTGCAGCCCATACAACAACCAGGACATTCCAGAACTTACATTTCTTGTCCTGGAGGAAGGCTTGTGTTGTACTCTCTATGATTCAGAAGAAATTCTCATTAAGCCCATTGCAGAATTAATCTCAGAGAAGGTTCAGTACACCCCCTGTACAAACAATAAAAACAAAATCAGCATTCCTGGATTCTTGAAGAAACTGGTGGAGAAGAAAGTGTCAGTGTGGGTTCAGAATGCCTTTCTGGCCATGCAGCTGAAGGAAGGACGGGAATATGTTGTAGAAAACGACAATGTCTGTCCAGTGGATTTCAGATCCACTGGTATTGTAGAACTGAATAAGAAATGGGGTGATGGCCTGCAGCAGTTTGTTGAGATAAAACACCAAATCAAACTGAGCACAATTTCAACTGTGACAAACTACATTTCTAACATCTCCTTTTTTGAAAAGTACTGTGGGAGAATATATGGAACTACAGGGACACTTGGGAGCAAAACAGACATTTTGTTTTTGCAGGATCTATATCCAAATCTCTCTGCCTGCAAAATGCCAACATTCAACCGGAAGAAGTTATTTGAGGTCAATGGTTCTCTGAAGGCCTCATCTGAAGAGTGGAAATCTGAAATAAAACGGGTTGTTATGGCTCAGATTTCCCCAAATTCATACAGAGATGGGAGAGCAGCCCTGGTGATCTGTGAAACTATCAACAAAGCCAAAGAGATCTACAAAGAGCTGAAAAGCAGCATCCCAGGGGAAATCATTCTCTACTGCCGCAGTGACAGAGACAGTTTGAGCAACATAGATAAAGAACTGCTTCCTGGGGATGTCATTGTTGCCACGAACCTTGCCGGGCGTGGCACAGACATAAAAGTGTCCAAACAGGTGAACAACAATGGTGGATTATTTGTGATCCTCTCCTTCCTGTCTGACAACACAAGAGTGGAACTCCAGGCCTTTGGTCGAACCGCGCGCAACGGTGAACCTGGATCTGCTCAGGTAATCGTGTCCATTGAATACCTGCAGCAGTCTTTCAGGACAGTGTCTTCTCTGGAAGAAGCTAGGAGCACAAGGGACAGACGTGCAGCAGAAAAGATAAATCACATGATGAACGATATCACTGAGTTGAAACTGAGGGAAGACCTGTTTTCTGACTACTGCAAAAGTCTTCAAGATATTCATAAGAACACAGATGGAGATGAGAAAAGAGCTGTTGTTGCCATCGTGAATGAGTTCTGGGGGATATGGTTGCAAACTAAATCAGAAGAAATTGACCAGTTGAAGAGAAATGAATTGCAAAAGAGTTTGAAAGCTGATTTGTCATTGGCAAAAAGTCAGTCTCGAAGTCAGACTTCACCATGTGCTAGCATTTATCACTACATCAAGTTTGGAAATATCGCACTGAGTGAAAAACAATGGGACGTCAGCACCAGGTTATTTGAAAAAGCCATGAAACAAGATGAAAGTTGGGCAGCCATAGCTTTTTACAGTCATGCATACTGCACTATAAAGCAACAGAATTCAGATTACCTCGCTACGGCCAGGGATGATCTAAGGAAGGCTCAGGAGTCTCTGAAGTATCTCAGTGAGGAATCCATGGTCTGTCTCCAGTTGGTAAAAATGTCTTCTGCAGACTCAGCTAACAGTAACCCAACCAGTCTTGAAAAACAGTTAACAACCAAGTGCAGGATGTTCAGTTACTTTGACAAAAACATTAGTGAGGCCATCCAAAAGCTGGATGAAATAAAAGAAAAAGGGCGGGATGCAATGGCCAATAAATCACCAATTTTCTCCCTGGTGTCAGGTGCTGATGAAGATCTCCAAGTGGAAGCGTACAACCTCTACAGTCTAGGTCTGAAAAATGTATTTTCTGTGGAAGAGAAGCCTCGTTTCTCATGGGAAGGTCTGCTCGTGTTCTGTCTTGGAGTTTTACAGATTATTGGAGGAGCATTGCTCATTGCATTTACGTTTGGTACATTAGCTCAAGTCGGCATGGGACTCATCACTGAAGGAATATCAGACTGCATCTATGGCATAGAATCCATGGTGACAGGAGAATTCAGCTGGAAAGCATGGGCTATAGAAAAAGCCATTTCTATTGGTGTATCCCTCATTGGGTTTGGAGTTGGAAAGCTGATTGCAAAGGGCTTCAAAGGTTCTAAATTGTTAATTAAGGGATTCGGCAAACAGATGAAGTCGATGCCAAAGTTTTTCTCTAGACAGGCTAAAGATGGTTTAAGTGTTGTCACAAGAACAAATATGAAGAATGCAGTAAAACTTACTGCTAAAAAAATGGTAGAGGAAATCATTATGTATGGATTTGGGAAGGCAGAAAATAAAATACTGCAACAAATACTGAACAGCATCAAAAATGATGTGAAAAAGGGGATTGTTGACGACGTGAAATCCAACATGGAGAAAGAGCCCTTGGCTACATTAGTAGACTTCATTATCCTCTCACACCTTGAGGATGAAAAGCAAGTTCATGATCTCCTGGAGGAAAAGAACAGAAAGGATGAACTGCTGGCCATTTTCAAAGAGTTAAGCAACACTGCAGTACAGCCATTCTATGCAGACCTCAGCTGGCAGAACAAGCTTAACTCATCCATCTCCACAGTGATTGACAAAGCTAAAGCAGAGGCCAAAGGAACAGTACGTGGAATTCTGACAGCCATCAAAGCTGTCCAAATAGCAGCAGTGGCAGGAGACGCCATCATTGCAGTGCACACTCTCTCCAGCAAGTTTTTCTCAAACCTTCATGAACAGCTGAATATATTTAAAAATGAAAAAGGTTTTTCAGAGAAAGTGAAGGTAAATGACCTGTCTGCTTCAGACACTGAGAAGCTTAAAGAATTCAAGCAGGATTTAGCTGACACCATCAGTGCTTTATTGGCTGATGCTTTTGTAGAAGTGTTCCACCAGAAGTTCTCCAGCCACGTTGTTTCTTATGTACAAGGCAAAGTGAATGGCATCATTGGTGGTTATGTAAGAACTGGCTTAAAGAGTGGCAGAACAGAGGAAAAACTCAGAGCTGGACAGAACAACAGATACATCGCATACATGCCGGGAGACCCAAATTCTAAATCTAAACTTGGAAGACAGGCAGGTAAACACTCAGAGTCACATGCTGAAAAGATCCGGGACCCCATGACAGTGGGCACCCTTCTTGATATCAGAGTCCTGTCAGAAACCACTGGCACTAAGGTTGTCATCCTCACAGAGGATAAGCATGGCAGACTTACCAAACTGCAGGAGCTGAGCCCAGGTACTAAACCCGCCAGTCAAATTGTGACACTAATCTACAGACCAAAGAGTGTCCAATACCCAGACGGCCATTATGATGTGCGCATCAATAACCAGACAGTGAGCATAGTCAATGAGGGCAAGGGCTGCATGTTTCATGCTTTTGCCCGAGGCATGAAACCAGAGGCCAGTGAAGAAGATATCGCTTTTGAAGCAGGCCGCCTCCGATCTGTGGAGGCCGACACTCTCCTCAGACACCCAGGCCAATGGGAGCCTTTCATCAAGCGCAAAGAGTGGACTGAAGCAATCAGAGGAGGGGACTGGTACATGGCAGAAGGAGCTGCACGAAAAAAGATCATAAAAGAAACCAAAAAGGTACTTAAGAAAGAGGTTGGAAAAATAGATCAATACAAACAATGGAAAAAGTATGCAAAACAAAATCCAGGAATTGGACAATTCATCAATGCAGATCACCAGCCACCAGTGAATAGTATATTGGAAGCTAGAAAACTGAACCAGAATAGCAAATTAGCAGAAGCTATGCTTGAAGTGGGAACAAACTCATCTCCTCTGGATACCAACCTGGTTCCTAAAGTGAAAAAGTCCCATGGCCTTGAACTGCCAACTGTTTATGTGCCTCAAGAAACACATCGTGAGTTTCTAAGTACAACATCAAAAGCCTTCAGAACGCTCTTAGCTGAAACCATAAGCAAGGATGACGTTGTGGGCACCTTCAAACTGACAATCCTTGGTGCAAACCTGAGATACAAGTTGAAAAGCACCAAGAACTTCAAAGACTTTCAGGACAACCGGCTGAGTAAAAGCAGGCTTGCCATTTACGAAAACAGTTTTCCAAAACACAGCATAAAGATGGTACATACATGGTTCAACGTACTTGAAGGGAAGGGAGTCATGACAAACACAGATCTTACCACCATTACTACATGGATCAACGAACAGCGCTACAATGATCAAAACGACCTTCACAGGAACCAAGTCTCCGACCTCCTAGAATGACAAGGTAACATCACAATTAATATGATACTAAAACAATCCATATTCATATATGAGTGTTTGTGGTATTAGAATAGTTAATAAAGGGGCGGGGCTACTTGGGATGGAGCCACATGTTCATAGTGCAGTTGTGCCTGCCAGATATCAAGTCAAGTCAAATTTATTTCTAAAGCACATTTAAAAACAACCCACGTTGACCAAAGTGCTGTACAGGCTATGGCAGGAGGCCCAAACTGATGAGGGGACAGTTGGCTCAGCCAGTGGAGGAAGCAGAAAACAATGGACCAAGAAGTGCAAGAATAATTATTGTTATGTTCTTACACTGTATACTTTGCAATGTGGTTGATTTGTGTTTTCTTCACAGTGTATTGATACCTGAGAATATGACTGGTGAAGAAGCCTATCCCATCTCCCTGATAATCATCAAGAGACCGGTCTGGATATGTATCATGAGGACTGCTTTTCTTACTTACTTTGAGATAAGATAGGATTTCAGATTTAGGATGTTTCTTTAATGAGGAGCCTTTGGTTTTTTACTGTTTAAAAGAGGACTACATCCCCAGTACAAACGTTGTTAGTTTTCCTCATGTGAACCAAAGAAATCACACAGTACATTCCCTCAGGTGATATGATGACCTGAGACATGTAATCATTAGACACTTCCTACCATACCAAGTCTGACAACATCAAAAAGGAGTAAAGTCCAAACGTCCTGATATGAATTCCCACTCATACTGGCACAGGACGGGGGGTTGTTTTGCTAATGCAATCTTTCTGTTACTCAATCAGGCATCACAAAGCATAGCCTTTACATGTGTACTTTGATTATCAATTCAAAATCTATTTGATGCAGCACTTTTTAAAGCCATACATATTTTGTCACGTGTGCTGGGCTGCTTCATTAATTAGATACTGTATTGAATACGGTATCCTCGTGGTTCAGCATCCATTAATGTTGGACCTAAAGAAACACTGTGACTGTCAGACATACCTTTTCAAGGTTCCTAAAATACAGAAACTGCTTGCTGGCAATCACAGAAGGTAAAGGGAAGTAAAGAGAAAAGGTGAGAAACTGTATGTAACTGAAAATTCTGGCAAATAATGTAACTATAGAAAGTGATTTAATGTTGGGAAGTTATGTCATTATGGGAAATGATGTAATGTAGAGACTTAATTATGGGAAATATCACAGGAGAAAGTTTGAGACGTGCAACAGACATGGATGATTAGTTGCTGAACTGCTGATTGGATGAAGACACTTTGCACAATGATTTAATTATTGCCTGAATAGCATGCAACCTTAGGTTAAATATTTCTTCATATTATATATTTTAAGAGTTTATTAAAATACCTTTAATATATAAAGATTTATAATAATAAAATATCTCAACCCTGCTGCTAACTCTAATACAACTACAGTATCGTATCATATGTATTCATATGTTTCTCAGTCCACTGAAATCCTGAACTAATACCAAGATAGTCCACATCATTATTCATGACATGTTATCGAGTAACCTACATTAAAATAACTACAAACAGGCCATAGAGCTTAAAACTGTGTTACCCTCTATTGATTCCTAAGGTATTTATTGTAAATGGCTGATTAGGTGCACATTACACAGGGACTTCTGCCTATTTTGGTTTTACCAATTACTGAAACTTTTTTTTTTAAATAAATCTGGCTGCTTTAAAACACAATTCTCTTATTATTATTATAAGTAAGTTTAGTTATCCAGCTAGCCAAGTTCAAAGGTGACATAACCACAAAACACACTGAAGCAGAAGGTTAATATGTTAGGGCCTGTTGGCGCCACCTAGTGGCCAAACAGGGAGGCAGCACAGCTTTGCTACAAACACACATGCACCTCAGTAAGGGAGTATTTCTGTTGAGGGGCATCATGGTCTGCATTCTTTGATCTGTATGTTTACTTTTTATTCATCATTGGATCGTTTATAGGATACTCTGCTAATGATTTAGCATCTGCACAAGTAAACATTTTGAATTTGAATGTTTCATTTTTGACATGAGATTTCCTGCATCGCATAAACTTGGCCCAAACAAGGATGGGGGAGGCACTGAACAGTGGATTGAGTGTTTCTGAAGTGAAATCTAATGTACTTCGGTTTATTGATACTCTGGTTTCTTCATGTCTTCATGTTTGGAATGACTAGTTCAAATATCTCAGATGACACAGGCCATGTGGAAACATTTGGATCCATTTAGGTTGTACTTTATATTTTAACAAGCCATATTTTTACTGACTGTAATATATTCTGTTATTCCACATGAAGTCATATCCTGATTGGTGCAGTTTTCTTTGAATAAAATCTGCTTCCTGAAGTCAGTTGGCTCTGAGTGTCTTCACTGAATCGTCAGCAGGTTTTTGAGTTTGTTGAAACTTCTGCATCACTTTCGGTTTGGGGCCAAGTACAATAAGTCAAGAAACATAAACATAAAATGGAAATACAAATGTTTACAATACAGAATCTGAAAAAATATTATGAAAAATATATGAAATATATATTTCATAAATGACAAATCTGTACAGTTCATCCAGGGAATGTGTAAAGGTAAACAATATGAAGTGTAGAGAATGTTTTCACTGATCAAAGATGTTCAAAAATGTGTGTTAATGTAAAGTCCAGAGTCCAGCTGTGAGGAACATTAACATAAAAGTAGCCTCTGTCTGAATGACTCAAAGCAGTCACTTCAACAAACAGATGTAGACAGGAATGTGATAATCTGAAAAGCATTTAAAAGACCCAGTCTGGCCTCAGTTGGCCCAGTTTGGCCTCAGTCGGCCCAGTCTGACCTCGTCTGGCCTCTGTTGGCCCAGTCTGACCTCAGTTGGCCCAGTTGGCCCGGTCTGGCCTCAGTTGGCCCAGTCTGGCCTCGTCTGGCCATAGTTTATAATTCTTGAGCTATTTAAGTAAAAAGCGACTGCTTTTACAGCCGTTTTGAGACTTCATCAGTGTGTTGTGATCAATGTTTTTTTGAGACCAAAAAAAAATCTAATCTGCTTTCAGTCCCAGTTTTAACTCTTCAAACACCTTAACATGTAGCCACACCTCATCTCTCTCAAAATGTAAACATCTAACCCACAGTTACAGTTCTTGAGATTTAAACCTTAACTGATCAGCAGAGGACAGTCAAGCTCATTCACAGTCATTTAAACTGCAGACTGACTGCTTCCTCACCCTCCTCTTTCTGAAACGTACAATTTGTCTTTAATTTGAACACTGTGAAAACATATTTATTATCAAGCTCAGTGTTGCCTGCTTAAACTAATGTTGTAAAAATCTTGGCGCTTCAATCTTTAGCTTTGGGGTAATTAAATTCTCTTCAAGAAGATGTACATTTGTGCAGGACTGACGTGTTGGCTCAGTACTGCTGTCTCTAACTGATGCTCCTTGATAAGCTGTTATGGTGGTTGATTGGACTCAACTTATTGCTTTTACAAGAGTGTAAAGCTCATAGAGATGTTGCAACTGAGGGTTCAAACCTTTCCATCAATCCACGTCATTTTCAACTTTGGATCTTACCAAATGTATTCCTGTTTTTAATTATGTTTTTTACATTGTTTTACATACATGTACAGCTGAAACGTTCAACTGAAGATTAATCTGCAACTTTTTTGATAATTGATTTATGATTTAAGAAATTCTTCAAGCAAAAATGGCAAATATTAACTAATTCCAGCTCTTCTAATGTGATGAGTTGCTCTTTTTCCTGTTAGCTTTTTCTCTGTCTTGCATTGGAAAATTAAATAAAATAATTTGTATATTAAACTGTTAACGGAGAATATAATTTGTGGATTAAACAACAGTGAAATAATTTTTAGTTGCAGCCTAAAGCCATGCATCTGTGTGTCAGGGGTTAGCTTACTTGTTCACTTCAAATTGCGGCTGTGCAAGAAAATATACAAGTTGAGTAATCCTAACGTGATGCATATTTACAGCTTGTTAAACTATAATGTTCAGCTACCCAGCAATCAGTCCTGCAGGAAATTAAGTTCTAGTTAAACTTTGTTCTTTTGATTCTTCCCTTGGTGATAGCTTCTAGTTAATCTAGCAGCTGCTGAGGCTGAAGACTTATTTTAATATGGAGCGGTCTAGGGACCAACTGCAGAGATCTAGGGAGTAGCTGCAGAGTTCTAGGGAGTAGCTGCAGAGGTCTAGGGAGTAGCTGCAGAGGCCTAGGATTAGCTGTCCCCAGGGACTGGGAACCTTTGGAACAGGTTCTAAATTCATCAAATTAATTCATTCATTCGTGGTTGGCAGGTCGACAGTATTAGGCCTTAGCACATCTGACTGACAGCACACTAGTAAAACATTCATACATCAAATACATATCAGATTTGATGCGATACACATTGTGATGCCTAGTTGGTTGAATAAGCATATATACAAGTTCCTAAAAGACATGCTGTACATTTTGTATGTTCAGTAAGTGTTTCTAACAGTTTCCAGCAGCAGAGACAAAAGTCCTCTGTTCCCAGCTGTGTGTCCACGAGGAGTGACCGGTCTATGGGTCGTCTGATGGAATTGAAGGATGGACACCAATCTTATAACCAAGTGTAAGTACTACTTACTTTTATACTACAAAATTGTTAAACAGATGGGTTTCCTGTGATGATCCTCAGTCATGAGATACATAATTGGTTGTCTATCATTTACAGTGTTTAACTATTGCAATAAAAAACAAAATAAAAACAAGATAAATAAATGTTACCTGATCGTGCCCAATCTACAGCCATGACATTATGTAAGAGTATAGGGCAGTCAGTGAGGTAAAGAAGACAATACAGTCCACAGTGACTTACAAGTGAAATGAAATTGAACAAGAACATCCAGTAGATGTCATCAAAACATGAAAGTGCAGGAACATTATTTTAACCCCCAAAAAGTCCCTGCTCGTTGGGATTTATTTTCAGGAAGTTGTACAAAAGTACAGGAGCTTTGGAGATGGGGCTCCGAGAGCTGAACACTTCTAATTGGCCGAGTACTCAAAGTATTTTATTTCAGCCACCATTTTTTAAAAACAGCAGCCGCAAAGTAGTTTGGTTTTTTTGTTCATTATGCTTCGTCACATAATACGACAGATGGATCATCCCATTGCATCCCATTGTAATGCCTAGTTGGTTGAATAAGCTGTGTGTCCATGAGAAGTGAACAGTCTATGGGTCATCTAATGGAATTCAATGATGGACACCAATCTTATGACCCAGTGTAAGTACTTAAGCACCAGACTTACTAATATAAGTACTTAGTATCCTAGAATTGGTCGTCCATCATTTACAGTGTTTAACTGTTTACAGTCTATGATGCAAACATAATGTGAGCTCATTCTTCATGATTCCTCCACAGAGACGACCAGCAGAGCTCAGAGGTTCCCAGTTGTCAGTCAGCCCAGCAGCATCAAACACACCTGGACTCCATATTTATGGTCTGTACATGTACAACAACTACTTTTACATCTATTCTGTTCACTATCATCTCCATGCTGCACGTTTTAGACCAGAGGATCGTCAGTCTGTCCAACATGGATCTGATGTTTGGTTCCATGATGGTAGTTTGATTGTGTTATTCATGTAATATTCTGTTCCAGCTGTTGGAGGAGAACATTGTCACTTTTGTGAAGAACGAGCTGAAGAAGTTCAAGAAGGATCTGAGCTCAGGTTACCCAGAATGCTTAGAGAGTCAGAGGGAGGATGAGGAGGTGTTGGACGGTGAGGAGGAAGAGCGGAGGAGGAGCAGCAGAGAGGCCTTTCTGAAGATCACACTGGACTTCCTGAGGAGATTGAATCAGGAGGAGCTGGCTGACCGTCTGCAGAGCAGTAAGAGGATTTCTCTAAAGATTTAACATGCTGGATAAATGAGACATTTACTAAAGTCTCAAGAGATAGACCAAAATATATTCATGTACTCATTCTTTGAGGAAATGTAATGTTGAAATATTTCATTATAGTTCATTCAGGAAGTCATTCTGCAGTTTGTCACAGAGGGAGGGACTGCAGGGGTCAGTGATGAACGTGAGGTCAGACAGATTGAAACAGCATCCAGAAAACTAAAGAGAACAGAAACATCAGGTGTGAAGACATCTTTAAACCCTCACCTGGAAGAGATGACCAGTCAGAACAGTGATGACAAAGGGAGTGGCTGGCATTGGGAAAACAGTCTTAAGACAGAAGTTCACTCTGGACTGGGCTGAAGACAAAGCCAACCAGGACATACAGTTCACATTTACATTCAAAAGATTCAGAGATGAGAAGCAGGCCAGAAGAATCATCTCCCTGTAACGGGTGGTGTACGGACCCCAAAGCAGCACACAGGACCCAAGGATCAGTACATGGAGAACTTTAATGTCACGTTCAGCAGGTACATATGAAGGCACACAAAATGGATGCCGGGCAAGCTGCGGCTTGCAGCAGAGTCTCTCAACCCAGTCTCCAGCTGAACCGTGGCAACAGTAGACAGAATCAATCCCAAATGGGAACAGAAGGCAGGTGCATTTACCAGGAGTCCGACGATAAGGGAAAGTCCAAGGCAGGCAGGGTCGACAACAGGAAATCAGTCCGGGAATGAATGCTGGAAAGTCTGGCATGAGCAAAGAACAATCTGGCAATGAGTGTGAGAAAGGCGGGAATATAAATAGTGGCTTGATTGGTGATTGCCGGCAGGTGAGTGGGCAGGTGAAAGGAGTGAGGCTGATGAGGAGGGCGTGGCCGACAGGTAGAGTGGAAGGTGTCTGAAGGGTGTGGCTGAACTGTGACACTCCCACATCAAGACATCACGAAGCCTCCACATCATGTGCCACATCCCAGTCTTCTGCTGGATCACTGCTACAGTTCTGGAGGATGTGTTGAAAACCAGAGAGGGAGGAGAGCTGCCCAAGACCCTGACTGAGATGTACATCCACTTCCTGGTGGTTGTAATAGAAAAAATTCAGTTTCTCTGTTACAAGCCATTTGAGATGGCTTTCCCACAGTACCAGATACCAAGTTTCCTTTGTGTATTGCAATTATAAGGTCTAGACTGTACTTCACACCTAAGTGCAAGATCCTGCAGGATGCCTCAGATGCAAACCACATCCTAAGAGGTCTGTGCCCCCAACTACAACAGACAAATGGTGTGACAAACACTCTGGTTCCCTGCTACGGGAAAGGGGCTGACCTCGATAACAGGAAGGGGCTTGATCCTTGCAGGAGGGGGCTGACCCTACAGTAGACAATGTGGAATGTGGAACACCCCTTTCTGGGGTGTTCCTCAGGTATAAATGTTATGTTTTCCCCATGCTCGGGGTCCTTCTTCACTATTGACCGCACGCGTGTTGATTGACCTTTTCTTTGCAAAGAAATTAAAACCTTGTCGGCCGGCAGAAGTCTCCATTTCATTATTCACCAGGAGCAGAGAGGAAATTTGAAGAACATCAAGTATGATGGAAGAAGTGAGACAGATCCACACTGGAGCACAGAGAGCAGGAAGATGATTGAGTCTCTGGGAAAACTGGCTTTTGATCAGCTGCAGAAAGGAAACCTGATCTTCTATGAATCAGACCTGACAGAGTGTGGCATCGATATCAGAGCAGCCTCAGTGTACTCAGGAGTGTTCACACAGATCTTTATAGAGGAGAGAGGACTGTACCAGGACAAGGTGTTCTGCTTCGTCCATCTGAGTGTTCAGGAGTTTCTGGCTGCTCTTCATGTCCATCTGACATTCATCAACTCTGGTGTCAATCTGCTGTCAGAAGAAGTATCAACCTCCCGGTGTTTTAAATTATTTGATGACAAAAAAAATCTAAAATATCTTCACGAGAGCACTGTGGACAAGACCTTAGATAATCCAAATGGACACCTGGACTTGTACCTCCGCTTCCTCCTGGATCTTTAATTGCAGACAAATCAGACTCTCCTACGAGGCTGGTGGAACCTGAAATACCAGGAAGAAATTTTAAGATTCAAAAACTGTGTAACTCACCCAAAGTGAAAAACAGCCAGATATTCATTGGAACTTTTTTGGAAACAGGTAGAGTTTCTTTCTCATTTCAGAGCACTATCACTGCTGGGATGATTTTTACTCACCGAGGTGATATGAACAGCGTGAAACAGCACTTTATTCTTCTTTTGTTTCCAGCAACCTCATACTGATTATTGAAAACTGAGTGAGGGATTCATAAATGTTTGTTTTGGGGCTGAAATACTGTTGGATACATGGAAGAGTTAATGATAACTAATATCATGGAGACAAAGACGACAGGAAGCTGTAGCTGCTACACAATAAAAGCCTTAAAATAGTTTGCTGGTGGAGCTTTTCTTGTGAGGCAACAACAGGAAGTGTCATGTTTGCATTAACAAAAAACTTGTGAGCAGAATGGATGAGAAGTGTGTTTGCTTCTGGTAGTTTCAGAAGTGGAAGAGCTCAACCCCATGGTAGGCTTCAGTACTGTGGTATCGCTGTACGGCAATGACCTTTCAGCCCTCTCAGTACCCTCAGATTATGTGACGTGTTGTTTTTTGTGTTTGCAGTCTGTCAGGCTGTCTGATTACAGAGGAAAGCTGCACTTCTGTTGTTTTCTGTGGGTGTTTGTGCCTCTGGAGCTGTAGAGTCTGGATCTGTCTGATTATTATGTTGTCTGTCCTCCCCCTCTCTCTACCCTCTCTCAAAGAAACATTTGAAATAGATTTGAGATGAAAACAACAGATAAAACAGACTGTGTGCATGTGTCTATGTGTGAGTTTATTATCAGGTTGTAAATACATTTGTAGAGAATAACAAACCTGAAATGAGAGCCATGTAATGTCCATGTCTGCATGCTGAAAGAGGAAGAGCTAATCTGACCCCCCCCCGGCCTGGTGGAGTCCGATGGCTGACACCAGGTCTGGGGAAGTGTAAGTGCCAGCCATATTCTGATCATCCAGACAGGTTTGACGAGTGGGAACAGCTGCTGTGTAGAAATGTTCTGACTGGTCGCTGTTACTGGGAGGTCGAGTGGAGTGGAAGAGTTTATATATCAGTGAGTTACAGAGGAATCAGAAGGAGAGGAGACAGAGCTGACTGCTGGTTTGGAAGGAATGATCAGTCCTGGAGTCTGAACTGCTCTGATGATGGTTACTCTGTCTGGCACAATAACAGAGTAACATCCATCCCCTCCTCCTATTTCCCCTCCTCCTCCTCCTCCTCCTCCTCCTCCTCCTCCTCTAACAGAGTAGCAGTGTATGTGGACTGTCCTGCTGGCACTCTGTCCTTCTACAGAGTCTCATCTGACACACTGATCCACCTCCACACCTTCAACACCACATTCACTGAACCTCTTTATCCTGGGTTTGGGTTCTGGTTCTGGTCTGGCCCCTTCATGTCTCTGTGTTAAAATGCCAAACAAGTCTTTCAGGATCAAATTCAGCACCTGTGTAAAAATAATTACAACTTGTAAAGAGTTGGTTTGATTTAAACAAAGTAAATGCTTTGGTCATCAATTTACAACCTTTGAGTGACGTTGAAATAAAAAGAAATCAAGTTCTTAGATGATTCTAGATTGTAAATGATGAAGAAATAAACCACATAAACACTCGCAACTTTTTATCTTTTGTCTTTCATGCTTTTCGGTTGTAGGAAGTCCTCTTTACAAGAGCATGTTATTTTGTATGAAGTGTTGGCAAAGAGTCATGTTTTATACTGACAATTGAAAAAGCAGTAAGAGATAAAGATCCCTTTTAACAACAGTAAAAATATATTATTTATATATTATTATACTATATTATACATATAAAAAGACACTTTATTGACCTTGAAAATCAGGCTATGTAGTGACTGTTCTATCCAGCTCTAACATCTCTGTTTATTGATCTGCGCTTTTACATCCAGCTGCATTGATCCCATTGATTGACTGTGATTATAATTACAGGTGATTGTGAAACACTAGTTGATACAGTTACATCGCCTAGGCCATATTTGATACAAACCCCAATTCCAAATTCTGATTTGATTTTCTTTTGTGATCATTCATTGATGCAACCTTCAGACACCCAATATCTTTCAGGTTTTGCAGTCACTACTGAAACAGGTGTAGTGGAGGCGCAAACTTTGCCTCCTGGAACACCACAAGTTGTACCAGAAGCTCCACTTCTAAAATTAAATGCTTGAGTTGAGTCTGTTCTTCTCTCTCAGTGTCTAGCCCCTGTAAATATAACTCTGCTAAACTGCACGGTCTCTGTAGGGATTCTTAAAGATATTAGAGATTGTAGTAATTTTAAGGTGATTTCACACCTAGCCTGTTTGGTTTGGTTAAAACGAACTCAGTGGGACTGTGTGAAAGCTGTCAATCGAAACCTGGTGCAGACCAAACAACTGAACCAAGACTACTAAACTACTGATAAATCCATCTACTGATCGTGAAATCGGTTCAGGAAGCGATCTTATAATAGATCTGTTTAAACCAAATATATATTTATGCAAATCATTTGGTAACCATGTAAACAGGTATGCATGTCAGCCCAGGTATTTTCCTTGATTGATAGGTCAAGAGCTGTTAAAACTGCCTACTCTGTCAATGTCAGTTTATTAAGTCCATAAAAAAGTGTGTGACAGCGATCCCACAGTAATAAGCCCTGAATAATTATTGTACAAGATGCCTCCTTTTCTTCCTGTCTCTACCTACATTGTCATTATTCATAACATGCGGTCGATTTGCAGTTTAATAATACTAATAATGCTTATAATCAGTTATTTCTTCATGAGATCTTTGTGACACCAAAGAACATAACGATACACATCAGAAGCATTAATGTGCTGAATAAACTTCTGTCAGTCACCTGAATTTGATTTCCCCACATGGGTTCTGATGATGCAGGATGACAATCACCAAAACAGTGCAATCAAAGCGTTACCTGTCTCACACCCAGAGTAGAGCACATACCACGAAGGCTGAGTCCCTTTACTCCTCCTGGTAAAAGACTTGGTCCTCTTTGTAAAAAGTCAGCGTGAACAGGAACCAAACTATTTTTCCCTTCGTCCGGACCAAATGAAACGAACTACAGTAAGGAAACCCTTAAATAACATTAGAGATTGTTCTCTATCATGTCAAGACCTTCATGTTCCATATGTACAGGGATTGCTACACCACTATGGTGGAAGTGTGGCTTATGTGTAGCAGCAGTGCCCATAGTCATAGTCCCTTGTGGAATCCAACCTAGTCGGAGGACACAGGTGGGTGTACTTCAGCTGCAGGTAATTCCAAAGGGAAGAACAAGAGGCCTCCAGCCACCTTTTCAGTGGTGGCAGACTCTCACTGAAGGGGGGTTCTGGCTGCCTAGATCTAGAAGGCCATCAGGGAGGTGAAGCATTCATGTTACTTCCTCATTACCAAAAGAGATATGAGACTTGATGGGAGAACGATTTTGGATTTGAGGGCTCAACAAGTTTTTGAGACCCCTGAGATGCAAGATGTTGACTGCAGAGGGTTCGACAGACCATCCTCCAAGGCGACTGGTTTGCCATATTGCTAGCACCCTCTTATGTTCACAGGGTGCATGGAAACAGTGCTGGGACCCTTGCGTTGGGAAGGTCTTCACATTGTTCATTACCTGGACGACAGGCTGGTGTGTACCCGCTTGGAGAAGCAATGCTGCAACAGTGTGACCCAGCTCCTAAGGCAATTACAGCACCTAGGCCTGCATCTCAACAGGAGGAAGAGCAGGCTCCAGCCCTCACAGTCATTCATAGACATCTTTCCCTAACTCCTGGAAGACAGGCCGCCCTCAGGTCTTGCTTGTCCCAGTTCCATTTGCTGGGGTGGTGTTGCACCCAAACCCTGCAATCCACCTTAAGGTCTTATCTAACTCTCATGCAAGTCAATCTATAGAGACACTCAATTTATATACTATATACTTTAATACTTGAGTGGGCAAGTCACTGTTGTGCCCCAGCAGGGCCTTAATGGTGTATCTTCTTCAAACATGTGTTCACAGAACAACAGATCAGCTCTTCATCTGTTACAGACCTAACTGCCCTGGGCAACCAGTCTCCAAGACTAGGCTCTCTCATTGGGTTGTGGATGCAATCCAACAGGTGTATAAAAAGGCAGGCAGGCTGGCCCCAGCAGGGGTGTGTCCACATGGGCCCTCGCACCTTATGGCGAGGTGCCCCTCTATCAGGTTCTACTGCATGAAGGTGGCAGCTGGCACATCATTTGCTGGGTGTGTGCTGGGGTCGATGCAGCAGGACATGACCTGACATACCAAGAAGGGACCCTGGCTCAAAATGAGATCATTTTCTTTAAAAAATAGCCTTGCAATCTGGCAGGCTTAGTGTCCTTCCACCCATTATGCTGGCCTAAGCGCTTAAGCCTTGGTGGTGTCTTGCGCCTAGGCCATGGGTGTGTACATAATGTATATTTGTAAATAGTTCTTTTATCTGAGCACATGGGTGAGCACTCTGGTGGTGACGTCTCCTTCAAACTCAACTCTCATTTCATGCTCCCGAAGGAGCAACTGGATCTGCTCGGTTTCCTTGCGGAGTGTCTTACAGAGTCTCCGTACATGTGGAATATGTAGGGTGGAGAATTCGTCTCAACAAGATCAAGGCAACGGATTGTAATGTGTAAACCAGTTTCTCTCCAACTCCAAGCCGCTCTGAAACGTGTTCCCATCAAGATTAACCTAGATGTTCATGAATTATTGTTAGAAATGTTCTGTTTTTACATTAATTCTGATCCAACCCTACATGTGAAGTCCAATATTGTTAAATTTAGGAACTAATAATTGTTCTAGAATCACAAAATTAATGCAACTTCTTAGTTGTCCATCTATGAAAGTGTTAACATGAAATACTGTAGCTGATTTAGTCGGGGTCACGGTACAGGGCGGAGGTCCAGTAGGTGACCTAATGGGACTAGTGAGATCCTCTATTGTCAGTTTTGTTTTGCGATAATAATAGAACTAATGATGATATGCGCCTGAATATCTGCTATTAATAAAGACACAAGTGTTAACAAAGACTACTAACATTTTGGCTAAACACAGTTTTCAGACATTCTACTGTACTGTTACCGTATTCAGGTTTAATATGTCATTTAGACGAGAGAAGTATCACTGTAACTAAACCAGCTGCAACTGTTGTAGGGCTGTGATTGTGCCAAGAAATATCTTCTACATCACTGAGAATGTTGTTAATTAATGATTACTAATGGATTGTTTTTGCTATTTGTTAAAATCAGGTTTAATCCGTATTTTTATCCCTTAATATTGATTTGAAACACTTTGTCTGTTGGTAGGACTGATGGTGAATTTTGCTCTGTCTACATGATGTAGTTAGGTTTGTTCCAATTTCTAAACTTATTTTGTTGAAGTGGGATTTTTGTTTTACTGTGTTTAGGTGCATGTGACCTATGACCTCTGTCAGAGATTTTAAATCAGTAAGCGTATTTTTAAGAGGCCGTTGGCTTTACGTTTGGCTTTATAGGAGGGGGCTCAGGTCACATGAAAATTGATGGTTTCTTTATTTATGTTCATTTCATGATAAGAAGAGGAGGAACTGTGGTACAGATTTATGGACATGAAGGAATGTTTAAAATGATAAAATGAAAAAATACAAATTTTCCATTGTTACTGAGACTGTCATTAAAACTAATTTAATCTAAAAACCTCTTCACGTCTTAATCCTTATTATTAATCTGTGAGTTCCTTTAATTCAACTGAAAAAAAAAAAGATTACTCCAACTGACAAATTGAAGGCAATTAAGGGACGTTAATAACCCATTTATAACCTGTAAACATGCACAACAGGGATTCAATCAATAACTGGAGCCTCCACGAATCAATCCGTGGTAAATTTAATGAGGACTTCATCTGGATTAAAGAGAATCAAAGGAGAGTTAAGGACTAAAATAAAGTGTTTTATTTGAGCATGAAATCAGAGTCGTCCTGCAGAAGCAGAAAAAGCTTTTATTTAGTTTGCTGGCTGAAGTCGCTCGACTCCAACAAAGAAACCAGAAAGAATATTATAGAACATCAACAATATGAATATAGGATCTCTCAAAATTACACCAAAACTGGAGCTGGAATATCAGATATCCCTCGACTCCTGCAGAGCGCCAACTTCTGGACAACAAACCCAAAATCTCATCCTAACAAACGTCCTTTTTAAAGACAGAAAACAGAGCAGGTGACCGAGTCTTTACTCTGCAAATGACGCGATGGTGAGCCGATAATCAATCGATCAGTTATTGCAGTGATACTTCAGAGGCTGATGCTCGTACAGACACTGTGCTCAGGGTTAAACCCGTCAGAATCTCTCTTCAGATGCATAGAAACATCCAACTCTACAAACATGTAAAAAAAACTGTTGTGAGTAAATCTAAATTACAGCGGTTACAGAGGAAGAGATGCTTTTTAATCATTTCTATTTTTCTTTACTCTCAAACGAAGGCAACCTCCATCAGAATAAATCAAGGCAGAACGTGTGATTAGAGAAACACATTATAAATGAATACAAAGATAAATGAGATGTGGACTAACAGTCTCCGGATTACTAATCCCTTTTTCTTTACTCGTCTCAGGAAAAAATCCAAAAAGCAGCAGCAGGAAACAAACAAAGGTTTTGTTCTGTGAAAGGTCACAAACTAACAGACTTCCTCTGGAGAAGATCCTTCAACGCTGTCGGGCAGAAGTGACACCAAAACCATCGAGATACAGAACCGGGGCCATGCCCCAGAACCGGGGCCTGGTGGTTTGGTACAGAAGAGACGTCGGGCCACAATGTAGAGGAAAGAATTTCTGAGATTTAACTTGGGAAATCAAAATCTGAATTTTAAAATTTAAAAGTGGTTCAGTCACAAAAGGACAAAAGTCAACGTAAAAATCCTTGTTTCAGACTCAGGTCTTTTTTATGCAGGTTCCAAACTGGGTTTAACTCGTTTAAACTGGTTTCAGACTGTGCTTGAACTGGTTCCATCCTGGTTTAAAACTAGTTTCGGACTGGGTTTACAGTAGTTTCAGACTTGTTTCAAACTTTGGGTTGACTGGTTTTAGATTGGGTTGGAACTGGTTTTAAGTAGGTCTTAAATGGGGTTTAACGGGGTAAAAGTTTAAATTGGTTTCAACATGGTTTCAAACTGTGTCTGAAGTGATTTAAGACTGGTATAATGGTAACAGACTGGTATCATACTGGTGACATACTGGTTTCAGACTGGCTTAAAACTGTGTTTTGAGTGATTTAAGACTGGTATCATACTGGATTCAGACTGGGTGTTCAGGCTGGATGGTGTCAGACTAGTGAGTGAAACACAAAAAGAAAAGTTATATTATATCTCACAACTATCATCTCAAAATTGACTTAGAATTTTTCATCATTTCAATCATTTCTTCTTCATTTCTTTCTTTGAGGTCTCATTTTTTTCCTTTCAGAATTTAAATATTAAACTCAGAACTACTTTTTTTTCTCATGACCCTCGTCTTCTGGTACTTTGATTTTATGAAAACGCAGAAGGTAAAATACAGGAAGTGGAAAAGCAAGTGCAGCTGTGTTCGGGTGGGGGTTGGGGTGAAGGAGGACGTCCCTCTGATCGTCTCCCGTCCTTCCTGACCTTCTCAGGTGGCGTCGGATGGTCGTGAGGAGGGGGCGGGGCCGTGGCGGGGCCCAACTCGTCTTCTCTCTCTCTCCTCTCGACTCTGGGAGGTTTTTGTTGAGTCCGTCCGGTTCAGTCGAAGGGGCTGAAGTCCCTCTCCAGGTTTTCGGACTCGTCGTCGTCGGAGAAAAAGTCGTCCTCGTCGATGTCGTCCTCGTCGTAGTCCTCATGCCACTCAGGGACGTATTCTTCGTCGTACTCGTCGTCCTCATCCTCTGCCTCCTCGCCGCCCTCCTCACCCGTGTTGTTGTTGTTGTCCGAGTCTCCGGAGTCCGACGCTCGGTCCGACTTCGACCTGGGAACAAAGTAAGAAACATTGTTTTAACTTGACAAATTCAATAAATATTTCTGTTTTATTTTGTAGTAACAGAAAACTACATTTTCATACAAATATACATGAATAAGTAAAGTGATACTACTACCAGTAATAATAGCCTGCTGATTGTTCTGATTGATCAACTTCTGAAACTCTGCTGGAGCCTCCACGGTCTCTAATCTTCAACACTCTTCATCATCAATTCATTATTTATTGACCAAAAATTCTCCAGTTTGAGCTTCTAAAATGTGAAGCTTCAGTGATAAAAATGAATTTCTTTGCATTTCAAATTATTGCTCAAACAACTGAATAAGTAAAACTTGAGAAATTGCAATCTGCAGCTTTTACTATTTTCTGAAAAATGATTGACAAAGTCATTAGCTGAGATAATAGATTCAATCGATTATTTTTCAACTCATGTTAATTGTCCATTTTTGTCCAAACCTACAGGACTTTATATGAAACTCTTATCTAAATGTGGTGCAATCTGTGTAAAATGCTCATCTAACTGGTTGTACTTACACTTTGTTGGCGTCGGTGTTGTTGGACAGGTTGGAGGCCTGAGTAGATTCTGGTTCCTGGCTGCTCTTGGACTGATAACCCACCCTGAAATCCTGAATCAGACACAATCACTGTCACTGACTTCACTGAGAGTAAAATGCTGGAAGGAATCAAAGTAAATGTTCAGATTCAGTTTCAACATTTCCGATTTTGCTGCGAAGAAACTGAAACGTAGATGTGATAATTACAAACAGAAAACCCTGTAGACAGCTTTTAGATATGTTTCAGACTAGGTTTAAACTGGTTTCACACTGGTTTTCAATCAGACTGGACTTGTTTACTGGTTTAGAACCAGGTTTTAATTAGACAGACTTAAAACTGGTTTTATACTGGTGCCAGCCCGTCTTCAGACCGGTTACCTGGGTGGAGTGCTGCAGAATGGCCAGCAGGCGCTCCTGGATGCGTCGGATCAGTTCCAGTCCGGTGTTGAGGTGTTCGGGTTTCAGCAACCGGACACACGAGGCCAGGTCAGTGCACTGCAGCAGAGTCTCCTCTGAGAACAACAACCCAGCGACACCAGTCAACACCAGTCACAGTCAACACCAGTCACAGTCAACACCAGTCACCATTACCGGTCAGTGACCACCAGGGTCGGACTGGTTCAGACAGCAGAAACTGGTAACACTGGGGACGTGAGTCTCACCCAGCAGGATCTGCAGGGCATTGGTGTGCAGGTCCAAGGCCTCCGTCTGCTGCTCCATCACGTCCATCTTCTCCGTCTCCTGGTTGTAGTAGCTGTAGACACAGGAGTAGGCCAGCACCTGCAGACAGACAGCAGGGCCCAGTAAACACAGGTACCACCCCCCCGGCAGGATGGGTTTCTGATGATAATGAAGAGGACGTTACCTTACGAGCCTGAGCAAGGACTTTACAGGCGTCGATAACGAAGGTCAAAGACTTCATCTGCAGAGCTTCATTAATGGACGACACTTTGTTCTCCAGGTTGATGGCAAAGTCCTGCGACAAGAACGAGACTGAGTCCTAACGCTCTCATGTTCACCTGATACTGATATACTAATTTATATACTGATACTAATATACTAATACTATATAC
The DNA here is from genome assembly GCA_031216445.1 of Lateolabrax maculatus. Classification (NCBI taxonomy): domain Eukaryota; kingdom Metazoa; phylum Chordata; class Actinopteri; order Acropomatiformes; family Lateolabracidae; genus Lateolabrax; species Lateolabrax maculatus. The sequence continues at coordinate 396,108 of CM062209.1, forward strand.
TGATATACTGATACTAATACTAATGACTGTTTCACATTAAAAGTCTTCTAAAGTAGCTATTTCACAATAAGAGCCCCCCAGCTTTTTCACAATAAATAACTCTAATAAACTCTAATCAAACTAAAGATGATAAAAATACAGTAGATAGCGTGCAGTACCTTTGCCTGGTGGTGGAAAGTGCATCTCTCATTATAATCCTGGAACTTCTTTTCCTGCCGCGCTGCTTTACTCACCTGCATGAACAACACAACAAATCAGAAAAGACACAAATAATACTGGAGACGAGTCAAGGCTACAGTCAGTGTAGAAAACACTGGGAATACTTTCAGTCACATGTTTACAGGAACATGTTGAATCTCTGGCTTTCTCTTGAGTTTCTTTCTGCTTGTTTTTATATTGTGTTCTCCGTCTCCTTTCCTTCTTCCTACAAACACTCTGTAAGTCCCGCCAACATGTCCAGTTCATCCATCAGATTCACTGTTAACCAGCGAACAGACACACTGGTGACGCTTTCATCACAGAGGATGACAGGATTTCTTCTCTGGTCTCTGATTGGATGGACTCGTATTCTGACTGTGATCATGTGACAGTGTGTGAACCAACCATGGCGGAGCAGTTGTAGTAATCTTTGTGTGTTGGTTTCCAAGGTTTCAGACAGCGCCAGCAGAAACCGTGGTTACACTTGGCACAGGTCATACTGAGGAGAGAGGAAGAAACCCATCATCACCATCACCATCACCATCACCATCACCCTCCTCCTCCTCCTTCTCCCTCTTTTCCTCCCCCCCCCCTTACTGCAGACAGCCTTCGTTCTTCTCGATCTGAGCCTGGCAGCTCGGGCAGCGTTTGGAGATCAGCTTGGCGAGATGTTTGCTCTGAGCCTCCATGCTCATCCCTTCATAATATCCTCCATCGTCCATCCACTGAGACATGTGGCTGCAGCTGGCTGGGTAGTGGGCCTGTAGGGGGGGGACAGAGGGACTTGCACTGATTGTCTAATTTACTGTTTTTACTTTATTTTGAGAGTTGAGAGTTTTGGAAACTCATACCTGTATATGCATCTCAACTGGATGTTCTTCGTATTGCTTTTTAGTGAGACCGTCTGTTTATATTGTATTTACTGACCAGGTCTCTCTAGACTTTTACCTGATTAAATGATTAAAAGTTACATTTTAAGAAATGATTTTCCTTTGTAGTTCCTCAGATTGTAAAATGTCAGTGTTTTCTTATTTCTAAAGCGTGCGTAAGAACTAAACACTCAGTTATACTCGTACACTGATACGCTAAGATTTTTTCTATGGTTGGTGTTGAGTTCTGACGTTGAGAAGATAAAACCAGATAAAACTGTTTGTTAACACGGTTTATCGTGTTGTTCCAGCATTAAGGAGCTGATATCTCACTAATTCTGACGCACTCGATGTCATTTAGTTTCTGTGTCCCTGAGTTTAAAGTGTTCGTCCTGTAAGTCAGTTTAAATAAACCCTGTCACTCTGTGTGTGTGTGTGAGAGTGTGTATGTGAGAGTGTGTGAGTGTGTGTGTGTCTATGAGTGTGTGTGTGTGTGTGTGTGTGTGTGTGTGTGTGTGTGTGTGTGTGTGTGTGTGTGTGTGTGTGTGTGTGTGTGGCCTCTGACCTCGGGGAAGTTGCAGCTGAAGCAGGAGGACCAGCAGCACTTGGAGCAGGTCCCCATGCTGCCCATGTTCTCCTTACAGAGGATCTGGTCGCAGCCCTGAGGGTTGGTGCACCACGTCAGGTTGGAGCAGCACTCCACGTAGCCTCTGAGCAAGGCGCTCTCATACTGACACAGGAGGGGGGGGGGTTATTAGCAGATTTATTTCAGCTCAAGTTTCACCTCATGAGTTGATCACTTGGGTTTAAATAGGCAGCAGTGAGCTCTTTTTTTTTAAAAAAGGGACACATCACCAATCAACAGAGAACGCTGACACCTGCAGGAAGACGTTCCTCTCCCACAGAAACAAACTAAATACAAGAATACATCCAAAAGTAAGATCACACGTCTGTTCCCACACGAGCAACTATGAAAAAACTCCCAAACTATGAAGGAGCATCAGAGCGAAAACCTTTTTCCTGTTGGTTTCCGCTCTGTGAGGTCAGGTTGTCAGGGTAACGGAGGAGGGTGGGGCGTTACCTTGGCGATGGTGTCCTTGTCGGTGAGGATGTTGAGGAAGAACAGTGAGGTGGGCTGAGCCTGGCAGTCTGTGATTGGACAGTTACAGTTCATCACCAGGTTCTGTTCGATCCTCGCCGTCAGGTACTCCTGCCAGCACGACTGCACGACACAAACACACCACAACCGTCAGAAACACGACGCACCAACCTCGGCTTCTGCCTCTGCAGGTCTCGGTGAGCGGCTCACCTGGCAGCAATAGTGCATGCAGCTCAGGGATGGGACCGGCTCGATGGCGGCGGTGCGGGGGCCCAGGCAAACGGGGCAGGTGGAGGCGGGGCTCGGCGGCGGCTGAGGGTTTCGGCACTTGAGCCCGGCTGCCACGATGAGAGTGTCGGGGTCGTCGGTGTAACGCTGCACCAGCAGGTCCACGTTCCACTTACAGTGAACCAGAAGGTGCTCGGCCCGGTCCAGGTCCAGACTCAGAGTCCCTGACACCTGAGGGGACAGAGAGAGACAAGGTCACCTGACTGCCGTCTCTCTGTGTCGTTTTGCTTCCCTGAGGTCTTTCTGGGTCTATTTGTGGTCGTCTGAAGTCTCTTTGTAGTCATTTTGTGTCTCTTTATAGTTGTTTGGTATCCCTTTGAGGTCTTTGTGCGTCTCTCTGTGGTGTTTTTGTGTTTCTTTGTGGTCAGTTTGTGTGTCTTTAGTCGTTTTGCATCTTCCTGTGGTCGTTTGTGTTTGTGTCCTTTGAGGTTTTGTTTGCAGACACTAGATTCAAACAAACTTTATTGACCGAACAGTCTGACCTGTTGGACAGTCCTCTGCATCAGCTGACGAACTTCCTCCTGCGTCATCGTCCGACCCATCGAGAACAGAACCGCGTCCAGAACGCCGTCCTCGAACCTCCGTGGTGCCGACATCAGACTGCAACACAAACACAAAGCTTTGTTCACACAGAGCTGGGGGCCGATAGTGTTTTATTCTCAACAAGTTGTGGTTTTTATTTTTTTTTATTAGATAAAATGAGACTGAACTGCTCCCCAGAGAGAAAATTCAACCAAAGTTTACATTTTAATTCACTGTTTAATTATTTAGTGAAACATAATAAACACATTAACTGTTTTTCCTTGTGAAACTGTTAATATTTTAACTTTAATTTTAAATCATTGAGTCAATCAGATCAGACTGCAAATGATTCCAGACAATTACATGTCAGTAACATAAAGTTTGATTTTATTTTGTTGTTTATTTCCACAACTATTGATAAAGGTTGAGATAATATGTTGCTCCTCTGCTTCCAAAGGCGGATGATAGCTGGAGTTTGAGAGCCACTGCCTGAAGCTGAGACACAAGTCTTCAGGGTGTAATGTTGTTTAACAGTTTGTTACTTTGGAAGATAGTCGCAATATTTTTGGTGATGGAATTAAATATAAATTCAATTGTTGTTTTTGTTATCTAATTCATACAGCTTGTCTTTTATTACTAAGTAATATGCAGATAAAACTTACAATCTTTACTACAAAATAAGGCAAACGGCAACAAGCAGGGTTCAAATTTAAATTTCTTCTTTATTTTCTCTTTGTAGGAAATTAAACATTTTACATTTTGGCTGTTTTGGAGGAATCACAGGACGTCAGAGTGTTTGATTCATTAACTACGTTGTGTATTTTGTTTTAATTTGGTCTGGGAAGTAAAACGAGTCACAAGCTGAGCAGCAGCCACAGGGGAGTCAAATGAAAACAAAGTGCAGCAACAAAAACTGAACTCAGATCTGACAGAACTGAAGCTAAAACTTATTTTACAGTTCAGTCTGTAATTTACCAATTGTTTTCTTTCAAGGAAATTCCTATTTTCCATACAATTAACACCAAATCACAGATCTTTCGAGGAAATTATAAGGAAATGACAGCCCCGTAAAATGAAGCCTTGACTGGTTTAAAACAAACCACAACTGACCAGAACACAATGACTAAATGCTGACTGTGAAATCTAAAAATTAAACAACATTGTTGGTTACAGGGTTAAAACATGAGGAAAAACAGTGGTACAGCCCTTTAAAAACACCATGGAAACAGGGGAACGGATGGACACGAGGGCAATGATGATGAAGACTTAATCATTACAAGGTTTTATGACTGAGAGACAAACCGGAAACTGCTGTTAGTAGAAAACAAGCTTCTTCTTCTGCCTGAAGAACTACAGTTAAAGAACACGAACAGAGTTGTTGTAAGGTCAGAGGTCACGCTCACACCTGATGTCGGCCCTGCTGTCGTTGGCGTCCTTCCTGATCTCGGCCCGGCTGAAGGAGAACTGGGCCTGGCCTTTCTGCGGTGTGGACGGGTCCTCGGGCAGGAACTCCACGATGTGCGGGTTGTCCTCGTTGCGTCGGACGCAACCTTTGCTGATGACATGCATGATGCAGGACAGCACGTCGCTGGTGCTGCAGCTGAAACGCCCCGCGCCCGGAGAGCGAGAGGCTTCCTGTTTCTGACACGAGTCCAGAACCTGGAGGGGACCAGAGACATGTTAAAGTCTCACCAGCAGTGGAGATAAACATGTGAGGGTGGCGCTAGAGGAAAGACTGATGGGACATTTTGAGCCTCAGTAATGTAAAAAAAAAAAAAAACAGGTTATATAGCTTTGGAACTACAGTTCCCATGATGCTTTGGGGCTGTAAAGTTAGTAAGCTGTGTTCTTTCTCCTGTATCAGTGTCCCTGTAGTCAGGTGTTTCCATCACAGAATGAACCAGCAGACAGCAGCTCTTGTCTGCACCAGATCTCTCTTTGTCCAGAGTTAGCAGAAACACCAACATGTGAGGGGATAAAATCATGTTCCCATGTGTCTGCATGCGTGTGCTCCCTGTGACCTCTGACCTTGAAGACCAGGTTGTCGATGTGCATCTCTTTCTCCTGCTTCATGATGTGGACGATCAGACAGTAGATGTAGTTTCTCTTCCTCTCCAGCGTGCCGGCGGCGTCCTCGTCCACGTTCAGGTACGTCTGTCTGGGCAGCAGCTGGACAGATGTGGGGACGCCCTCCAGACTGCGAGACGCCACCTGCTGGTCCAACCTCAACACACCTGAGAGCAGACAGAGGGCGGGTGAGTCAGAGAGGAGGAGGAGGAGGAGGAGGAGGAGGAGGAGGAGGAGGACGAAGAGGAGAAAGAGGAGGACGAAGAAGGAAGAGGAGGAGGAGGAAGAGGAGGAGGGACAGCGGTGTGTTGGGGGGTTCTGAGTGACTAACCCTGGCTGGGCTCGTTGGGCTGGGTGCAGGTCAGTGGTCCGCCCTCGCTGATGAGCGGCAGCAGAGCGTGCAGCAGGACGGCGGCCGACAGGCCGGTCGCCTGCAGCAGAGCGTCCACTCGAACCTCCTGCAGAGACGCACAGAGAGCCGACGGTCAGTGAACGCATCAGGTCAGTGAAGGCATCAGGGGAATCACAGAGTGGGAAGTCTGAGCTGAAAAGACTTTAATTTTGAAAAGATCCCAGCTTGATAGGTGTGGTGGTGATGATGATGATGATGATGATGATGATGATGATGATGATGATGATGATGATGATGATGATGATGATGATGAGTGAGGCCTCAGAGTGCTGTGCGTGTGTGTGCGCGTCTGTGTGTGTGTCTATAGTGTGTGTGTGTGTGTCTATAGTGTGTGTGTGTCTCACCTCGTGGCTGTTGAACTGCAGCAGGATGAACATCTGCAGTGTAGAGACGTGAAGCGTCCAGCAGCCGAACTGCAGCTCAGCGTGACCGAGCCACGTCCACTGCAGCCGGCGAGGCTTCGAGTGACTCAGACCGTACATGGACTGACCTGACGGACGGACGGACACACACACACACACACACACACACACACACACAGGTTACTGACTGTGGGTGTAGAACTGGGTGAACTGGTTACTGACTGTGGGTGTGAACTGGTTACTGACTGTGGGTGTAGAACTGGGTGAACTGGTTCAGGTAGGAGCAGAGTTCTGCTGGAAAATGTTTTGCAGGTTCGTCCAGGAAGCAGAGCGAGGAGACGGCCCAGCAGCGTGGAGACAGAACCAGAACCTGGACCTCCGCCTCCTCGTCTGACTCCGCCCACTCCTCCTCCATCATCTACAGCAACAGCAGAAGGACAAACTGCATCAAACATTTAAAGCACAATTCATGCATATTTAAAAATTTCCACTTGGGAACAAATCAGGTTAAAGATCAAGTCTAGATAATTATTATCATTATGTTTGTTGTGACACAAAACACAACAATTCAGTATTTGAAAAAACAAAAACAGAGACAACAGGAGAGCGAACGCAGCATGACCATGCTACATGTATCACTCACTGTCTGTGTATTTAATTTTGCTCACAATGTTTGTGTGTATTAAAAGCAAAACTTTTCCAGGACTTAATTTCCAGCTGAAGTCTGAGTTTCTTATGACTAACTGATGCAGAGGAAACATGCAAAAACCTGACAGGTTCAGAGCTTCAGCCCACGATCACACTTTCCACACTGACTCTAAACTAAAATAACCCTGAGACGGTTTTGTGGGTTTCTGCTGACCTGGTCATGCTCCTGCAGGCAGCGGTCCAGCTGCTGCAGGCGGTACAGGTGAAATTCCTGCTGCAGCTCGGCCGACTCGCTCAGGTTCTTCAACATCTGCTGAGGGAAGCGACTCGGGAAGCAGCTGCCGATCTGATCGATCACGGCAGTCTCCAACCACACGTTCCCCTGAGCCAGCAGCCGGTCGCCCAGGTAGTACCTGCAGAGAGCGAGGGAGTAACATTCAGAAACTCTGCCATCGGCTGAAAGACTGCAGCCGTGTTGCTGTCGTGGCCTCGGACCTGTAGAAGTGTTCGAAGGTGTTGGCGAGCTCCAGGCCTGACAGGAAGAGCATCGGCTCCAGAAACTGCTGCAGCCGCTCCAGAGTCTCCACGCTGCCGCACGCCACTCCGCTGGCCTGGATCATCTGGTCGATGTACTGAGCGAAACGCTCACTCACCTGCACAACGCAACATCATCATCACATCGTAAACCTAACTTTGGTTATTCGATTCATCTTTTGTCTATAACATTTCAGAAAAATCTTTCCTAAACTTATGTGGCGTCTTCATATCGCTAGTTTTTACTAGTGAGCAGATTCTTAAACCAGAGTTAAGGACACTGGAGCCTGTCAGGACATACATGCATGGCTCTGAGGATGGAGAGCTGCAGCAGGGCGGCGGAGAAGCCGTGTCGGAGGGCGAGGACGAAGGCTGTCTGCTGTCCGAACAGCTCCTCCATGGCGTTCTTCAGCCGCAGGTACAGAGTCCGGTAACGCTCCACAAAGTCTGGCAGACTGCAGCTCGACTCCAGAAACTTCTTCACCTGAGGGGGAAGAGGTCACGTTTACGTTTCACCAAAATCATCAGGATTCATCCTCTACAGACCAGAAACATCTGAACCAAATCTGGTGACGGTCCTGAGAGATTTAGGTGTAAAACCAATGGAACCAACATCATTCAGCTATGCATCAAAAATATTTGATGATAAATTTAACAATTTAGAAGTAAACTCCTGAAACAGTATAACCTGAAAAGGTGTTTAAGGTGACGGTGTCTCACCTGGCGCTGCACCACTCCCTGCCAACAGAGGGCGATGCCTGCAATGCTGCTGCTGCTCTTCACTTTGGGCTTGGCGGAGGAGGATGAAGAGGAAGAAGAGGCCGCGGCGGTGTCTTTGTTTTTACCCTCTTTACCGTCTGGAAGACAAATTTAAAAAGGTTGACTTTCTGAATGAGGTTAGTCGATTGATAAATGTAATCAGAAAAATGACTGAAATGATAACTGCAGCCAGAAACGTAAAGATAAAGCAGTGCCTCTGTTCTGTCCTTCTTTTCCATCTGAAAAGAAACCACATCAGTGTCATGACTAAATGGGAACAGGAAGTCTGCAGTAAAAATAAGAGCAGTCCAAACTGAAAGAAAAGATGGAGTGTGAACTCATCCTAATGACTTCAGGTTTGTTTGAAGGAAGCTGAATGTTTCAGTCAGTTCAGACGAGGAGGAGGAAGTGCCGCTGACGCCCCCTGCTGGAGGTGTTTCACTCAAACATCTTTTCAGTGTCAGGGTGGAAATCATCCGCAGCCTGATGTTTGATCTGAACGAGTGTTTGGACTGAGTGCAAAGACTTGAGATGGCTTATTCGTCTGGATCCTGCCTCTCTAGTGTAAATATCTGCTGCTTTTCTTGGTCTTCTATGGTTGTGCTGCATGTTGAAGGGCAGCTTTGGTGATATTCTATATTTCTCTTGATGTTCAGACTCAAAGCAGCAGTGAATCGTCTACTAACAAGTGTTGGATCACCACAGAGGTTTCTTCTTTTAGTATTAAAAACTCATCAGTGAGCCTTTCTGTTGATCTGGGTCACATGTTCCTTCATCAGCATGAATACACACACAAACACACACACACACACACACACACACACCCCGTCCTGCTGCCCCAAACACTCACTACAGCACCACATGTGGAATCATCCCCCCCGCTGGAAATAGTCCCCAACAAGTCCTCCTGTTTGAAAAACTACAGCGAGCAGCTGCTTTAGGAAATTACCGAGACTTGTTTAACATGAAACGATATATTGGTGAGTAGTTTTTACAATACAACTTTATTAATCCACCAGGGCAATCCAATTAAGATTTACGTATTCTGTAGGAACCAATGGGCTCGGAGCTGGGAGCCACACACAGGAAGTCTCTTTTCACCGTCCTGTGATGGGATCTTTTTGAAAATCCAAATATAGAACAACACCAAAGTTAAACTCCTCTGTTGACAGTTGTGGTGGTCAGACAGCAGAGGGCGACGTGGCGACTTCCTGTCCTCATTTGGACAAATGAAATGTCAGAGCAGGGTGTAAACAAACAAAATGCAGCAGACTGGCCTCTAAACTCAGCTGTTACTTACTCTTCAGCTCCTTGCTTCGGTTGAGACCTTCTGAAAACAAAAAACACTCTTTAAACATGGAGGACGACTGGAAACATTCATCCTCAACACTTTTTAATGTTGCAGCTAGTATTATTATTATTTACTGGCTTTTATTGAATCTTAAACTGTGGCAGTGGAGCAACACCGTCATACTCAGCCAACACTTCCTTCACATTCTTCTTTCTTTCTCAGTGCAAGTGAACCTCGAAGCACGAAGGATCAGGGAACGTTGCTGTTACACGGTCTACATTGAACATTAGGACTCTTTAGCCTCTATCTTTACTTCTTTTTATGTGCTTTTTAGTTATTTTTACTTGTAGTTAATGTGTTTCTTCTTGTTTTTAACAACAACATTCCTTCTTGGTTTCCTGTTTGAAGTTTAGATCCTGAAGTTGGTCAGAGTCAGTCGATGTTTTCTAAACACTAACTGACTCTGAGACTTTATTGATCCCAGCATGTTTAAGGATAATCCTAGTTATCTACAACTTCGCTGTTATTTTGGCTGATAACATGTTGTCTTTAGTGATGTCACTGTGATGTCACATCTCAGACATTAAAGTTACTGATAGAAATGATGAAGACTACCAAAATAAGTTGAGTTGTGTGAAAGTGGACGATGAGACTCACTTGACTTGACGGGCGGTTTGAGCTCCTCGCTGTCTGGTCGGCTCGTGTCTACGTGGACCAGCAGGTGTGTGAGGCGTCTCACTCTGGAGTTAAAGATGGCTGCCCGGCTTTTACAGCGGCGGGCCGACTCAGCGTTATCCAGGTACTCACTGAGCAGCCAGGACAGAGGGCTGGACACCGAGGATTCTGGGTAAAAACAGAGGGACCAGAGAGAGTATACCCTTGCACCTTGCACTACTTGTCTGTAATTGTCTGTACTTGTTACGCACCAATACACCACAGCAAATTCCTTGTATGTGAAAACCTACTTGGCAGTAAACCTGATTCTGATTCTGAGAGGGACTCAGAGAGTGTGTGAGCTTGTGTTGCTATCGTAGTGAGGACCACTTTGAGTTGTAAACCATCATAGTGAGGACATATTGGCACGGTGTGATGCTGCGTACGTGTGTGTGTCTGTGTGTCTGTGTGTGTGTGTGTACCTGATACTGTGATGCTATGGACGATGGGAGTGATCAGAGCCTCCCAGCAGGTTCGGCCCAGAGCCTCAGCCGCCTCGGCGTCCGGCAGGAAACGATCCGCAAACATTTGCTCGTGTCTCAGAGCGCTGTTGAGTCTGAATACACACACACACACGCACGCACGCACACACACACACACACACACACACACACACAGTGTATTAACAGTATCAGTGCAGTCACAGCAGCAGTATTAACAGTATCACTGCAGTATTTACTTGTTGAAGAGCTGCAGCAGCTGCGTCTTGTCCTCCATCACCTCCTGACACCAGGTGTGGGCCTTGGTGCTGTAGAACAGGTAGGTCCGACAGCACAGCTGCTCCTTAAACACCGGCCAGAACGTCGGCTTCGGACCCAGAACCTCAAAACCGTGGACCCGAGTGTCGATACCACCCTGTCAGAGAGGAGGGGGGTCAGGAGATATATGTAGATCAGGATGTGACACACAGAAACACAGTGGAGCTCAGAGTCTGACCTGCTGACATCTCTTGACCCTGATCTGGATGATGGGCCAGAACCTGGTCATGTTCTCCAGGAGAACCACCCGACTGGCCGACGGAGTCACGTTCACCTGCACACACAAACACACCAGGACCGGTTGGATTAATCTCTCTCTCTCTCTCTCTCTCTCTCTCTCTCTCAGACCTCCAGACAACAGCCCAACCGGGTCTGTGACACGATGGAGGACACTCACCGTGTTCAGTTCGGTGTTGATGTTGGTGGGCTCGTCTCCTCCCAGAACCAGGACCCGGGCCGGCATGTAGCTCGAATCCTCACTGGCCACCAGGATGGCCAGTTGTCTACACACACACACACACACACACTAATATTAGTCTTTTTATATTGCTGTTGCATTAACGATGTTAATTGTCATTAGTGGACTCGTGATCTGTGTGTCTGAACTAGTCTCCAGCAGTGTGTCCAGTCCAGGCCGGAGCAGGTGTTGCAGGTACAGTTGGGGTGTGGTAGTAGTACCGTCACTAACAGTATCAGTAGTATAAACAGTATCTTGTACCTGATGACGACTCCTTTGTGCATGTAGATGTTGATGAAGTGTGAGCCGGTGCAGCCGTTGGACTCCCAGTAGGTTTTGGGGTTCTTGTCGGTCAGTTTGTTAGCACGATGGTGATTGGACGAAACCTCCACCTTCTCCCAGCACTTATCCTCCTTCAGCTCCACACTGGAACCTGAACACAGCACCAGTTACACCAGTTTAGGTCTCACAAACAGAAAAATAAACCACATCTCATGTGATAGACACAGACCTTGGCAGAGATTCCTTAGGAACACATCAAAGAAGGGGATGTTGATTGGCTGATGGCTGCGACGATGCTCCTCAATCTGACCCAACACCATCTGACGGGAAACAGGAAGTACACCAGGTCTGATTCTTATACTTTTTAATCAAGTAACTCGAAGCACCTTCACCTTAACTATGGTGGACCTAGTAAGGGTGCGGTACCCTGTTTGACCACACAGGTTGGCTGACATTCACCAGCAGTTACAATGCAGAGAGGCGCTGTTTCACCCACCATCAAACATGGGGACAAGGTTTCTGCTGCTCGGTTCACCAAATCAAATTTCTTTTTTTATTTTTATTTAATATCAGTCAAAGAATGACAGAATACCAGTAGAAACAATAATGCCTACAACCATTTAATACATGTATTGACATTATTTATTTTTTTATTGACAAAATCACACTGCAGTCAGCACTTCCCAGCCACATATAACAATAATTCCTTGTAATATAATTAATCAATTAACATGACCTGAACCAGATAAGCAGCAGAAAATGGACAGATAGATTAACCAAACATAAACACCTGCTGCCAACTAGGATCTTTTTTGAGGAAACTGAATTCAAGGCTTTTTAAGACCTGCAGACACTCTGTTGAGAAGATGTGGCCACAACAACAAAAGAAGAAAAAGATGGAATCTTTTGATTAAATTGACAGCTATAGCAGGTGTGATCATAAAGGATTATCAGTGAGTGCAGACAAACTGACTTTTATTTCAGCGGTTTGTAAAACTAATAAAACGTTTAGCTGTGAAATTTGTGATCAACTGGTCAAAGACGCAGTTTACAGACTAAATGTGTGTTTTTGCTTCGTGTTCAAAATGATTCTACTGTTGCACTGATAGACGTCAGTACTGTGTCCTCATCGAGCAGGAGGGGTTAAACACCTGAGCTTGAATCCGTACCTGGATACATCCTGCGAGGACGCTGGTGGTCATCTTCTTGTAGAGGCTGGCGTACTTCTCACAGTCAGTGATGAGGTCTCGGAGCTCGGTGACCAGCAGCAGGTTGGTGCTGTGTTTGTCCAGGGCTTTCACCAGAGCCTCTTTAGTCCCCAGGCGACACATCACCACCGCGTAGTCTTTGTTCAGAGACGCCAGCCGATACAGGAAGCGGATGAACAGCTGGACCACCTAAAAAAACAATCACAGAAGGTTAATGTACATCAGCAGGTGGGTTTGTTCCACCTGCTCCTGGTCTGTACTGACCTCTCTGTCATTGATAAAGGCCGCCATGGAGGACAGGCAGGGCTCGATGCTCTCATGCCACGGCAGCTCGTCCTCCTGGTAGTTGTCCAGGAACTTGTTCAGGATTCTGCAGGAACAAACAGCCAATCAGATGAGCTCCACAACAACAACAACAACAACAACAACAACAACAACATCACAGGTTGTGGTTGGTCAGCACCTGAGGATGGAGAGCTGGACGGCCCGGTCGGCTCGGTGCTGCTCCAGCAGCCGAACCAGATCCTGATAAGTGTCACGACTGTGAGTCACCTGAACAAACAATGACAATCAATATTTAAGACACTAATCAATAGGCGATCTGCAGGTGAGATTCGGTTGGTAGGATGAGTTTCCACTTTGTCACATGAGAAGAAATGACATGAATGACTTGACTACTTTGTGGTTCTAATAATTTTGGGTGTACCTGACTGCGTTCCTCCTCCAGCTGCGAGGTGTCGTCACACAGCAGCTGCTCCAGAGTCTGGATCACCTCTTTAGTGGCCGTCAGTTCCTTCAGACTCACCACCAACATCTGCAGCTCTGTGTCCTTAAAGTCCAGCTGCTCATGACACTCTGACCGCAAACAGGAAACACACACACGATTAAAACGATTAACACACTCCACCTGCTGAGCCACAGCCAAAAAAAACACAGCACTCAGAACAACATGTCCCATATATTAGGAGTGAGGAGGTTCTTGTGGTCGTGTGACGTTGAGAGTCCTCAGCAGTACCTTTGCTCTCCAGCTTGTGCACCATTGAGATGTGGTTGAGGGCGATGATGGCCAGCATGGTCTCAGCTCGGGACAGAGTCAGACACTTCTTGAGGACGGAAGTGACGTCAGACGCCACCAGCTGCTCAGCCAGGCTCTTATGGTTGGAGATGAGCATGATGATGACCAGCAGGCCGTTATGCACCGACAGGCTGCAGCTGCACAGACCATCAATGATCAGAATCAGACCATCAGAGAGAGGAAAGCCTGAACAAGCAGCAGGCACTTACCCTTTAGTCTTGAGCATGAGGTCGATGGCGGCGGGGACTGCTCCCAGCAGGCCTTTGGAGCCTTCGGGCGTGGCCGAGCCAATGCTGGCGAAGATCTCCAACATCATCTGAGTGCCGGACTCAGAGAGAGGGAGGCTGCTGCCGACGCTGCGGAGGTCGTGTTTACTGGCTCCAGTGATCACCTTCAGGGTCTGACAGGAAGACAAACGGCAGCAGCACAGGTTACATGATGTGGACAGTTCAGACTATATACAGATTACATGACAAACAGTTTTCTGAGGTTTCATTTAAACAATAATACCTAAAAAGATACCTGAGTTTCAGCACTGATACTAAATCAATACTATGTTTGAAAAATATAAACCAAAAGGTGCAGATTTTAGCTTCTTCTTTTTTGAAAGACTGTATCATTATCTTGCTTCTCCTGCAGTGAAGATCCGTTTAATTAACGTCTTGTATCAGGATGATGATTCTGTTTTTTTTAAAACTAAATCAATTTCAAAAAGGCTGAAGTTGATATTCAATCATCTGTTGACCTGGTTTTCCTTCTTAAACTTTAATTTAAGTAAAACAATCTTGCATAAACATATACAGTATGTTGTGCATCATGTTTGGTGACTGGAGTTTAAAGCAGATTTCAGTGGATGTGCCTGAGTGCTTCTCACAGCGAGCGCCAGCTGCTGGACGTGAGTGACGGTGGAGAACTCCTGCATGCAGGACAGGACAGCTTTGACTCCCCCCTCGGTGGCGAAGGACACCCTCCACTCGTATTTCAGCATGAGGATGTGAGTGAGTCTCAGCGCACTGATCACCAGGTCTTTAGAGGACGAGCCCAGCAGCTCCACCAGCAGCTTCAGCACCTTGTCCCTGATGGAGGACAAACCAACACCACAGTAAATACTGTCTGATAATTATCCCATTATTCTCAGGAAACGTTCCACTCTCCCTTAGCTACCCACTGGCCCTGAGGCCTGTCTCTGCAGTGGCGTCTCACCGTATGGTCTGTGCCGAGTCGCTCCTCATGGAGTTCTTCTCCTGGGCCCCCTTCTCCTCCAGCAGCCTGGTCATGAAGAGGACAGCGGCCAGCTGCTGGGCTTGGTCTGAGCCTGACCCCCCCTTCTTCAGGATGTCCACCACCTCCCCGAGCTTCTCCAGCACCGTCTTCTTGCCCTGGACCCGCGGGTTGTTGAACACTGCAGGGAGGACAGGGCAGCCGGTTTAACAAAGTCACCATCTCAGCTGCATCACAGATGACAGAACCCACAGCACTTCTATCTGGTCTGACACAGTATATTTCCTGCACACCAGTGTTACTCCTGAAGTCGAGTTTACCACTAAATGTGACATCTGACATAAATGTGAGCTACATGAGGACAGAAACAACAAACAGCTGTATTATTATCATTACAACATAAATGTTTGGTAGAAGCATATATTGATTAAAGCTACACAGGTCTAGAGGTCTGTGAAGTCTCAGAAAATAAATGCAATTTGAACAGGAACGTTGGTCAGAAAAATCACAATTAGATAGAAAATATTAAGAAGAAAACCATGAAAACATTTGTGTTTATAAAAATATCTGAATTTAAGGAGAGCGAGTGTTTTGTCAGAGTTGCTGATTTGACTGTAGAAAATTTCTTCCTATGAAGCCACAAAGGAAAAAGTTTTTTAATAATTTTATTTATATTTCTGTTCCCCTTAAGAGTTTTTGGTGGAAAGTTTGAGTTAATCAGCGTGAGGGACTGAACATGTCCACAAGGATACAGCGTGTCAGAGACCCTCAGCCTACAGCGCCCCCTTCAGGATGCCAGTTCCTGTCTCCCACCTTTCATCTTGTCCTCCAGGTCGTCGGGGTATTTGCTGTCGTCCTCTGAGGGCAGCTCGCTCTCCGTCTCCGGGCTGCCGCAGCCTGAATCGTCAGGAACTTCCTTCTTTGCTTTCTTAGAGACGGAGCCCATCGCTAAGGAAGAGGAGGCAGAGGCTGACGATGAAGAGGAGGAGCTCTGTCCTCCTCCTCCTCCTCCGCTGCTGGATGAACCCAGAGAGCTTTCAGCTGGAAGACAAACCACAGTCAGACTGGTCAACACTGCTTCATAGACTCAGAGATCTGTGTCTTTGTGTCCTCACCCAGCAGCTCTTCGTCCTCCAGACTTCCTCCTCCTCTCCTCAGGTAGTGTTTACAGAAGGCGTGAGAGCAGAGCAGGTCGCTGAGGCACGACGACGGCAGCTTCTGCTTCAGGTAGTGAAGCAGCTTCTTCGCCACGTCTCCGGGGACAGACAGACCCATCAGAGACGAGTCGTCCAGCTCCGCCTCCTGCAAGACAGGCAGACAAAGAGACAGAGAGAGAAACAGACAGAGAGACAGAGAGAGAGAGAGAGCGAGCGAGACAGAGAAACAGACAGAGACAGACAGACAGACAGACAGACAGACAGACAGAGAGAGAGAGAGAGAGAGAGAGAGAGAGAGAGAGAGAGAGAGAGAGAGAGAGAGAGAAACAAACAGACAGAGAGAGAGAGAGAAACAGACAGAGAGAGAGAGACAGAGACAAAGAGAGAGACAGACAGAGAGACAGAGAGAGAGAGAGAGACAAAGAGAGAAACAGACAGAGAGACAGAGAGAGAGAGAGAGCGAGCGAGACAGAGAAACAGACAGAGACAGACAGACAGACAGACAGACAGAGAGAGAGAGAGAGAGAGACAGAGAGAGAGAGACAGAGACAAAGAGAGAGAGAGACAGAGACAAAGAGAGAGAGAGACAGACAGACAGACACAGAGACAGAGAAACAGATGGAGAGACAGACAGAGAGAGAGAGAGACAGAGAGACAGAGAGACAGAGACAGAGTTTACAGTTTCACCAGTAATCTGATTCTTAAACATGATGTAAACCAGCAACCTGGTTTCTGTGATCCGGTTCAGGGATTACAGGGACCTGGTTTCTCCTGGAGAAAGAGGATTACTTGTATTCATGTAATCAACACGACAAAGACTTCAGTACTACTATGAATATGTGTCTGTATGTCTGCAGGTTCACTAAGTTCCATCTAAGACAGTTTAAGAGCTTGTGAGGCCTGGTTTCACTGAGGAAACTGAACTAAGTCTTCTTTAAAACCCTGGGAGCTGCAGAAACCCTGTGAGACGAAACAGGTGGAAGTGACTTTTTTACTGATAACTCGGATATTAACCACAGTTACGTTTTTCATGTTGGAAACTTTGGGAAGTGAGCGCCTCAGTTTCCCAGCATGCTCCTGGTTTCTGTTCTCCTCACCTGGTCGTCGAGGCTCTGCAGCAGGACGCTGTTGACCTCCTGCTGCTGTTTCGGCTCCAGTTTCTTGATGAAGAAGAGGATCTCCCACCACTCAGCCCGACTCAGAGACACCGGCTCCATCTGCAGACCCTCCGACAGGTACGGCAGCGAGTAGAGGCCCCCAGGGGGCTTAGAGAAGAACGTCTGACTCACTGAGGGAGCAGAAGAAGAAGAGCCATGTTCACCCATTGATGCAGCAGACACACAGGTGGATACTTCAGGAGTCTGCTCAGAGGTCAGAGCTTACCAGCGGTGAGTTTGAGTGTCTCTGTCAGCGACGACGCCTTCTCCTGCGTCTCCTTCTCAGCCTGACTGCTGCTGCCGCTGCCCAGGATCTCCACCATGTGCCAGTGGACCCAGTAAGTCCTGGACAGGGAGTTCCAGTACACCTGAACACAACACACAGACAGGGGGGTGCTCAAGGACAGTTCAGGGTCTGGAGAGTAAAACTGTTTATACACAATCTCAGCTCCTGCTGGAGGCGGCCATGTTGTCGTCCTTTGTATAAAGATTTTAAAACCCCTCGTCTTGTTTTCAGAAACAAACAGCAAATAAAGTTCACCTCATACCAACTATTTAAACTGTCAATCAGTTCGTGTCTGTGCCTCCCGTGTCTGTGCTTCCTCACCTGAACAGGTGGCGAGCCGTCGTTGCTGTAGCGAAACTCTCCTTCGTCTCCGGCGCTCACCTCCTCGTAGTCCTCCAGCATGCGGACCATCATGCCGCTCTTCAGGTTGTCCTGGACATATTCCACATAGGCTGAGCGGCTGGCGAAGTCGGAGCGCGTTTTGTATCCGTTTCCCGTCTTCTTCTTTGGTGGTGTGACGACAGGAGCGGCCACGGCAGAGGTGGTGGTGATGACGACAGGGGAGGCGCAGAACCGAGGCTGGAAGATGGACCTGAGGACGGGGCGGGACGCCTCCTCCCCCTGGTCTTCCCCGCAGGCCCCACCTCCTCCCTGGCAGTGGGTGGAGCCTTCGGGTGGCTGGCGGTTCCGGTCCCAGCCCATCACGCGGACCAGCTCTGAGATCAAGTTGGCCATGGCCATGGTGAAGTCGAACTCTCGCTGGACGCGCAGGTGCTCCGTCTGGTGGGCGGTGCTGGAGGAGGAGGCGGGGGAGGGGCTGGCGTCCTGTCTATCAGAGCTAGACTCCGCCCCCGCAGTGTTGAGTTTGTCCATCAGAGACGTGACGCACAGGTAACGCTTCACCAGGGAGAACAGCAGCTTCCCGGGAATCTGAGCAGATGGGACAAACATCAACAAAAACACAGAAACTGCAGTAAGAGTCATGGAGCTGAAAACTAGTTTTACAATTTAACATCTGTTCTAAAAGAGACAGGAAGTCAATGTTAACATGCTAAAATAAAACCTAACGTTCTGACTTTGGATGAAGTGGTGGAGTGAGGTGACCTGAATGAGGTCTTACAGGCTCAACTGGAACTACTTTCTACCAAAGAAGCATTCTGGAGTAACAGAGGCAGCGTTTCTACAACTAACAAGGATTTTCATTAGCAATTCATCAGCAGCATTATATTTATTTTGATAATTTTGTCTAAAACACGTCCGAAAAATCATTAGAAATTATGTCATTAGATCGCTCTGGTCTGAACAACAATACAACAAACTGTATTTAGTTGTTCATACATTCAGAATTGTAGAAAATGGAAATTTCAATGAATTTGGAAAAATACATCTAAAACCATCATGGACAGAAACCAACAGAGGGAAGAGAGGAGATCTGGGATTAGGGTGGACTGTCCCTTTAAGACCTGGTTTTAGGACTACGGTGAGACGGTTGGGAAGAACATGTTTATCTACCTGAGGCAGGTGGATCCCTTCGAAGGAGATGCCGTGTTCCTCTGAAGACGTGGTCTCAGCAAACAGCTCCAGCAGAGTGTAGCGGTTATCAAAGTCCATGTGCTGCTCGATGCCGTCCTGCTGACTGAGAGACAGCAACACGTAGGCCCGACTTCCTGCAGAGGGGACAGGGGACACAACATTAGAGACAGGGGGACACAGCGCCAGAGACAGTGGGACACAACTCCAGAGACACGTGGACACAAATCCAGAGACACACCAGAGACAGGTGGACACAACTCCAGAGACAGGAGACCCTCTGTCCTTAGAGCCTCGACTCGGATCAGGACAGGAAGTAGTAGTAGTCTGTAGTTGTCTGTGCTATGTTTGATGTAAGTTTATTTAAACGTGTGCTGTTTAACATCTTTAACAATACTGACTGAACACAATGTGGCCCATTACTGTGTTATTATGTACAGGCCTGAGAGTAATGAAGTGCTGAGGTCTGACACCCGTTACCTGATCACTCCAATCAACACTGTTGATCAAATACATACTGTATAATAAGTAAATACTTTGGTCCAATGTGCTGTGATCACGTCCTGCAGCGCCCCCTGCAGGAGCAGAGTTAAACAGCAGGAGCTGAGGACACAGACTGTTGACTCGTGCTGGTTCAGTGTCCTCAGACCGTTTCAAACCACGATGAAGCAGCAGTCCGAACTTCCTTCTGTGTGTGAGACCAGTGAAAAGCAGCGACATGTCACTCTGACAGCAGAAGCTGCTG
The DNA here is from genome assembly GCA_031216445.1 of Lateolabrax maculatus. Classification (NCBI taxonomy): domain Eukaryota; kingdom Metazoa; phylum Chordata; class Actinopteri; order Acropomatiformes; family Lateolabracidae; genus Lateolabrax; species Lateolabrax maculatus. The sequence goes on from CM062209.1 coordinate 415,747, forward strand.
AAGGTTTTACAGTCCGACAGCGTGTTGAGAGCACAAAGCTTCCTGTTGCACCGGTGATTCATCATACTGTTCAATTACTGTCTGTAAGCTCTGTTTAACATGTTGTTCTGCTGCAGCTGATGACATCACAACTCACGGCCGCAGGTTGTCATAGCAACACACCACGCTCATCTCAGCCCCCAGCACAGTCTGACAGGACAGAGCACGACTCGGCTAACGGACAGGTTTTTATCTGTGGTGCTGCATGTTAACAGACATCGTATACGTGTGACGCGTGTCTCATCTCTGGTATCCATGACAACAAACCGTCGGTCAGCGGAGTCTCAGAGCTGCAGGTCGTCCTCTCTCCACATCCACAGCAGACTCACCTGTCCCATGTTTGTCTGTGTTCACATTAAATATAAACCACTTTTCATGTTAAAGATTATAGTTTAAGTTTAATGATTATCTGTAAATCTGCAGAATTACTCTTCTCCTGGTCGCTAAAAAACCCAAAAGGAAAACAAAGCCTCCTTGGTCAGGGCGATGATGTTATTTCCTGATAAAGAAGAGACAGTCCTCGCCTCTGTCTGAGCCCGACAGACAGGTCCAGTTTGTCTCAGAACAACCAGTCGACACAACAGTCTCCACAGGTTTTTAACAGGAAGTTAACCAGGAAGTCTTGACCAGGTGTGTGAAGGTACATGTGTAGACAGGATGTTCAGTTTATTTCTCTCTGAAAAGCAAATCATATCTTTAAAATGATCTGATTGTCTAATTGGTGTGCATCTTCCCTATAGTTCACCTGGACAGCTTTGGGAGTGCTTCTTATGGACCACATGCAAACGTTTGAATGCTACATTTCTTAAGAATTATGACCAATGGGCACCATTTATCCATCCACCCATCTCCTACAGCCGCTTCTCCTTTGCAGGGATGCAGGGCGCTGCAGCTGATCCCAGCTGCCACTGGGTGAGAGGTGGGGAACACCTGGGCCAACACATAGAGACACCAAGGTTTACGCTTTTCAAAATAAATGACAACATACCGCCTGCCCTTCTTTTGTTTTGCGCAGGGTTTCCTGCAGTGTTCTCTGGTGCAGTCAAATATTTCTACACTTTTATGAAATATTATATTATTAATCAGAGCAGCGTGACATAATGTATGAGACACACTGGGAAAGGTGGAGACAAACAGCTCAGTCAGTGCTGGATACAAGTTTTACCCAACAGAGTCTTGTGTTTACAGTTGTACTGACAGTCAGTCACATCAAATCCGTTCAATCACACTGCCTTTCTCTGCCGTGCTGATATCCCATTGGCTTAAAAGTGTTTCAAATATCTGTCTCTGAAATGTGACATCCAGATTGTTTAATGAACTCTGGTGTGTTTGTGGTCTCCCAGAAACAGAGTCAGAGTGAGAGCTCTCTTCTGGTTTGATGTGTGTTGTGGATCTACGACGAAGCCTGCGTGTTCGTTTCCTCCCTGCAGCCCAGATGACTCATGGGAAAAACTCTCAGCTGCTCCTCGTCCAGGATTTTCTCCACATGTGACCCAAAAACCAGAAAACTCTGCCCGGCCCACAGCTGAGAGGAGCCAGACTCCAGGAAGAAGGAAATAACATGTTTTTTGGCATTATTTGAAATTTCAAAATTAGTTTTGGCTTCAGACATGTGACCCACCTTTGATAAACAGTCAAAGTACACAGTACAGTTTACTAACAGTATTTAACCACTTCCGTTACTTTCAGTCTCAACTTCTGGGGCAACGTGGACTCGACTACACACAAAGAAGTGGTGAGACGAATGAAAAAAAAAAGCTTGACAGAGAAAAAAACTGCTGAATCACGTTACAGACTTCCTGTACAAACACAACACGCGACGCAGAACGCCACTTCACACACAGCAAGTCGAAAAACAGACGTGTGAACATCACGTCAACTACAAATAAAGCGAAATAAAAATTAACCTCTGAAAACAAGAACTAAAAATAAGATCTAAATAATGTTAAAGAATTAACAGTTTTAATGTAATTAATAAGCAATAATACGTTCAATCTGCAGCATCACAAACTGTAGCTCCTGATTGGTCAAACAGCTTCTTCCACCAGCCAATGATGGCTCTTGCTTAGAAGCTGATTTAGCAGGATCCCCTGTCACAGTAATAAGCACCATCTTATATTTCAGTGACCGATTTACGGACTAAATTAATTTCCAATCCAGAGAGAGAGACGGAAAAACACGCAGGCTGAGATAACGGTAACACACAGTCAGTGGAAGGTAACAGTACATCAAGTACAGTACTTGAAAACACATCTGAGGTACTTGTACTTTATGTGAGTCTTTTCTTTTTATGAATATTGTATTTTACTGCATTTCTCTGACAGCTTTATGACATGTTAATATGATACGATGCAGAACTTTTGATGCTTGGTTCTTTTTGCTGATAATATTCTGTACTCTTGTTAAAGTAACAACCATTATGGTGAGAATTCATTTTACTGTATCTTGGGACTAAAAGAAGTATTTCAGGAGAGTGATTTTGTGCTTCAGTGAGTTAAATGGCTGAACTGTCCATTAGACTCTGAGGAGGACGCAGCACGACAGTTTCAGTACTTGTCTGTGTCACGTGAGACCAAACCTCTGTGCAGATTTAGTGTATTATTGCTGTTGATGGGACGACACTGAGTTAGGTCAAAGGTCAACAACAGAACAGGCTACTGGCCCTTTGGACCTGGTGGCCCAACCAAGCAGCAACTTCCGAGTCTGAAACTGAAGCCAATGCTGAAGGTCCTTAAACCTGCGTTCTCTCTAACAGCCAGCAGGGGGCGACTCCACTGGCTGCTAACAGAAGTCAGATTGTATAGAAGTCAATGAGAAAATGAGCCGACTTCTCACCTGAGTTATTACCCCAGGAAACATTTTCCTAATGAGTTTATGGTCTCAGTCGCTGGTTTCAAGTCTTCAGTCCAGCAGGATGTTCATTTAGTAAATGATGGTCCCGTTTAGAGGAAAATAGACAATAAAGCAGCGTATGCTTTAGGGCGGGGCTACTGCTTGATTGACAAGTCGTTACCACGGTGACCGCCAATCAGAATAGAGGCAGCACTACCCTCTCGTCAGACTAATGTCACAAAAGACCAAGATGGCGACGACCAAAATACCAAACTCAGGGGTTCAAAACGGGCCATTCACCAACCAACGGGAGACGTCTTTATACCGTCTGTGGGCCCAACGCACGACAGACAGACAGACAGACAGACAGACAAACAGATTGATTCCCTCCACACATTCATTTACTGCCCTGTGTGGACACGACCTTCATGCTGCCGTCCTGCAGCAGAGACGCTGCTCTGGGGGGTTCAATCCCAGCGGGACGTTAAACACGGGAAGGACCAACATGAGCAGCAAAGTTCTCACTTCATAACTGATGGACTGGAGATTATTCAGCAATGTTTATCATGATCGATTGATCGACTCATATTTGGCTCTGTGGTTCCAACTTGATGTTTTTCTTTGTCATATGATAGTGGACTCACTATTTTCCAACAGCATATTAATCAATACTGAAAATAATTGTTAGCTGAAGCCCTACTCTGATCGATATCTATTCATTACCCACAATGGATCCCTGATAAAGTACTTTTCAAGGCTGACAGCGGCAGGATTTCATTGGCTGGAAGGATCGTGTGAACGTACCTTCACCTGCAGCAGGTAACACGTCCTACCGTCCATCACGGCAAATCACCAGCCTCATGTGCAACTGCTTTGTGCTTCAGGTCAGAGACCTTAAATATTGATTATAAGCCAGGCAAAAATACGATGTTAGAGCCAGGCCAGTCCTTAAACATTAATTATCAGCCGATTCAGAGTCTGATCTGATGCTAAATGCTGATTAAATGTGTGTCTACTGTACAGACTAAATCTGACACCTGAAGTCAGTGCGTCAGTGCTGTTTCTATGGTTACCTGCAGTTTAACAACCCTTAAGCTCCGATTCAGAACGGAGATCAAACTGTTGATCAGAAGTACGTCTGGACACCCGCCGGCCAATCAGAGGGCAGTATTTTCCCTGGTGGAGTATAAATAAAGTTTGTGTCTACCTGCATCATGTGAGGCGAGTGCTCGCAGCATCTTCCCGGCGCTGCGTCTGGTCTGCGTCTCCTTGTTGCACAGCAGCTCCATCAGCAGGTTGAGGGCGCCCGTCTCCTTGAAGACGCCGACCAGTGAGCCGATGCCGGCGTAGGCGCTCAGCACGTGGATGGTGTGCGTGATGCTGATGGAGAAGTCGCTCTTCTTGGCCATCTGCTTCCTGGCTCGACGCACCAGGTTCTTCACGTCTTCCTTCATGTCTGACAGCTCCACTTCGTCGAAGGTGACGTCTGCAGGGAACTCGCCGCTGCTCCTCTGACCTCCGTCTGACGACTCGCCGCCCTGCAGCTGCTCCTGCTGCAGGGGGCGCTGTGTGTCCGTCTTCCTCTTCCCCAGCAGGGTGGGGCAGTTGGCGTAGACGTCCTCCGTAGACATCCACATCAGGATGTTCTCCGTTTTGCTTTCTCCTGACGTGGAGCTGCCGGACCCGCCAGACCCGGAACTGCCACCGCCTGTCCCGCTCGCCTCACAGGCTCCGCCCCCGGAGCTGGAGCCGTCGTCGATGGTGACGAGGCACCAGCGAATCAGGTACTCCGTCTGGCCTTCGTGGTTGCGACGTTGGCGGATCAGCTCCTCTGGGTACGCCTGCAGCCTCGGGCCGAGCTGGACCAGCAGGTTCCCATTGCGGCGTTCGCCCACCATGGTCACTGAGGAGACATCAGAGGCAGCAGGTGATCGGACGATCACAAAGGTGACGTTTAGACATTAACACATTTTATTTAAGTCTTCTGAGTTTAAACTACAGTTATGAAACATTTTGTGTCAGAAAGTAAAGAATATGAACGTGATTATTAGTTCTGAAACACTGAATCTGAGGCTTCCTGGTGTTCTGTTGATTAACTCCAGCATCTCCACTTCGATTCGTCCAACACTGTCAGCCAATAAATAAACACAGGCACCTTAAATGAGGCACAACCGTCTGGAGTCTGGAACATCCTAACAACCACCTAACAACCTCCTGACAACCTCCTGACAACCACCTAACAACCTCCTGACAACCACCTAACAACCTCCTGACAACCTCCTAACAACCTCCCTAGGATCACTAATTAACATTAACATTAATGCTAATGTTTGCCCTGGAAAACCATTTTACTACATCAACCTTTCATTGCCTTTTTTTCAACTGCCACTTCAACTGCTTTCAGTGCTCCAACTATCTCTCCCCCAAAACACATGATTAAGCTCCAAAATCTAAATCCTGTTACATTTAGACAGTTTCAAATATGTCCTCTCCGACTGTGGAAAGGAAAATGTTGTTAGTATGTAATAGAATATGTAAACATCCTTTGAAATGATTGATTAGCTATGGAGTGATTGAGCTGCAGTATTTAGCCGGATACAGAAACCCCGGGGGTCCCACGGTGAACAACAGCCCACAGAGACATAAGGCTCATTTTCGGTTTGCTTCCTCTCTCTTCGCCACGGCTTCTCCTTCCTGTGGAGGCTGGACATCACACGTGCTGCTGGGCGTGTTGTCTCCGGTCAGACCGCTTCCCCAGGGGTCCGTCTAATGACTGCTCACACTGACTGACCACCGACTCTGTGCTGCTCACCACGGAGCATGATCATGACATTCACACGCGTTTACTTTTTAAACACTAAATGAGCTATTACTGACATTACATGTATATTACTGATGTTCTGAGCCTGCTGACGGTGGACAAGTTACTTCATGTCAGTAAATAGCCGGATCCCAGACGGTCCCTGAAGGCAACAGACCGCCAGGCTAGCCACAGTTGCTAACGTTAGCCGTGGTTCCTATTCTGTGATTTAACTTCATGTTATCTGATAACTGCGCACTTTAACACAACAGCTGAACCTTTGTGTGGTTAGATGGCTGGTTAACTAGTTCACATAACCGACTTTGTCCGCTGGTTACCTCGGTACTGATGGCTGGCCATATGCACGCCGTACTGGCACCTTGCAGAGAACGTCACACCAAATTCCACATCTGAATCTGTGGATTTAAGGCCGCCTTTATAATGAGCCCAGATAAATTAAAGTTTGGACACAATTTAAGGTCATTATGCGATTCCATAGAACCTTCTGGTAAATTCGGTATGTACATACTTCAACAGTAGGCAAAACGTCGACTTCTATACTTCACTGTCAGTCTGTGTTCCGACGCTAACACTAACGTTATCTGGTGGCAAAAGTGTTGTAAAATGAGGAATTCTGTGTTGGATTAAGTGCTGTTTGATTGGCTATAAGTATGCCGAAACGATGAGTGTGTCCCGTTTACTCATGAAATCTCTCTAATACAGTGTTATGGTTTACATATTGTTGTTTTAGTAGAGTTGCGCTTAATTAGCTGGTTTTTGTAAAGCAGTTTGGTGCCTCATTCTGTCAGTCCGGCACGGCTCGGGGCTCAGTAACGAGCTTTACGGATGACAGCGCCGAGAAGCCGCGGCGGGCCTGTCCAGACATCCGCTCGGGTCAGGCAGGAAGGCGGCCGCGCTGACACACACTCCGGCCCGAGGACACGGCTCCACGTCAGGTGAGCTCTTACCTGCCGAGTCACCGACGCTACCCCTCGGTTCGGTCTTGCCCCTCACGCGCTGTTTTCTCTTCCGCCCTAACGTGTCGTTTCCCAGCCTGGTAACGTTTGTTTTACCGTTTTCCAGCGGAGCTCCGTGCTGTTGGATGCGCATTTGCGCACTGTGACAGGAGCAGCGCCAGCGGCGACTTCTTCTTCTACGGCTGCGGCTTATTTTTCTTCTTCGTTGTGTTTATTGTCGGTTAACAAACCCTCATGAAGTGAGCGTACAGCCGCCTGCTGTGTGGAGGAGAAGAGTCATTACATGAACACGAAACCAGCGCAATGCTGCTTGTTATAAACGAATGAATTAATACATAAATAATAATAATGACAATAATCTAATTATTAATAATCTAAACTACCGTGAGAAAAACTCTAAAACAACTTTTCGTCCTGAGATCCACAAATAAATGAATGATCTGATAAACCCTGAACAAAACAGCCAGTAACTGAAGGAGCAACAAAATCAGACCCAGAATACAAGCCAGGAGTCTGACCCGGAGCAGCATGAGGATCTGGTTTACCACAGATATGTTCTGCTCTTAGGAGCCCCTGAAGGCCTCACTGATGGGACTTTTTATTTTATTCAACTAGTTATAATCTTGTTTGGACAAGATAAAGAAATATGATCTTGTGGGACTTTGGGGGCTCTGCAGTGTTGAATCTTCAAAGTAAAACATTCTTTTCATAATTTCTTTGTATTTGGTCTCAGCTCAGCTGTTCTCACACCATCTGTTGATCTTCTACAGTCTTCAGAACAAGTCTCGGCCAGTTTCCAGAGGTCCAGTCCCATGGACCAGCTTTTCTGCTCCGCGGCTGCTCCTCAGTGCAGGACTACAGACATGAGATATGATAACATGATAACAGTGTATTAAAACAGTGCAAATGTGTTATTGTAATGGTATTTTTTTCTTCCAATGATTGTCTGTTTGTAACTGCAGCGAACACATACAGTCTTTAACTTCAAAACTATATCATAATATAAAAACATGTCACTGTTGAAAGAGTGTTCCAGTAAAAGTCCAGAAGTTTTCTCAGTTCAGTATTTTTATGCAGCCGAGCTGCATGGTGGTGTTTGGACTACATCAGAATCAGAATTGGGTTTATTGCCAAGTAGGTTTTCACATACAAGAAATTTGCCATGGTGTATTGGTGCGTAACAAGTACAGACAAGACAAGTAGTGCAAGGTGCAAGGGTATACATAAGTGTCGTATTTTAAAGTACTACAGTGCTAGTGCTAAGTAAGTATGATTTACAGTACAGAATATGAACAGAAATTTACTAAATATGTGCTATGTGTCTTTTGTAGAGGATAATGAATAATGAATAAAACTGAAACTGTGAGGAATGTGCAAAATATTGTTTGTGTACGGTTTAGTATAGACTAAAGTCCACGAGTGTGCGTTAATGTAACGCGTAGTGTCTGTTTGGGGGCGGGGGGGTTGGGGTCCATGTCAGTGGGGGTCCCGGGCCTTGTTGATCAGGCTGCAGACGGGAAGAAACTGTTCTTGGGAGGGGAGAGTCTCGAACAGTTTGTGTCCAGGGTGGGAGGGTCGGCCACAATCTTCCCTGCACGCCTCCGGGTCCTGGAGGTGTACAGGTCCTGGAGAGATGGTAGATTGCAGCCAATCACCCTCTCTGCGGAGCGAATGATACGCTGCAGTCTGCCATTGTCCTTGGCAGTAGCAGCAGCGTACCAGACGGTGATGAAGGAGGTGAGGATGGACTCGATGATGGCAGTGTAGAAGTGCACCATCATCGTCTTTAGCAGGTTGAATTTCTTCAGCTGCCGCAGAAAGTACATCCTCTGCTGTGCTTTCTTAGTAATGGAGCTGATGTTCAGCTCCCACTTCAGGTCCTGGGAGATGATGGAGCCCAGGACGGACTCCACAGTGTTGACTGGGGAGTCTCTCAGGGTGATGGGGGTGAGTGGGGCTGGGTTCTTTCTGTAGTCCACAACCATCTCCACTGTCTTGAGAGTGTTGAGCTCCAAGTTGTTCTGGCTGCACCAGGTCACCAGATGGTCAATCTCCCACCTGTAGGCAGACTCATCCCCACCAGAGATGAGCCCGATGAGGGTGGTGTCATCTGCAAACTTCAGGAGCTTGACAGACTGGTGGCTGGAGGTGCAGCTGTTGGTGTACAGGGAGAAGAGTAGAGGGGAAAGAACGCAGCCTTGAGGGGAACCGGTGCTGATTGTCCTGGAGTCAGAGACAAGTTTCCCCAGCTTCACCTGCTGCCTCCTGTCGGACAGGAAGTCTGTGATCCACCTGCAGGTGGAGTCAGGCACGCTCAGCTGGGAGAGTTTGTCCTGCAGCAACATGTTATTATATATATACGTTTCATGTTTGGGCTCACAAATAAAGTGAGTACTTTTATCTTTGACACTTGAACTACCTTTAGCTGATAATGCTTCACTTATTTTTACTTCATGAGGATTTTAAATGCAGGACTTTAACTTGTAACAGAGTATTCTGACATTGTGATATTTTTACTTAAGTAAATGTTTAGTATTGACTAGAAGTTATTGGCCATTATGATACAATTATTGCATAATAAGACAATATTAGCATTAAGTGGACATTTTAACAGACTTAATAAATGTACAAGTGAAAACAGACCGGATGAAGTGCTGAGTGGATCTGGTCTGTGACTCTCTGCCCATGTGGACCTGCAGTCTTCTCTCCTGAACAGCAGGGGACGCTGACGGACCAGAGTCCAGCAGTTTACAGGCGCTGGAGGCCTCTCCTGCAGCTCAGACACCAGATACATTTAACATTTACAACATGGAACTTCAAAAAGATCAACTTTTCATGAACTCTGTTGGATCTTAAATAGGATGCAGATACTTTTCTCATGTAGACAAACTGCAAGCATTAGTGCATCAGGGCTGTCCATATACTTTTGGCCTTGTTGAATATTTGCAGTTTTGCACTGTTTTGCATGTTGTTTGAAGCAGAGGGGGTTGAGTGGACCCCTATATGTCCCTTTGAGCTGTTTGTCTGTTTCTTTCTTCTGTAAATTGTTCTGTGTACATTTAAAACCAGAGTCACATTCTTCATGTGTTCACATAGTCGGTCAATGAAGCTGATTCTGATTCTGATGGTGAAAAGTTTCAATCTGCATCATGCATGAATCTCTGAAAACAACCAGGAAGTGCTGAGACCAGATGTAATGAAACAAAACAAAACAAAAGGCTGCAGTTTCCTTCAGAGGAGCTCTGAGGGGCTTTAGGACCATGTGGAGGAAATCTCTGCTATTCACACACACTCACACACACACACACACATACACACTCACACACACACACATACACACTCACACACAAATACACGCACTCACACTCACACACACACACTCACACACACACACATACACACACACTCACACACATACACACATACACACATATACACACTCACACACACAAACACTCTCTCTCTCTCTCCCTCCTTCACTCTCTCTCACTCTCACTCTCTCTCTCTCTCTCTCTCTCTCTCTCTCTCCCTCCCTCCTTCACTCTCTCTCACTCTCACTCTCTCTCTCTCTCTCTCTCTCTCTCTCTCTCCCTCCCTCACTCTCTCTCTCCCTCCCTCCTTCACTCTCTCTCTCTCTCTCTCTCTCTCCCTCCCTCACTCTCTCTCTCTCTCTCTCTCTCTCCCTCCCTCACTCTCTCTCTCCCTCCCTCCTTCACTCTCTCTCTCTCTCTCTCTCCCTCCCTCACTCTCACTCTCTCTCTCCCTCCCTCCTTCACTCACTCTCTCTCTCTCTCTCTCTCTCTCCCTCCCTCACTCTCTCTCTCCCTCCCTCCTTCACTCTCTCTCTCTCTCTCTCTCTCTCCCTCCCTCACTCTCTCTCTCTCTCTCTCTCTCTCCCTCCCTCACTCTCTCTCTCCCTCCCTCCTTCACTCTCTCTCTCTCTCTCTCTCCCTCCCTCACTCTCACTCTCTCTCTCCCTCCCTCCTTCACTCTCTCTCTCTCTCTCTCGCCCTCTCTCCTTCCCTCTCTCTCCCTCTCTCCTCCTCCTGCCCCTCCTCCTCCTCCTCTTCTTCTTCTTCATCTCTTCTCTGCAGGAGAACCATCCACCGACCAGACGGACACCTGCCTGCCCGCATTCCTCTCTTCTGCCTCGGCTCCCTCTGTCTTGGAGCACCGGACGATCACACCGGGACTCCATCTGCTCTGTACGCGGCTCGGAGCGCGCGGAGGGCGGCTGCAGGACGGAGGAGGGGTCGGTGTGAAGCCTGGATGGATGGATGGATGTCTCACCTTGGGAGGTGAGTATGTGCGCGCGTGCGTGCGTGTGTGTTTTGTCCTCTCGTGATCACAAGACATGTTTAGCATCACCGGGATGACGTCAGAGCCGGTGTCGGTATTCAGTTTTACAGCCGTGAAGAGATCTGACCACATCTCTGTTACCGTGCTGTAAACATGCGTGTGCACGTGTGTGAATGTGTTGTGGGGGGGGGGGCTCAGCTGGACCGTTAATGTTCATGGGTCATTTTGTTTTGGAGAATCTGAAGGTCGTTTTAGAGCTTTAACAATAGAAGAATATAACATGAACATCATAAATACATTTATATGATACTGACTGCAGGGATGTTAGGAAATATCACAAATACTACAATCAAACAGAACAACACCTTCACTATTATTCCATACAGAATTATTATATCAGATAAATAATTCGACTATTATAGGAATCAAGTAAAGAATTTGTGGAAGTGGAAAAATAAAGTACAACAAAATAAAATGTAGAAATACTATATATGCTACAGTAAAAGTACTAATACACACTGTAAATCCTGTGTTACAGTAAAAGTACTGAAGTGAAACTGTTCCTCAGTAAAAGTCTGTGAGTATAATCAGCAACATGTAGTTAAAGTATTTCCACAGTAAAATGTCCCTGTGCCTGTTGTACTATTATATATTCTATCATTAGATTATTATTCCTCATCATTCATGGAAAAGCAGGATTTTACTGTTGGAGCTCATTTTGAACTGTTTTGTATCGGACTGCAGCTGATGATTATTTTCATTCTGGATCCATCTGCTGATTATTTTCTCCATTGATCCATTGATCGTTTGCTTTGTAACAATAGTGAAAAGAAGAGAAATGGCGTCACGATGAGCCAGAGCCCAAAGTGACACCTTCACAATGCTTGTTGTGTCCAACCAACAGTCCAAAGCTCAACATTATTAAAACACATTCACATGATTCAAATCATTCAAAGGAAAAGCAGCAAATCTTCACATCTGAGAAGCTGCAGCCAGGAAATGATTTTACAGGAAAAATGAGTCCAACCATCATCACAAGAGTTCAGCTTCATGTTCTGTCAGTCCACTCACTGATTAATGACTGATGCTGTCAGCTGGACAAACTGTTGGAGTTTCATCAGGAACATCATTTAGAGAGAGAAGTAAAAAGTAGAATATTTACTGTGAGATGTAAAGTGAAGTAGCTCATAATTGTACTTGATTAAATGAACTCCACTGCTTCTCAGACACAGAATACTGCTGCTCTAATAGAACATTTCTAAACTAAAAATAAATGATAAAACTTTTATTTCCTGTCCCTTTTAATTGATATGTCATCTTTTCTAACAGAAGACTTCATAACATCTGAGCCTGCTCTTCATCATGAGAAAACAAGATCCATCATCATTTGTTTCCTTTAATAAAGTTGTTTCCTCTCAGAACACTTTTAGAAAATGTTCCATGTCCCCTTCACCTCCCAACATTTAGGTCATAAATCTGGAATATTTCTGTTACACCGAGTGAAACACTGTTCATCTGAGCGGAGTCCTTACTGTTGCTCTCAGTTTCCCTCCAAACAGAGTTCTCTGGAGAATAAGTTGTAAAACTGATAAAACATCTTTGTCAGTGTTTCGCTCCTTGTTGTGAATAATAATACATTTTATGTACGAAGTGAAAACGCACATAAACACAGCAGAGACGTACCTGTGCACACCTGAACTGACTCTGGATCTGTTTAATGAGCTCATTAGCCACAGTCTGACCTTCAGCCTCACAGCATGAACCAACACACACACACACACACACACACACACACACACACCTATACTTCCTCCTTATGAGGACCCTCCTTGAAATAATGCATTCCCAACTCACTTACCATAACCTTAACCTAAACTGGACACAACAAGCATTGTGCAGGTGTCACTTTGGGCTCTGGCTCATCGTGACGCCATTTCTCACTATTTTCACTATTTTTACAAAGCAAACGATCAATCAATTAATGGAGCAATTCTAACTTCAACCTTATAACCAAGTCTGAACCTTCAAACAGCCCTTTGACATTGTGAGGACTGGCCAAAATGTCATCACTTCTTAAAAATCATTCTGTTGATTAAAAACGTGTTCTGGTCCTCACTATGTAGGAAGTACAAGTATACATTCTGTCACACACGTTCACTGAAGCGTCTGATTGGATCCAGGATGCTGCTCAGCAGGTGAATTATCTCTCACACACACACACACACACAGTCATGTTTGCAAACACTCAGCTTGTGTGTGTGTCTATAAGTGTGTGAGTGTGAGTTTCCTGTTGGTGTGTTCAAGGACACTCTGACATCTGAGATCTGAGAGTCAGCTGCTTGAAATCATCAAATTCACATGATGCATTTAATAAACAAAACTGTTGACTTTCAGGATCTGTTCTGTGTCCCTGAACGCACCACAGAGGATCAGTTTTCAAACCATCTCTGCTGTGATCCAGATGTGTTTCATCTTCTTTTTAACTGCTCCAGTCCCACCGAATGACCTAATGAAGCACAGTGTCTCACTGCTGTCAGCTGTCTCAGTGTCATCAGCTCATTGGTGCATCATCTGTTTGGCTACCAGCTGATTCATAACACCCATTCATACTCATACAGGTAGAATTTGAATTTCAGCAAAAACCTTGTAGGTACCAACGGTAACTCAGGTGTAAGTCCTGTTCATCTGTTTTACTGTTTTCTGTTTCTCAGGACGGTTCAGCCTGCCATGCCTGACCTCTGACCTCTGACCCCTCTGAGAGACACCTCTGAGGAGGAGGAGTGAACAGCGGAACTCTTAGGAGGGATGGAGGGGGGAGAGGCTGAAACCTCCTCTGAACAGGGGAGAACTTCGCCAAGTGGAGGAGTAGGCGGGGGAGGGGGAGGAGGAGACATCTGCAGACAAAATGGCCTCATTAACACCCACAGGCTGGGGACAGAGCCTCGGGAGGCGCTGCTGTTGGTGTACTCAGCTCCTCAGTATCAGAGTCATGTGGTTGTGAATGCCCCCCCTCAGCAGGAGAGGAACAGTGGAAGAGGAGGTGGGGGTCCTCCTCAGCTCCTGAACCCCAGTGCTCTCCTCCCCCAGCAGGCGGTGACGGACCCCCGCTTCAGACCGCCCCCCAGCCTCCTCCTGTGCCCAGAGAGTGTCCTGCGGGCATGGGGGGAGGCCGGGGGAGGCGACTGCTGTGAGACCACCTTCATCGAGGAGCTCAGTCCTGACGCCTCCTCCTCCTCAGATGCTGCTGCCGCTTCCTCCACAAAGGAGGCGTTGCTGTTTGCTGACGGGAAGTTTCTGGAATTTTCTGGAGAGGAAACAAAGATTCACACACTGTCGTACGACATTGACGAGGATGACGACTTCCAGGAGCTTGAGGTGATGACTTCCTGTTTTATTTATGAAGGTTTCAGAGTGAAGAGAGAGAGTCATCGGCATACACAGAATGTGATCATCAGCATATAAAGAACACGATCATCAGCATATAAAGAACACGATCATCAGCATAAAGAACATGATCATCAACTTATAAAGAAGATGATCATCAGCATATAAAGAACGTGATCATCAGCATAAAGAACATGATCATCATTTATTCATCCCTCCATCCACGGAGGGACACCACAAAATAATGAATAAATTGGAGCTTAATGCATGATGTCCAATGCAGAAACATCCCAATACAATGACAGGCTGCCATGCAAGGTGCCAACCTGCTCATCAGGAGCAGTTAGAGGTTCAGTGTCTTGCTCAAGGACAACGGATTGAACGAGGAACCTTCCGATTACTAGACATTGCTCTACCTCTTGAGCCATGCCGCCAATCCCTAAATCATCCATCCATCCCTCCCTCCAGTTGTGAGTTTCAGCAGAATGAGATTAACTGAAGCTTTCTGAATGACACATTTGGCCGCCTAACAGCCAATCGCTTTAGAGACGATTAGCTGGAAAGGCTGTGATTTGGTCACTGTAAAGTCCGTCTTTAATCTACTCTGTCCCTCTAATACCGGGGGGGGGGGGGGGGGGAATTACTGAACGAGTGTGCAAACCTGCTTATACTTGCATACTAGTAATACTATACATAGTTTATCAGCATAGGTGAAATATACATGAATTATTATGATGGAAACCGTTAAAGTCAGTATCTATGCAGCCCCACTGAATATTATCAGAATAAGAGCTTTGTCAGAGTGACACTGATTCTGTGTTGAATCTGCTGAACAGACCGTGATATGACTGAAACACATGTATCTTCACATAATGTGTGTTTTTATGGATGAGGAGTTAAACAGTCCAAGGATGAAACAACACACAACAAAAACGTTTTACTTTACTTCTAACACAGTGAAATACAGACCAGTGAGCTTTAATACTAGTCCATCAAAATTAAAACATGTCACACTCTTTTCCACTACACCATGATTTACAATACATTTTACAAAATGCCATACCCAATGTGTTTCCCAAAACAGTATTATTTTATAAAGAGGTGATGATGACATAGGATCTGAATATTTCAGCCTGCATATGTCCATTAAGTATTCAGTGCTGTTTAAGTTAAGTACTCAAATACTCAAAAAAGTCCCTATTGTCCCACAATGCAATGCAATACACTGATTTCAGAATCAGAATCAGAATCAGGTTTATTGCCAAGTAGGTTTTCACATACAAGGAATTTGCTGTGGTGTATTGGTGCATAACAAGTACAGACAATTACAGACAAGTACAGACAAGTAGTGCAAGGTGCAAAGGTCAGTGTATGCATAAATATAGTAGTTCCTATACTGTAACAGCAAAAAAAACTATAACTAGTTACTAAAGCACTAAATGTAATGGAGTAAAAAGTATGTTGCGCAAAATCTAAATACTCAAGTATCTCAAATTTGTACTTAAATATGGTACTTGAGTGAATGTACTTAGTTACATTGCACCCCTGGTTGAGGCCATGCAGACACTAACTCAGGACTGAAAAAACATTTATTCTGTATTTATATCTCGTCATCTTTTCATTGAGGTTCTGAGCTTTAACAATTAAAATATACATTACTTGACAATGAGTAAATATAATATTTTCCTTAAAAAAACCCAGTAAACTCACCTGTGTGTGTGTGTGTGTGTTCATCAGAGTGATTACTCCAGCGAATCAGAGAGTGAGGATACCTTCCTGTTGATGCCTCCCAGAGATCACCTGGGCCTCAGTGTCTTCTCCATGCTCTGCTGCTTCTGGCCGCTCGGCATCGCCGCCTTCTACCTGTCACATGAGGTGAGGACACCCAACCTGACACACCTGACCTACACACCTGACTTAACCTGAAACACCTGGCCACCTGATGTAGTGTGTGTTACAGCTGATGCAGTGTGTGTTACTGTACATCAACTGTAACACACGCTGCATCAACTGTAACACACACTGCATCAACTGTAACACACGCTGCATCAACTGTAACACACATCAGCTGTAATACAGTATGGTGTGTACTGGTGTTAGTGAAGTGTGTGTGTGTGTGTGTTCAGACTGCAGATGATCCTTTCTGCTGCCGCAGTTTCTTCTTCTTCTCTTTCTGTTTCTGGAACATTAATATAAAGCTGCTCCTACACACACTGACACAATACACCTTATATAACTGACCTGCAGTCAGCCAGAGGAGGAGGATCAGTCAGTCTGTCTGTATCTGTCTGACTGGCCCGTAGATAATCTGCTGATATTCCAGAGTTAGTTTGCATTGTAGTGGGAGAAGAAAGGCTGGATATTGAATAAACTCTGGTTTGAAATGTAGTTATTTCTGAAACAATTAGCTTTTGAATTGTGAATTAATAGATAATGAATCAGTGACAGTTTTGATAATGATTCATAGTTTTTAGTTATTTCTTGAGTAAAAAAGACATCAAACATTCTTTGGTTTCAGCTCCTCCACTGTGATTTTTTAATTTAATATCTTCCTGAATTTAATCTGCACATTTGTAATGTTTCAAAGACACTTCAAGGAATAAACAGATGAAAAAACTGTTCAATTATCAGTGAAAATAATAGTTCCATCTTCATTTACAAAATGAAGAAGAAGAGTCATTAAATAATTTAATTGTTTACTGAACTATACTGCTTATCAACAGTTTTATTTAGTTCAGGCCAGAGCCGTTGTGTAACACTTTCTAGTTTTTGAAGGTTTGGGAAAATTTGGGTAAAATGTTTGTTGCTCGTGTGTCGCTCTCTGAACTCTTTGTAAAGGTTTTAAAGTGTTGAGTTGGAAATGGAGTTTTGTATTGTATGTGAAGACTCAGTGAGCAGGAATAATCAGGCTGAGAGGTTTCGTTGTTGTGTGGTGGTAGCTGAGCTGCTGCATGAGTTGTGGATGCGGTTTCCATGGAAACTCCACACTTACAGCTCTAACAGAAACAGGGCTGGTTGCCAGTGGCAACACTTCCCACTCTGAAATCCATCATTGAACAACAGAAAGCTCTGCAGCAGCAGCAGCAGGAGGAGGAGGAGGTGGAGGAGGGAGTCTGATAGTGCCAGAGAGAGGAGTTAAAGAGGAGAGGAGAGAATAGTTCACCACAAACAGTGAGAATCTTCTCTCCCCTTCCTGTCCTGCCAGCAGTGTAATCAAGTTCGAAATATAAACATAAAAAAGCTCAGTGTCTGGTGTTTCCAGCCTGTTGATCCCAGACAGGATAGATCTCGGTTTACAGAAACAGACTCTATTGGTGACGAGGACACATCAGAATATCTTTCTATTAATAGAAAAGGAAGAGAAACATGCAGAGAAAATAAGATAAAGCTTCTGATTCTGCGGCAGATATACCAGAATCCCTCCAAAATCCCAGAATCCCTCTTTATCATATAAAGTGACTGACAAAACAATAACATTAACAGCAATGGTACATAGGACACTTTACTGTCAGGACACTTTACTGTGAGATACTTTACTGTGAGATACTTTACTGTGAGATACTTTACTGTGAGATACTTTACTGTCAGGACACTTTACTGTGAGATACTTTACTGTGAGATACTTTACTGCCAGGACAGCAAAGTGTGCTGGTGGCAGACTGAAACAATCTGTTTTTGTTAAGCCAGTGTGGCCAATCTGACACACACACACACACACTGAGCTCTTTATGTAACTCTCTGGCTCCACACACTCTGCTCAGATCTACAAGGACGTTGTTCTTTATTCATCAGGAAGTGCGGGAGCGCCTCATTGTCCTCGACTGGACCAAGGAGGACAGGAGGCCCCGCCCCCGCCCAGTGTTGTGACGTCTGATTGGTCTGAAAGTGTAATCAAATCTTACTGGAATTGAGGCGGTGATTACAGCGGGCCATTTCCTACCAATGAGCTCGTTAATCACGTTTGCACAGTTAATTCAGCTCGTTAAGAGACTCACCTGAGAGGCCTGTTGAGGGATCAGTATTTACTGTCAGCACACAGAGGACCATCAGGTTACACCCACCAACACACTGACAACTCAGTGTTCATGTTAACCAGCAACTTCGAACACACCACCAGCCAATCACAGAAGAGCAGAAGCCTAACGGGAGTCTTAATGTGAGTGTAAAAGTCATGGTAGGACGATGATCTGATGATGTTCCTTCATCACCTCTGCTTTGATTTGTCTTAAACTCTGAATTCATTATGGTCCCTGGTCCCGGTTTTGATGACACTACAGAAGGGTTGTATTAAGACTCGTCCTTTAAAGTCCATTTCACATGTTTCTGATCTGTTCAGTGCAGCAGCAGAGAAACAGATCAGTGACAGATATTTATCGTAGGTCCTGGAAGCAGCCTGAGGTCTAAAACTAAACAGGATGTTTTGCTTCTTGATCGCATCAGCTTTATTAAAAACTGATTAAAGAGCCGAGTGACCGATGGGTCCTCTCTGATGTTCTTCCTCTGCTTTCTAATCTTGTTTCTTCTTCTTCTGTTGTGTTTCTGTGCTTTAACCACCACCAAACATACAACACAAACAGTCTTCTAGGATTTGTGAAGCAGCATAACTGCTGAGCTCAGAGTCGTTGGAGGAGTTCAAACTGATGTGGGTTTCAGGCTCAACCTGGACCCTGATCCTCAAATTCAGACCAACATCTCTTAAAAAAGCAGTTTTAATTGCATGAACAATTTTCAGAAAAGTGAGTTCTGCAGTTAAACATTTTATTGTTGTCAGGGGATTGAGTACGAGAGAGAGGCAGGAGGGACATTTCAGGTGTTTACTGAATATATATTTTCAGCTAACTCCGTCCTCTGTCCTCTGTTTCCTTTTCCACCTCCCCCTCTCCTCCCCCCTCCTCCAACAGACCAACAAGGCGGTGTCTAAAGGAGACTTCCACCTGGCGAGCTCCGGTTCGAGGCGGGCTCTCTTCCTGGCCGTGCTGTCAATCACCATTGGGACAGGTATCTATGTGGGCGTGGCCGTGGCGCTCATCGCCTACCTCTCCAAGAACCACCACTGGTAGCCCCATCGCCATGGAGAAAGAATGACCCATCAGACACCAGGGAAGTCTGTGGGATGTTCATCTTCACCTGGAATCCGATGGTGAGTTGGGGGACGACTTCCTGTTTGCAGCAGGCGGCGTCCGTTTGTCAGGTGATTCTGGAGTTTTGTTGAACTCGAACTTGAAACCTTTAAACCAATCAGATCACAGGATCTCTGTGAGGAATTGTGGGATTTATTAACAACAAAGAAGCTCCAACAGTTTGTTCTTCTGTCTCTGATGGATCACAGTTTGTTTCCACTGTGAATTTTTCTCATTATTTTTATTATTATTATTGTTATTTATTCATTTTGTTAATTAGTGACTTCAATCAGGTCAAATCTAATTAAATATTTCAAATTGTATTATTTGGTTCATAAAGATCTGAACTTTAACAAACAGGAATGTAAAGGAAGTATTTCTGCACACTGTTTACTACAACATGCTTTCGATAACTCTTCATTTAGCTTGGGACAGACAGAAATGTCCAACTATAAATAGTCTTTTAAATATTGTCATTGAACTCTGGAGTCTTCATTATTGATTCAATTCAAATTTAATGATCATTTTTTCCAAATTAACCTATTTAGAGCTGCAACGATTTAGTTTTATTTAAACCCGGACCACCTCCTCAATAATGGCTCCCCCCACAGAAAATAATGCTGACATGACCAAAGCTGGAAAAACATGTTCAGAGACTGAAAACAGGAAAATCACACTGGAAAAGAGCTTTAACACAACAGGATCCAACACAAAGATTGATACTGGATCACTGAAACACTGACACTGGATCATCGTACCACTGATAGATGATCACTGGACCACTGATAGTGGACTTTGGTCACAGACTGTATCGATTGTTTTGAACTTTTCTGTCTCGTCTGATAAAAGAGAAACTATTGTTGAACTGTTTCTTCTTTTCTCTGTACTTCTATTTTCTGCTCCAGTTTCTGTGGTTCTGTGTTTCTATGTTTCTGTGCAGGTTTTTATCATAAAACACAGCTGAGTGAATAATGTGCGTCACAGTCAGACCGGCCTCAGAAAATACCTGCAAGTCATTCTGTTGGTTTTAAAAGAACCGTAATGAACCACCTGTTTAATGTTGTTTCCTTCCTTCAGGAAAGACATTATGTTGTGACTCAACCTGCAGAGAGAAAATCCATCTCCTTCATTCCCTGAAACCAGTTTCTGAATCCATCGAGGCTGTGAAACCAAACAGAAAACTATTTGCAGGTATTACTGGGCGCTCCACGTCTGATCACAATCACCACTGTCAGACCCTGATCAAACAGCTCTTCAATACCCGCCTGGGACTACAGGGTGATCACAACAAACACTAACAACAGGTCAGGTGATCAGGTGGTGTTTGATCCGAGTCTGACCCAAGCCTAATGTTTACAGTCGGAGCTCTGACAGGAAGTTGGTTTAAACGCTCCCATCTCTCTCACCAACCGCAGTCACGTTTCCCAAAATCAGCCTGATGCTAAGCTAACGGTTGCTCTGCTGTTAGCCAACAGACAGGAGATGAGGACGATCCAAGTAGAAGCTTCGTGTCTGTCTGAACAGCCAATCAGGTTCTCTCTGTGTCCAGGCCAGCCAATAAATGTGGCTCCAAAGACGTCGTTTCCATGGAAACACAAGCTGCCAGCCAGCGAACTGTAGCTAACTGGCGATGCAGGTTAGAGGAATTGGCTATAACGGCTTTTTATGATCCTTTCTTACGTCTTTTCTTGGTCAGCAGTGATTATTTGACTCTTAACGTCAACAGAAAGGAGCGTTTCAGTCAATTCAAACTGTGAAAACTTGACTTA
The DNA here is from genome assembly GCA_031216445.1 of Lateolabrax maculatus. Classification (NCBI taxonomy): domain Eukaryota; kingdom Metazoa; phylum Chordata; class Actinopteri; order Acropomatiformes; family Lateolabracidae; genus Lateolabrax; species Lateolabrax maculatus. The sequence goes on from CM062209.1 coordinate 436,967, forward strand.
AGCTAAAACTAATAAAAATCTGATGACTTTTTACTAAAACTAAATCTGAATCAGGCACCAAAGTGACCTGTGGAGAGTTGCTGGATGTGATTGGTTGGTCTGGAGACTTTTGGAGTCACAGTTTGACTGAAAATTGGAGAATAAATCTGTGCTGTTTAAGGGAAACGGGAGCTCGGTCCTTATCTCACTCTCGGCAGCTTAACGTATAAATACTGGGCTAAAGGGCTGCACCACCATGAGTCAGGTTGTTGTAGAGATTCATACCTGCCGGGCTGCGATGTCACCCACACCTGTACACTGACTGAATGTGGTAACACCTGTGCTAAAGGGAAATGCCACCACACCACAGGGCGATACGTGATGTTTATCAGTGGAGCTTTCCTTCAAACTCACACTTTTGCAACATTCAGACATTTTGGTAAATCCTCCTGTTAGCTGTCTGTCAGATTATGGAGCCACAGGTCATATGATTAGAAAAAATATATGGATTTGTGTGGAACCTTGAGAGCAGGTGCAGGTGTGGTACAAACAACAGGAAGTGAGTTATTGTTGTTTGTCAGCAGGTGAAGCTGATGCAGAGACTCACAGCTCTGCAATTTGCAATTTCCATGAATGTAAGTTGACTGAGAGCTACACTCCTCAGTCCATCCAGCAGTATATATATCAGTTCTACCATGTGACCGCTGGTGTTCTGTGGAAGACAGATATCAGTTTCATCTCCGTGTGTCCAGGATAGCCTAGCTTAGCACAAAGACTGGAAGCAGGGGGAAACACACACACACACACACACACTTACCTCCCAGCTGCAAAACAAACAGAGCTGCTCTGTGATTGGTTGTTTTCCTTCTTTTTTAACAATCTCTGGACGTGGAGTGCTTGCTAATAAAACATAAATGTCGTATTTCCACGGAAGTGTTTGTGTTTGTGTGTAAAGGATAATTTTTTTCTTCAGCTCTCAGATCACATTCAGGAAATTTTCAGCAGCGTGGCTCTGTGGATGGAAATGTTGCTCTGATGGTCCACTTTGGTTCAGACTGAAATATCTCAATAACCGTTGGATGGATTGTGATCAAATGTGGTTCAGACGTTCATGTTCCCCTCAGGATGAACTGGAATAATGATCCTTTGACTTTTCCTCTAGCACCATCAACAGGGCGACATGTTAATACTTTGGTTTATTATTTGTTTTTTATGGACCAAATACCCTCAGAACCAGTGATGTGTTAGGGATCTCCAAAAGCCAGCAGGATTCATTTGGAGACCATGAATGTCAAACACAATAGGATTTTAGGACATTCATCAAGTAAATGTTAAGATATTTCACTACATCAGTGAAAACTTAAACATGATGATGACGTTGGATGAAAAGTCAGAGGATCAATGAAGTCATTATAATTAATCATGAGGATAACACGACTGTGTTCCATAGAGCCACACTCTTATTATATTAAATTAATATTTAAATGTATTTCTGAGCTCTGTTTTCAAAGCAGCAGCTGTTTCCTAAAAGCTGACGTCAACATTGGCCAATGAATTAAATGAAACGTTAATGAGCTCGGAGGGAACACGTGGTCATCAGGACGGACAGACGAACACGGAGTTGATCAGTGTTACACAAAGAAAACATATGTTTGTGTCAAATATGCTCCTCAAATTTCTTATTTTCTCTGTCTTACCTTCGCCTCCCTCTAGCTCTCTATTCTCCACCTCCAGCAGGGGATTCTGGGTAGTGTAGTCCTGTATATAAACCTCTCCGGAGCAGCTCTGTAGAATCCCAGGTTTCATTTATGAAGATCTGTTAATAGAAAGTGTTTGAATATTAAAACAGTTTCCAGCAGAGCAGCAGGATGTTTGTTCAGCTGCTCTCCATCAGCCGGACGACTGCTGACCTACACAACCCCCGTCACCATGGCAACAAGAGAGAAACAACAGCATCACACAACAACACAACAGAAGAGCAGTTTGTTTTCCTGCAGGTCACATGGTGGAAACAAAATATTCATGTGGAAACTCATGCTTTAATAAATTAAATACTTCAGTTTAGCTAAACCCACTTTGATGTACATATACATGCATACATTAAATACATACATACAAATACATGTACATACATTGAATACATACAGATAGTCCTGAAGTCAAGCTTCAAAATATTCCCTAAACTAGTTTATTAATCCAAATGGTTGATGGTTAACCAAATGGTTAATTAATCATCATCAATCAATCATCATGTGTATAATTATTTATTTATTTGTGCATACACATTTTTAATCAACACACAACGAATGAATACAAGCGTATGTTTTATTGATGCATGTGTATTTTTTATTGTGTGTAAGATTAATTATTCTAAAACATACCTTTTATTAATCCAAGCATATGGTTAATTAGTTAAAGCATATTCTTTATTAATCATGCATACTTTCGATTAACTGAGCACATGGTTTTGTTAATCCCTATGTACGTTATTAATCATGTATATTTTTCATGTATCAAGCATATGTTTATTTGTATTTATTTGTATTGTACGAGCCTACTTTTTATTAATCTGTGCATATTTTTTTATTGTCTTTATCCTTTATATTTCAAGTTTTTCGTTGATTAATCAGATTATAAATTTCATTAAACTGTGCATATTTTTTCAAATGTTTGATTAATTTCTAAATGTTTTTTATGCAGTTTGTTATCACATAAAAAATAAACAATAAACTATCATTCACACCTTTTATTTATATACTTTTTCATGCATATTTTTTATTAATTCTGAGTATCATCCTTGTGCACGTTTTTAACCCATACGAATATTATATATTATATTTTATTAATCCAAGAAATGCATACATGTATACATTTAAAGAGATTTGAGCAGAGGGTTTACAAATTGATGGATACCTTTTATTAATCATGTATGTTTTTAGGGGACAGTTTATTAAGCTGTGTACATTTCATACATTTGTGAATATTATTTATTAGTTCTGCATTAATAATGTTTATTTCCTGTCGAGTATTTGTTTTTCTTGTCAGGAGGCAGCTTCCCTGAATAAAAACCTGTAACTCCAAACTGTCACATCACAACTTTGACATCAGATGAAACAGAGGAGACAAAGTGAGTTTTGTCTCTCTGGAGACTGAGAAGGGTTCGAGGTTACTCAGGGTCACACAGCTCTGACTCACCGTCGTACTGAGCGCACTGAGTTTAGAGATAAAGATCTATATGTCATACATACAGCAGCTGTTACAGAGGCAGAGTTGGTGGGGGCTGATGGGTAATTAACCTGATGCATTGTGGTTGTTGTCGATCTGATTGGAAGGAGCAGCGATACAGATATACATATAACAGTATTGTTGTCTATATATCATTATGGGGACCTGAACTTTAACCTACAGACTGAGGACGTTTTAAAGTTTTAAAATAATGACATTAACCCTTTCCCTGCCTCACATCACTGACGGAGAGATGAGATTATATATGAAACACATTACAAAATACGACTGCTGTTGAAACACTTTATATATTTCATACTTCAATGCGGTGATGAATGAATAATATCTGTTTTGTATTACATGTTTTTTTTACGTAATCATTTTACATATATATCCAAAAAGTGACTATCAGTGACATGTTTTAAACCAAGCATCACTTAAATTTAACAGGTTAAACACTGACAGATGCACTTTAGACCATCTGAAAAGTTTTCAAACTGGCTTGCCTTGGGAGAGTTGCAGGGGGAGTGAGGAGGGAGAGACGTGAGGCAAAGCTACTGTGTCAGGTGATGAGGACAGGTGTATGCAGGAACAGGAAGTTAGTTATTGTAGTTTGTCTGCAGGTGGAGCTGCAGCAAAGACTCACAGCTCATGGAGAAGATTAAGACTGATTGATGTAGTTTGCGTAAAAAATCACACTCTTTCTCAGAGTCATAACTTTATTGTGAGGATGTCATTATAATCTAATGTCCATCATTAATAAATGTCCATGAATCTGCTTAAAAATCATAGAAAAAAAGATGCTCCTTATAAGTGCAGAACCTGCCTGAGACTCACCATGTTTTTAAGTTTCCTTCAGTATCAAAGAGACACTGAAGAACATAGTTTCAGACTTTGAAACCCTCTGGATTATCTAAGGCAGCCCTGAAGCATTGCTACAATAAATCAAATAAACCCTAAAGGAATCAACTTTATTATTTTATTACATTGGTCAATGATTTAGTTCAGATTTTGATCTGAACTGTTGCTCCTGCCATGACACCAGGAAGCTACAGCTCCTCAAGCAATTACACAGTAAATGTTAGTTGTTTCGTTTTTTGTGTTATGTACCACATTATTTTTCTCAGCCCGAGCTCTCGCCTCAGCATCGTGCTTTTCTTTTGTCAGTTTTAGCTCCAACTCCAACTTCTCCCCATCATATTTGGCTCTCACTTCGTCCAGCTCTCGCTTCCTCTTTTCCTCAGACTCTTTGAGGAGTCGTTGCTTCTCCTTTTCTATGTCTTCCTCTGCTTTCAGGTACATTTCTGTGGTATAGTGCGAGCCGCCGTTCTCGCTCATCATCTTCTCTATCTTATCTAGAAGTTGGCTGGTTTGTGACTGGTCTTTCGCCTCGTTGTTGAAGACGTGATAACGGCCCTTACATTTCTTAATGACGTCTGGCAGGTCTTTGCTCTTTGAAATAAACTCTTCTATGGTTTGTTTCTTCAGCCTGTCTCCATAAGTGAACAACACCATCATGTATTTAGCTGCGTCTTCACCAAAATGGTCTTGAATCATTTTGACTGTTTGTCTCTCCTCCTCTGTGAACCGGCCCAGCTGAAGAACCACGAGGAAGGCATGAGGCCCAGGAGAAGTCATACCGATGCACACCTTGATCCTCCTCCATATCTCTTCATTGGTTAAACTGGTATCAAACAGCCCTGGAGTGTCGATGACAGCGACCCTCCTCCCTCCAACCTTTCCTCTTTCTTTCTTGCATTCAGATGTCAGAGAACTGGCAGACAGTTCAGACTCAAAAGCTTCTCTGCCTAAGATGGTGTTTCCTGCTGAACTCTTCCCCGCCCCGGTCTTCCCAATCAGGACAATCCTCCACTCACTAGAACCTGCACACAAATATACACAGCACTTCACCTCAGTGTGGGAACTGATGGGATCTGAAGAAACACACAGAAGACATGAAGCTAAAACACGAACGTTATCCACACACGTACGTGAACGCAAAAGACAATGCCTGGCCCAGCCGGCACAAACACGCGACCCCAGTGAACATACTCAACATGCGCAAGGAGGTGATATAGAGCAAATCAGAGCGTTTCCATTTCTTTATTTGTGGTTAGAGCAGCTCCTAATGTTTTCAACTGCATTCCTGTCTGAATGAAGAGGTGACAAAGTGACCAGCGGCGTCGAGCTTGTCAGCCGTGGTTATATAACAGAAGGGCTCAGCTTTCTCTTGTTGTTTCATGCTATGACGCCCCCTATCTGCAACGCTCAGACTGCAGTTCGCTCTAGGTCAGGTGAAATCCTCCAGAACGCAGCAAAGCATGAAATCAACCGCTACCGTTTGTGCCCTAAGAGTCGGGTTATGCTTTTGTTTGACATGTTGTCTGACCTAGTTAAAAGTCTAAAATGTTTATAGTTGTTCTGAACGTCCACGCTGGAAATCACTCCTCTCTAACAACATATACTCGTCTCTTCAGCTGAATCTCAGCAGGCTGTTAAACTCTCTGTGTTTTAACGCAGCTCTGATCAACATGTAGTTGTTGTCTGTTTTCACGGCAACTGAAGGACGAAAACAGGGATTTAATGAACGTGTTTCCAAGCATCATCGACGAGCTGCTGCTGATCCAATCATTCATTTAGAATCAGGTTCATGACAGCAGCTGTTAAAAGTTTCTTCATCACGTCGATGCTCACCGAGCAGTTCACCAAACGCCATCGATTCATTCAAGTCTGAACGCTGAAACTGAGAAAACGATGTATTTATACATTTAAGCGACTTTACGTGGACAAACTTTAAGAATCAGTTTTCTGTTTTCAGTGTTTTATATTTTGCTTTAAATTCTTGTTTCAGCCAAACCTTTTTCATTCTCTCCATGAGCCTCTGTCTCCTTTGTTTCTTCTTCTCTCTCCTGATCCAATCCTTCAATCTCTGAAACTATAAGAAACATAATAAAGATATAGTTGTTATAAGAGAGTGTATTGTATTTATGTGTATGTGTATTTATGGAGTAAAAGTAATTTTTTTATTGCTGTCTGCAGATCTTCTTACAGCGTAATTAAAATAATAATAAAAGATGATTACTGGGTTACTCATTAAAGATTAGCTATGTTTCATCCACCTACATGTATATTATATTATTACATGACTTTATTCTGTAACAGTTCTTCCTCCTCAGGTGACAGGAGAAGCTTGATACCTTAATTCAGCCATACATGAGAATATTTTACCTGTGGCTCTTTTACGTTTGGCAGGTTGGGGAGGTGGACAAGACTTTTTGTTGCGCTTTCGGCCCTTTCCTTTAAATTTAGCTGCCATGTCTCTCAGCTGGAACAGTTTCAGAGTCAGAGCTGGAAACGCAAAGGAAGGTTCTGAAAAAGTAGAAAACAATAATACTGGTCCCCGTTAATCCCACTCCTCTCTCTTCATGTCACTTTCCTCAAGACTTCAGGTTCGTATTTAGGTTCACAGAAAAACAGTATAAAGGGAGTAATAATTGTGTGTACGTCTGTATACTCACATATATATATCCACACAGACACACAACATACGAGTACAGTGAAAGGGGAAACTTGTTACAAAATAAACATGATTACATGACACTAACATTATGAATAAAGTTTGATTAAGTCTATTGCTTGTATTAATGTTCCTAATGTTTTGTGCTGCGGACAAATGAGGAGATTCCATTTAATTAGTAGAATCATTTTTGCTGCTTTAAAACCAGAAAAAAAGATTTGTCTAAATTAAATTAAAAAGTAGGCAATTAAATATATAAAAGAATATCTCCTGAAATAAATAAATGTGTTTATTATTATAAAACTCTATTCCAACTCTGGTGTGTGCAGGGCAGCAGGGGACGTCCAATAAACAGGCAGCTTTACAGCTTTATAGGTTTACAGCTTTCACATGTTATCAGTGGTTATTATGGGTCAGAAGGAACCTGCTACACCTACTAGTAGGTTCAGGAGGCTATCAGCTAGCAGAAGGCTACAGAAGGACATTGTGTTTCGGGCAGGAAGTCGAACTCACGCCGCCCACAACACAATGTCCTCCTGTAGCCGTCCACTGTCAACAAAAGCATTATTCCACAGAAAGGAAGGAGAATAATTAAAACCAATGGCCTTAACATGAACCTTATCAAGGTTCACGGTTGTGTTTTTGTGTTGAGAAATGTTAAAGATGTGATTCAACAACACGCAGGTTACGTGGTTTCAACAACTAACAAACTAAAGATCCTACACTTTCACTGACAAAGATTCTGAAAATAAAATGCTTTTCTCACTACAAATGTTATCAAAATCTTAAATCCTTTCAGTTTCTCATTTTTTTTATTTCTATTAATAATAATTCAAATTAACTTTATTTCTACAGCACCTTTCAAAACAAAGTTACAAAGTGTTTCAAATAATATAAAAATAACAAGATAAAAACCATAAGAGAAGCTGTTGTTTCAAAAATGTCCTCCATCTTACACTCGTTCATCACTTTTTTTTCCCCAATGACCAACTTCACCGTCAGCGTATTCATATAGTCATAATGAATATCATTATAATTAATATCATTCTGACCCATCTAGTCTCTAATAACTGTGATGAGATCATCTTCATCCTCACCCTTTATGATCGATTATAAATAATGTTTTTACTGTCTAATCATCTGATTAGACAGTAAAAACTTATTCTTGTGTTGAGTTGTGAGTCGAGCTCGGTCTTACCTTCCCAGTGGCGTCTCCTGAGTGACAGGACTCTGCCCTCCCCTCAGACTCTGCCTGTCCTCAGGAGTCCAGGACTCTGTCTGTCCTCAGGAGTCCAGGACTCTGCCTGTCCTCAGGAGTCCAGGACTCTGTCCTCAGGAGTCCAGGACTCTGCCTGTCCTCAGGAGTCCAGGACTCTGCCTGTCCTCAGGAGTCCAGGACTCTGCCTGCTGGTTGAACAGCACATCCGGGACTTTACACTGACTTTTCTACAGCGAACACATCTTCTGTATCACCTGAAGGCAAACTGAGCGTCTACACTGCAGTGTATGTGTGTGTGTGTGTGTGTGTAAACGACAATAAACAAATAAACATTTAAACATCCTCACCTGTCCTCACCTGTCCTGTCCTCACCTGTCCTCACCTGTCCTGTCCTCACCTGTCCTCACCTGTCCTGTCCTCACCTGTCCTGACCTGTCCTTACCTGTCCTGTCCTCACCTGTCCTCACCTGTCCTGTCCTCACCTGTCCTCACCTGTCCTTACCTGTCCTGTCCTCACCTGTCCTCACCTGCCTCACCTGTCTCACCTGTCCTTACCTGTCCTGTCCTCACCTGTCCTCCCCTGCCTCACCTGTCTCACCTGTCCTTACCTGCCTCACCTGTCTCACCTGTCCTCACCTGTCGTCAGTGCTGACACAAGGAGGCGGAGCCTGAACTGCCAGATCACTTTCAGCTGAGCTGCAGTGCATGCTGGGAAACAGAGCCCTGACTGAAGCCTGGTGAACATGTGACTCAGGAGGAGCAGGTACAGGAAATGTTCTCACTGACAGGAAGTGAGGTCACATGTGACCTGGCCGTCCTGCAGCTGCTGAGAGGAAACAAACATGAGAGTTTGTTGCTGCTGCTGTGAGCTGAGCTGATCTGTGGTCAGAGTGTCGCCGCCTCACAGGAAACACACTCGAGTCCTCGCAGAGACGCTAACAGAGTGCATGATGGGACTGAAGACGCTGCTGCTGGCCTGTCTGCTCGGCGTTCTGGGTAAAAAATCTTCTCTTTACTCCTGTTGAACCGTGTGTTGAAGGTGTTTTCTTGTAGTAAATGTTTGTGTGTCTGAAGCTGGAATTGTTTCAAACTGCAGCTTGACTTTGACTCAGATTTCAAACCTTCCTCAGCTGTTAGATCGACGTCTTCTTTCCGTCTTTACATGTGAAACTGTTTTGGTGTAAAACTCCGAACAGAAAGTGCTGCAGACTGAAACCTCCCACAGGTTTCTGTTCAGCAGCCGACTGTCAGCGTTCAGATGTCCGAGTGTCTTTGAACGCAGCAGCAGGGAGACTGATGGACAAGGAGGAAGTTTCAGAGTTTCACACATTTTGGATTAAAGAAGCTTCAGATGTTTGTAGTTTTAGCTGTTTGACTCCATATTTGTTGTAGTTTGAGTGTTTTAGTTTCTGTTTGACAGTTTGACTCTTAAACTCCAGAAAGATCATTAGATTACATTACAGATTATTATCTGGCTTTCAAGAATTAAAATGATAAGATTTGGACTTTATGCTGTTGATAAAGATGAGTTTTTCTTCGTAGAACAGAACTCGTACGTGTAAATTCAAAAGAAACTTCCTGGATGGACGCTGCTGTTTAGAAGAGTCAGTGTTCAACTTTTAGTGACTTGAGAGTCTGAACATCTCTGAGAGAAAGAGAAGAAGAAGATATAAATAGATTTAAAATGTCAAACTTGATCCCTTGATTAAACTCAGTTTTCTTCAGTAAAATGCTTCATGTGAGCACAATACTTCAAGAAACTATACTTTGACTCCTGAGTCAAAGCTGAGGTCTGAATCCAGGACTCCTCAGGTCCTCTGCGTTTAAACTGATGTGGACATGAAGTGAACTCGAGTGTAAAAGTGTAAAAACTAAACTTTCACCAGGAAACAGTCTGTTTCATACACTGATCCTCCATAAAACCACAAACGATGTTTCTACTCTTCAGTTTTTGTGCAGATGAAACAAACCGGAGCTCGGAGGTGGATTCTGTTCCCTTTTGTTCAGACTCTAGCTGTTTCCAGTCTTTATGTTAATCTGTTAAGTAACTAACGCTGTCAGATATTATAACAATATTTACTGTGAGATGTGGTGAAGGAGGAAGACCATCATCCTCTTCTCTTGCAGAGGCGAGGTCAGCGGCAGGCGGCCATCTTGGCCACTCCATGCCTGGATCTCCGTGCAACATCAGCAAGAAGGACGGCGGCCTCCAGCGGGTCGTCCTCAACGCCACCTACTCCTTCAACAACCAATCAAACGACGCCTTCTTCTTCAAGCCCTCCGCCATCCGCAGAGCTCAGCGACAGGTAGCACACAGGAAACGCATCATGCACACTCAAGTCAAAGGTCAAAGACGGGCAGGTCAACATGATCTCTCGTCCAGAATCTCGAAAAATAAAGAATGATTTACCTGAAGACAACTTCAGAAAGTGAAAGTCCTGCATTCAAAATCTTACTTAGGTAAAAGTACAGAATGATCAGATAAAAGTAGATCTTAAATATGTCTGATATTATTGATTCTACTCATTGATCCTGGATGTGTTGATCACTTTAATGTTGCAGCTGGTGAAGGTGGAGCTTATTTTAATGACTCTGTGTGTGTGTGTGTGTGTGTGTGTGTGTGTGTGTGTGTTTCAGGTTGTTAAGGGGATTCGGTACAACGTAGATTTTGAGATTTCCAGAACCGTCTGCCGTAAACGAGACAACAACAATCTGTCCAACTGTGACTTTCAGCCTGAAGGTCGTCTGCACCAGGTGAGTCTGAATCCGGTGTTATGAGGAAGAGTGAGACGAGGAAAAGGTATTTAATGTCCGACAAAGTCTGACTGAAATGTTGCATTTATAGCTGATCAACAGTTTTAGATTAAAATGAATTATTATAATTGAAGTTAAGAGATTTAATGTGTTAATTATTGAGTGCAGGATATGTAGTTAAGGGGCTTTTAATGTGAAAAATGCACTTCCTATTGTGTTTTCCAGGTGTTTCAGTGTCACCTGGAGGTCTGGGTGGTTCCCTGGCAGAATGAGACCACGACTCTGGCGTTCGACTGTAAACCCTGAAGCCACCAGTTGCCTCCAGCCTTCATCCTTCCTCATCTTCATCAGTTCACCTGTCCGACCTGCTGCTCCTCTTCTGTTAAAATAAACTTTTATACACAGAATAAAACAAAGTGTTTCTGAGACATTTTTTCCGTATTTTCTGATCTGAATCACTGCAGCAGTGATGGCGACGCGGCCGCCTGCTGGTCAGGAGGAAGAACAGCAGCAACAAACACAAACTATATTCAGTCAAAACTATTCATGGACCCATTAACTCCAAATTTAGGCCGAACCATTTGCACCTGAATTTGAACTTCAGGTTCCAAACAAATATAAATGAAGGGGGAACCTGTAAAACCATTTGTACAATTTATTGAGGATAATTTATTACTAACCATTGTAATTTATTAACTTAATTTTGTAACTTAATTGAATTTTATTTGTAAAATAAGTTCAGTTTTTTGCTTCACTGTGTTGGTAAGAATGTTTTTATTACTGATAAATGATGCAAAAAAGTATCAAAATAAAATGGAATAAAGTGGAATTTCCCTTACACTGGAATCTTCAGAGTTCAGAGAACATGTAAAGAAACACTCAGAGCTCCGCTTCAGTAAAACTGCAGTTTAATTCAGTTTTTATTCAAAGGAAGCTGTAAAGCTGCAGAACAGGTTCATCCAAACAAAGGAAAAGCTTTTTCATCAGTCGTCACGTCCGAAGAAGCAAAGAACACACATCAAAACTAACGGAGAGATAAGACTGTTTCCACCACAGCCTCAGAGTTAAACCTCTTAGTGCAAAAAAAGATCCTAAAGCTAAATTTGGCACCTCGTCTCAAAAACTCCAACATGAAATACTTCATCACCAAACACACAGTCATTAATCTACTTCTCTAAAAGGGTTTGATTGTTCAGGCTCGTTATCTCCACTTCACAATCTTTTTATCTCGAGATAATCTTGACTAAAGGAAGTCCGGACACCAGATGGTACCAGGAGCTGGACGGGAAGCACCGAGGCCTGAGATAATGACCAGGGACGTCCTGATCAGAACAACTCATTAACTCAAAATTAGATTAGATAATTGACAAGTGACTCCTAGTTCTATATGTCAAGATAACAAAATAATGAAGTTTTTTTTAAGTCAGTGAAACATAATTAGTAAACCTGCTGATACTGAAGCACTTTTTGAACTCATCTTACTGAAATCAAACGCCAACACAGCAGCCATTTTGAAACGACACTTAAGTTGTGTTAACATCGGATGGGATGGAGGTGAAGGCGGGAGATTATTGTTATAGAGTTTAGTATCACAGTCCTAAAAAAAACACTTTTATTATTTTTCCAAGATTGAAGACGGTCTGAGATTATTTAAATGTTTTAATTTAAAATAAGCATAATAACATTCACACTTTACAAATTTAGCACATCAGCAAGTTAGAATGCTAACGATTAATGTTAACTTTTTTGCTTTGTAATTTGTTAAATGATCAACATTACATAACAGTTTCTGAATGAAAACAGATTTTACGTCAACATACAAGTTGTCCTTAAGACTCTGAAACTTGAAAGCTGATGAATCTGATTTTACTAAATTATGAATGCTAAATAATGTCTGAAAACCAAACAAACATGGACGCCTCATGTCAGCCAAAGGTGTCAAAGTAATTTGATTCATGTGGAATAGCAGCGGGGTTGGAAAAGTCATCGCCGTGATGTTATCCAGCTTTTATACAGACCTTTTCAGTTATTAGAAATAAAGCTGGAAACTAACCAAATTACTTTTATGTTTTAACCCACAGACTGATTGGCTCATTGGCTCAGGTTAGCTGTGGAGGTAGTGACAGACGTTCTGTGTCCCAAAACATCAACGGCAAAATATTTATAAGTAATTATTAATAAGTAAGAAATTCCTCCTGTTTACAGACAGTATATACAGAGCTACACTGACGGGGCGAGCGCTTCAGTGACGGTGAGTGAAACAACCAGCAAGCAGCAATTTATTCAGCCGGTTAGTGTGAGATTCTGGGTATCGTTTAACATCTATTGGTGCCGATCAGAAGGTTCAGTATCGATACCAAAACAACACTTGAGATACCTCACTCTGAAAATATATACGTTTTTCTACCTTACTGCAGCCAAACAAGAACTTTGTCTACATAAAATACAAAATACTAAAACTTATGAAATGCAGATTTAAATCAGCAACTATCTGTTCAAAGATTAAGTCAACAAGATGATCAATCTTTGAGCTGCAACGATTAGTCAACTAATTGCTTAGTCGAATGATATTGATAGAACCGGCAACTACTGTATAATACTTGTACTCACTTATTAAGCGAAATGTCAAATATGTGCTTGTTTCAGCCTCTAATGTGAATATTTGCTGCTTTTCTTTGTCAAACATCTCAGAAAACTGAAGATAATGAGAATTGTTGACTATTGAGAGAAGTCAATTCATTGATATTGATTAATGGCTCTGACCAGAAATCTGATGCGAGTTGATACTCAAAGACGTGCGTCGGTTCAACCTCCGTGTGGTTCATGACATGTAAAACAAAAGAAGCCCAATAAAATAACTCATGAACAAGATGTCGGGGAACTTCCCAGGCATTCCTGTTGGCGCTTGTTGGGATTCATGAACATTTGAAGCTAATCGCGGTAATCCCTTAAATAGTAGTAATAAGTGTTGAGCGGCCGCCATCCGAGTCTGACAGACCACCAGCAACGGTTTTTATTTCACTTCCTGGTGCATCATGACATCACTGTTACAGACGAACGCCATGTGACGGTTTCAGACTTCAGACTGAGTCTCAAACGTCCGTCTGGGGCTCGTCGTGTTTTAGACGTTGCTCAGGTCGAGTTTGGCGATGTACGGCGAGCGGAAGGAGCCCAGGTACAGACTCCCATCGTGCTCGTGAACCTCGCTGACGTAGGCCGCCACTAGGCCGCCGGGGTCGTGGAAACTCCGCGTGCAGACGCCGCCGTCATGGAGCTCCGCCACCAGACTGTACCGAGGGACGAACTTCATCAGCACCTCCTGACTGAAGAGCTGGGGGGGGAGGGAAATCATTAGGATGGATGATGAAGGAGGTCAGAAAAGAAGAACGGAGCTTCTTTAAACCTGAACATCAACTCTTCCGTCTGATTACTGAGTGAAATATTCCTGGAACCTTCAGGACCTCCTGAGGTCCGAGTCTCTCAGTCTGGGACCAGCTGCGGGCCCGGACCTGGTCTCTCTCAGTCCGGGACCAGCTGTGGGCCCGGACCTGGTCTCTCTCAGTCCGGGACCAGCTGCGGGCCCGGACCTGGTCTCTCTCAGTCCGGGACCAGCTGCGGGCCCGGACCTGGTCTCTCGCGGCCTCTTTTTACCTTGAAGATGAGTTTCTTGATCCAGGGTCTCTGGGACAGGAAGTCCAGCATGGAGAAGCCGGGGTTGGGCCGCACTGCCGACATGGCCACCCAGTAACCTCCGGTGGAGCTCGGGCGGATGTTGTCTGGAAAGCCGGGCAGGTTGTCCACAAACGTGTCCATCCCACCTTTGTTCAGACCGGCAACGTGGACTCTGACACGGGGACACAAAGCCGGTTCACAGAGATCGTTACTGGACTGGTTTTTGTCCTGGAACCAGTCTGTCCACAAACCATGTGACTGGTCCCCAGTTCATCAGGAGCCTTTGTGGTTTCTTATTGGTTCAGGACTTAAAATGTCCTTTTATCATCCAACAACCACATTAGAGAGTATTATTAGATTATTATTGATTAGTGATTACAGGCCGAGTGTGTCAGCGTTTATATTGTTCAGGTATTTATATATTATATATATATTTACAGAGATTTTCAGAGTAAAGTTCAGACTTAAAATAAACCAACGAGTCGACGACACCTCCCACTACAACACACACACACACACACACACACACACACTCCTCTTCATGCGGCTAAAACGAGGCCGGCAGCTTGTTTCCATGGCAACAAAGAGAGCTGACATCCCTGACATCCTCCTCCTCATCACAGAGTTAGATAACCTTCATGGTCTGAGTGCTGGTGAGCTGAGTGCTCAATATTATGAATGATCAGAAACTCCTGATCACTGTTAATGATCTGTGAACTCGTATCGGATCCTTCTGATTTCATTCTGTTCAACTAATGTTTTATTCTGTTTTAGAACTTCATGTTAGAACTTTTCACTTCTTTTCTTGTTTTATATGATGATATTACTTTGTTTCAGAGTTCACGTGTGACGGTCTTCCTGTCGCCTGAGGTTTGAACCTGTTGAATAAACACTGAAGGGAAATGAAGCGTCGAGCATCAGGTGAGTCCGGTGTTACCTGCGTATCCGGGCCATGGTGGTCTCGGCCACCAGCACCGACTCCTCGTCCGGCAGCAGCTGGATGCCATTTGGAAATCGAAGGTTGTCCATCACCACCGTCAGCTCTCTGCTCTCTGCGTCGTACTCCAACACTCTGATGGCACACCACAACATCTGTCAACAGCTGGAGGCTTTTAGTATGAAAATCCTGCAGGAAGTCCAAACACATGTGACCATTCATGGTAATTATGGTACCGTCCGTCGGCGGTGGCCTCCATGATGAGGTGGAGGTAGTCTCTGCGCTGCCACCTGCTGCTGGAGTCGGTGAAGTACACCTTCTTCCCGTCCTGAGTCACCGCCAGGTCGTTGATGAACGACAACTTCCTGCCGGCGACCACCTGACCCCCCGACACCAACCTGGTGGCATCACCTGCGCAGAAAAACCCCACAGAGACACTGGAGATGGACCGGGATGCATCCACGTTCACTTTTCACTAAAGAAGTCTGTCACCGATCTGCTCACTTATTAGTTCACTACAGATGGACTCATGTCTAATCAAACTGTCGTAAACTAGATGCAGAGAAACGAGGCTTCGTGAGGAAGGTGAAGAAGACTCTGCAGAGCCGAGCAGGAAATAAACACAATCTCCAAAAGCTGCTCGACACCTGAGAGTTGGAACCAAGCAGAAGAAATATCACAAAATGTTCAGAAGAAGAAGAAAAGGTGTGAAAACGGTCCGAGAAGACAAAGGTCCCTAATGAAGAGCAGACACCTGTCCTCTCACCTGTGGTGGGGTTGACCTCGAACACTCCCAGGTAAGCGTCGGCTACAAACAGAGTCCCGTTGGGTCCGATTCTGATCCCCAGCGGCCTCCCGCAGCTGGACTCCTCCTCTTTGGACCCTGCAGGACACTTTGATTAAAACTGGATTCTGTTTTTATCAAGTTTTATATCGTAGGTGGGAGGAGGTGGGGGGAGCACAGTGGGGGGGGGTTCAGCCGTTTGTTAGTATGAACACTGTGGAGAGTTAGCTTAGCATGAAGAGCTCACTGTGATTTCCTCGTGAACAAAGTGACTTCCTGTTTGCTCCTGATTGGACGACGCGACAGATGTTTCCTAGCAACAGACTTGCTGAGCCGTGTCTTTGGTTTTAATGAGCTGTTTAGTAAAACACTGAAACTAGTTACTGAGGAAGGACTTCACTCTTTATCAGTGTGTTTCCTGTTTGGAGAACCGCCACAATAAGATCATTTTAACCTCAGTGAGTCAGACAGAAACATCAGTAAAAACCTGCACATCTGCTCTCAGCGTGTCCTCACTTCCTGTTTCACAATAAAACCGCTCTCTTGCTGTTTATTAACCTTCACTGTTTCCTCCTTAAATGTTCATTCAGTATTTTCTCTGTTTTGTATAAATAAAAACACATATAAATAAATAAAGTTTGTCTGATGAATGTGATGAAATTAAAAGATTTGTTTTAAATAAGACCAACGAGGGGGTGGGAGGGTTTAGACTGTGGCAGTTTGAGGTCCTGTTTAATCTCTAATGTTTGATGTTGAAACAGCAGCAGGTCTCGACATGTCGCTGCTGCAACTGTCAGTGTTTGTTTAACTCGCTGGTTGAGAAACTGACGAGGACGTAAAACTCCACAGTGAAGCAACAGAGACGAAGAGAGAAACGCTCAGTGTGTCAGTGTCACCACGGCCACCAGCAAATCAACTTAACTTAAAACTTAAGTTAAAACTTAACTAAACTACACTGACTAAAAACTAAACCTCTGTTAGTTTTTCTCACCACAGGGCAGTTTTCCGAGTCTCGTCACCGTGTGAATTCTTCGACCAATCAGCTTCACGATCTTCCCGTCAGCTGTTCCAGCAAACAAAACATCTGCAGACAGAAGAGACAAACATCTGTCAGTCTTCTTCATGGTCTTCATCGTCGACCTTTAAAGAAAATCTAGCTGGACGCCACTAAAATTAAACCTGGACTAAATTTAAACCTGGACTAAACTCAAACCTGAACTAAACTTAAACCTGAACTAAACTTAAACCTGGACTAAATTTAAACCTGAACTAAACTTAAATCTAAACTAAACTTCAATCTGAACTAAACTTAAACCTGGACTAAACTTAAACCTGAACTAAACTTAAACCTGGACTAAATTTAAACCTGAACTAAAGGCCCCACTGACCTCCGATGTTGGCGATGGACTCTGGTCCGGTGATCTGGTCTTCAAACAGTCTCTGGGCCTCTCGGAGCTTCAGGTTCGGCTCCCAGCAGCCCTTCATCACCGGGGGCTCCTTCAGACTGCAGGACCAGCCGTTACCATGGAAACATACAAAAATTAAATATCTTTAAAAGAGAACAAGTCTTTATTCATTGAATATTGTATTTTAACATTTCTAAGCTAAATATTACAAGTTTATTCTTCACATTTTCTCAAATTAACAACTTTATCCTAAAAATATTCTTATATTATAATATATAATAACATAACTATTACGATTTTATAGAAATACTACAACTTTATTTTCAAAATATTTTTACTTTATTCTCAAACTAATTCTCGAAATCTCTTTTGTACATTTCAGTCCAATTTGATCCAGTTTTAATAAAAGGAGAGAAAACGTGAGTGGAGTATTTCTACTTTTATTTTAGATAATTCCTGAAACAAGCTGATTATTATCATGGGGGGGTTGTGCAGCCGGCGGGGCAGCAGGTTTGTGTGTCGGGGTGAATCACGTTTCTTCTCATGAATTATTAACCAGGAGAAGCTGCAGAGTCGGCAGATATTCAGAGTTCAAATATTCACAAACCCAACAGAGAGACATGAAGCCCGTCGCTCGAGTCCAGTCAAGTCCATTTTATTTATATAGCACCAAATAATAACAGAGGTTCTCTCAGGACTCTTTCCACACAGAGCAGGTCCAAACTCTTTAAATAATATTACAGTCCCAACAGTTCCACCATGAGCAGCACTTGGTGACAGTGGAAGGAAAAACTCCCTTTAACAGGTAGAAACCTGGAGCAGAACCAGGCTCTGGGTGGAGGACATCTGCCTCCACCCAGTCGGGTTGAAAGAGGAGGGGAGAGGGGGAGAGAGAGGGGAGAGAGAGGGGAGGACTCAGTCATCATTTCACAAACCCCTGATTTTAAAGTGAATAATGTCTCATCTGATGTGAACCTGACGGCAGAGAGGTCTGGGACCTGGAGCTTAAAGAGAACATCTGCTCCTGGGTTCACTTCCTGGCTCCCGCCCCCAGACACATCTAACCAATGAGAGGAGAGAACACTCTCACCTGAAGGCTGAGTCACTAACCGACCCAACCGGACCTGAACCCTCGCTGGGATGGATCCTCTCTGCCCGTCCTGCCCCGGGAACTCACCTGAACACCTCAGGGTGGATGGGAGACTCCAGGATGAGGACGATGACCAGGAGAGGAAGAAGCAGGAAGCCGCCCAGAGAGAGCAGAGTCACCTGGAAAACCTTCCCGCTGTAGGTGCTGGGACAGGACACAAGCACAGGAAACTCAATAAACATTGTGTTCCCAGGGTCCCCCAGAGGGTCCCTCAGGGTCCCCCTGGGTCCCTCAGGGTCCCCCCGGGTCCCTCAGGACTCCTCAGGGTCTCTCAGGGTCCCCCCGGGTCCCTCAGGGTCCCTCAGGGCTCCTCAGGGTCCCCCCGAGTCCCTCAGGGTCCCTCAGGGTCCCTCAGGGTCTCTCAGGGTCCCCCCGGGTCCCTCAGGGTCCCTCAGGGCTCCTCAGGGTCTCTCAGGGTCCCCCCGGGTCCCTCAGGGTCCCTCAGGGCTCCTCAGGGTCCCCCCGGGTCCCTCAGGGTCCCTCAGGGCTCCTCAGGGTCTCTCAGGGTCCCTCAGGGCCCCCCCGGGTCCCTCAGGGCTCCTCAGGGTCCCCCCAGGTCCCATCCCCGGCCCCCCTCTGTGTTTTTTAACTAACTCACAGTCCAGAGCCTAAAGGAGTCCTCCCTTAATGCTAAGCTAACCGTTAGCTCCATCACGAGCTGACTCAGCTGTTTTCTTATTGGAGGATTAAAAGATCAGAATTTGTCAATAACTCAGCTTCTGATCGATGGATCACCTCAGCACGAAGCTGATTGGTTTATATTCGGCTTCCTGTCTGAAACCACTTCCTGTTTCCTAATCAATAATCAATCAGACGTCACAGTAACGTAACCCCCCCCCCCGGTCCCGGTCCCGGGTCTTACCCGGTGCCCTTGTACCGGTGCTCCGGCAGCTCGTCGGTGATGACCTGCGGTCTGTGGACCCTCCGGAACCGGAGCCCCTCCGTCTCATTCATGCTGGACTCGGACGGTTAACCCGGCTCGGCTCGGCTCGGCTCGGCCTGGAGCTGTGACGGCGCGCTGTGTCGAGGTTTAACCCGGGTAAAGAGGGAGGGAGCCCGGGACCATCCTGCCGTACCCGGACTGTTTACACCGCCGACGACGCACAGCTTCCGGTCCGTCTTTTCAAAATAAAGGTCTCACCGACAAACGCGTCGTCATTTCTTTCATTTTCTTTTGAAAGTTTCAAAAAATACAAAAACAGAAGAACCGAAATAAAAAAACGTTTAAATATATTAAAGAAATGGAAAACCGAGAAATATTAATATGTTAATAATATTTATTACTAAAGTAATAACGAGCAAAAAAAATAGATAAACTGATATGAAAAGTAAATAAGGAAAAAGAAGATATATTTTATAAATTAAAAACAATTAGCATGAATATTAAAGGGAGCATCATCTCTTCATGTTTCCATGCAGCCTGAAGGTTTATTTATCATCACGTCCTGGACAGAAGACAAGAGTCAGAACTCATGTGTTCATTGTTTAATTCACCTTCCAACTTCTCCCATCAGAGAAATAAACAGAGGTTTTCACACCTTTTGTTTCCTGTCAGAGAGTCAACATGAAACCAAGCAGCCACGAGGTCACAGTGACGTCACTGATTTAACCAGAACATCCCACAAGATGGCGACTCTGGACTGAAGGAACTCTTCTTCTTCTGTGTGAAGCTGCAAACTGGAACAAAGACACAGTGGGCCTGTTATCACAGACGCCATGTTGGTTCCGATGTCCTGAGGTCGTCAGATAACGTCTCTCTGATAACTGAAGCATTTTAACACTTTTATCCTCCACAATCCCAAAATATTCCCAAACACAAAATTAGATTTGATCTTTTCTCTTCTTCTCTGACTTTCAAAATACCAACAGGAAGTGACGTCAAACAACACAAACCATCAGTGAAACGTACAGTTCACATGGGACCTGTTTTTGGATCCTTTTGGATCCAGAAGGCTTCTGGGCTCTCAGGTCACAAGGACTGAGGGTCTTCAGTGGTCCTGGCCCTGGTCCTGGCCCTTCAGCTCACTGAGCGGAGACACACTTGTGGCCCCTGAGGCCCCTGGCAGAGCTGAAGCTGCGGCTGCAGGTGGGGCAGCTGAAGGCTTTCTGTCCCGTATGAACCACCTGGTGAGTCTTCAGGTTGTTCTTCTGGCTGAATCTCTTCCCGCAGACGCCGCACTCAAACGGTTTCTCTCCGCTGTGGACGCGTTTGTGTCGGACGAGGTTCTGCGACACGCTGAAGTTCTTCCCGCAGACCTCGCAGACGTACGGTTTCTCTCCGCTGTGCGTGCGCTCGTGTAGCTTGGCGCTGGCCCGTGTGGAGAAACTCTTCTGACACCGAGCGCAGCCGAATGGCTTCCCCTCCGAGTGGCCGCGGCGGTGCGTCTTCAGGTAGCTCAGAGAGCTGTAGCCGCGGCCGCACACGTCGCAGGAGAACGCTTTGCTGCCGGCATGCAGCTGCAGGTGCGTCTTCAGGACCTGGGCGCCGCTGAAGCTCTTCCCGCACTCGTCACAGGTGTGAGCCTTCTGCCCGCCGTGGGCCAGCTGGTGGCGCTTCAGCGACGTGGACGAAGAGAAGTTCTTCCCACATTGGCTGCAGCCGAACGGTTTGATCCCGGCGTGGCCGCGCTCGTGCTGCAGCAGTGCGCCGCGCTGTCTGAAGCCCTTCCCGCAGGTCTTACAGATGAACGCCCACTCACCACGGTGCACGGCGCGGTGCACCTTCAGGTGTCCGGCCTGCGAGAAGCTGCGGCCGCATACGTCACAGCCAAACGGCCGGCGGCCCGAGTGGACGAGCCGGTGGCGCTGCAGGTTGGCCGACACGCTGAAGCTCTTGCCGCATGTGTCGCAGCTGAAGGCCTTCTCCCCGGTGTGGACGCGGCGGTGCACCGACAGGCCGCTCCTGCTGGAGAAGCTGTTCCCGCACTGCTCGCAGGTGTGCAGCCGCTCGCCCGTGTGCGTCCTCAGGTGAGCCGTGAGGCCGCTCCGCTGGCTGAACGTCTTCCTGCAGACGCCGCAGCCAAACGGCCGTAGTCCCGCATGGACGGTCAGCTGGTGGACGTGGACGCTGCGGCGCGTGGTGAACCCTTTCTCACACGTGGGACATCGGAAGGGTTTGTCCCGCAGATGGACCCTCTGGTGCGCCGACAGGTAGCTGCGTTTGGAGAAGTCCTTCCCGCAGTGAGAACAGCTGAACTTCTCACCTGTTTTCCCACAGGTGCGTCTGTGCCCTCGGAGGCAGCACCTGGCCGCCAGCGTCTCACCGCAGGCCGGACAGACGAGCGGCCCGGCGGCCGACTGGTGCGTCCTGAGGTGGCTGCGGGTGCCGAACAGCTTCCCGCAGTGAGAACACCTGTGGGGCCGCTGCCCGCCGTGCACCGTCAGCTGGTGCACTCTGACGCTGCTCCGGGCGGAGAAGGCCTTCCCGCAGGTGGGGCAGGTGAAGGGCCGCTCTCGGCTGTGGACCCGCAGGTGAGCGTTCAGGTTGGTGCGTCTGGAGAAGCTGCTGCCGCAGACGCCACAGCCGAAGGGCCGCCCGCTGACCGCCGCAGGAGTCAGTTCCGATTGGCCGGTTTCACCCATCGCAGCTTCCGATTGGTTCTTCACCTGAGGGTCTGCTGCAGGAGGGGCGGAGTCTGCAGAGAGAAAGATAGTTACTGAAGGGGGAACAAACATGGCCGCCAGGACCTCCTCCTTATGACATCACGTGGGTTTTTGAGTTCTTACTGTCCTCCTGCTGACCGGCTTTCAGCTCCTGGTGCTCCTCCAGCAGCCTCCTCAGCTCTTGCAGCAGAGCCTCACAGAGCCTCCTCATCACAGCCAGCAGCTCCTCCTGCACACACACACACACACACACACACACACACACATACGTATGTAGTTTAATGTGAAGTCAACATGAAATAAAAAAAAGTGTGTGTGTGTGTGTACAATTGTACAATTATCTTTGTGAGAACCACTTTGAGTTTTAGACCATGGGAGTGAGGACATGTTAGTAAAGTGAGGACATGTTTGTAAAGTGAGGACATGTTTGTAAAGTGAGGACATTTTGGCCAGTCCTCACTTTCTGAGACTCCTTCAACGGCTGTTTGAGGGTTCAGGTTAGAGTAAGGGGGGGGGGGGGGGGAATGCATTATGTCAATGAATGTCCTGACAAGTATAGCTGTACAAACGTGTGTGTGTGTGTGTGTGTGTGTCTGACCGGCTGTGTGTGTGTGTGTGTGTGTGTGTGTGTGTGTGTCTGACCGGCTGTGTGTGTGTGTGTGTGTGTGTGTGTGTGTCTGACCGGCTGTGTGTGTGTGTGTGTGTGTGTGTGTCTGACCGGCTGTGTGTGTGTGTGTGTGTGTGTGTGTGTGTGTGTGTGTGTGTGTCTGACCGGCTGTGCGTGTGTGTGTGTGTGTGTGTGTGTGTGTGTCTGACCGGCTGTGTGTGTGTGTGTGTGTGTGTGTGTGTGTGTGTCTGACCGGCTGTGTGTGTGTGTGTGTGTGTGTGTCTGACCGGCTGTGTGTGTGTGTGTGTGTGTGTGTGTGTGTCTGACCGGCTGTGTGTGTGTGTGTGTGTCTGACCGGCTGTGTGTGTGTGTGTGTGTGTGTGTGTGTGTGTCTGACCGGCTGTGTGTGTGTGTGTGTGTGTGTGTGTCTGACCGGCTGTGTGTGTGTGTGTGTGTGTGTGTGTGTGTGTGTGTGTGTGTCTGACCGGCTGTGTGTGTGTGTGTGTGTGTGTGTGTGTGTGTGTGTCTGACCGGCTGTGTGTGTGTGTGTGTGTGTGTGTGTGTGTCTGACCGGCTGTGTGTGTGTGTGTGTGTGTGTGTGTGTGTGTGTCTGACCGGCTGTGTGTGTGTGTGTGTGTGTGTGTGTCTGACCGGCTGTGTGTGTGTGTGTGTGTGTGTGTGTGTCTGACCGGCTGTGTGTGTGTGTGTGTGTGTGTGTGTGTGTGTCTGACCGGCTGTGTGTGTGTGTGTGTGTGTGTGTGTGTGTCTGACCGGCTGTGTGTGTGTGTGTGTGTGTGTGTGTGTGTGTGTGTCTGACCGGCTGTGTGTGTGTGTGTGTGTGTGTGTGTGTGTGTGTGTGTGTGTGTCTGACCGGCTGTGTGTGTGTGTGTGTGTGTGTGTGTGTGTGTGTCTGACCGGCTGTGTGTCTCCCGGTTTGAGTCTCTGACAGATTTCCGTCTTGGCCGTCGACAGGAAGTCTTCCAACATGGCGGACACGAGCTGCTGCCCGGAGGACATTTTATGAAAGAGCAAATGAACTTCAGAAAAGTTCAGATTTGAGACTAAAAGCTTCGGAGAGCTTCGCTGCTTCTGCCTGCTGACTCTGAGCGGCCATAGCTGAGAGGTTTGCGACACTTTCTGCTGACTGGCGGTAGTTCTTACGACAGCAGCAGTGTCGGAAGTCGGCAGGTCGCCCCCTGCTGGCCGGAGGTCAACAACACAACTACAAACCACACATCATAACACTGTTAAAGATCCAATAATAATAATGAATAAGTTCAGTTACATTATTACACGTTTAAACATTAACAAAGATAATAAATTCACATCAATATGTAAATAACATCTTACACTTTGATTTTTATGTAATTCGTTTAAATATATGTAATATGAATCAAATGCAAAACAAAAATATACAAATACAATGAAAATATAATCTGAATAAAGAAAACATGTAGAATAATCAAACACTATGACAACAACAAATAAATAACTTACAGGAAAAGCAGAAAAGTCATTTTCTTAGAATTCAACTTAATTCAAATGTATAAAAGTTTAATTCCATTATTCCTGAATGCAAAACATGAAATAAAACAAATATATAAAATTAAAATAAAATACAAATCTTATATTTTATTTGAACAGTTTTACTGTTTTTAGGTGTCAGTTTCTACATTTTCTGCTTCGATAAGTCCGATTTAGTTTGTTTTATTGAGATTAAATCAGACACACAGACAGTTCATGTTTATTAGTGAAAGTTTATTTCTGCATGTTTATGATACACAAAGTGTCTTCACATCACTTGTCAATAAATTAGTTTTTATCAAATCTGTTTGTTCACAAAATATTGATCTGTTGAATGAAAATCAGGAAAAAATAAAAAAAGAATAAAAAAGTCAAATTCAAACTTGATTCACATATTTCTTAAACTCTCAATTTCTACTTGATTTTAAAATGTTTTAGGATTAAAAATTCAAATTTAAAATGATTAAATATTTATTTCATGCACCACTTTTCCAAATGTCAAAATTCACATTTTATTTAGAAAATAAGGTCAGAAACTGGAGTTTAGTCTCTAAAACTAAAACAAATTCTTTCAAAAGGCACTGGCTGTTTTTGTAGTTGTGTGTGTGTGTGTTTGTGTGTGATCTTGTACATCTATCTTTGTGAGAACCAGTACTAGACCATGGGAGTGAGGACATGTTTGCTGGTCCTCACTTTTAGTCTGTGTTTAAAACGTGTGAACAATTGTGAAAACTGAAATGTCAGTCTTACAGTTTTGCTTCTCGAGGTTCGGACCTTTTGTCCTGCAGTCGACGGCGTGATGCCGCGTCTGTCAGCTCTTCTTCTCTCTTCAGTGGAATTATTAGACATTTGATAAACACAAGTCACGTTTCCTCAGACAGCTCCGGGTCTACCTGAGGAATGATGATGTCGTCCCACCTGCTCGGCCCCGCCCACTTCCTCCCTGAGTTTTAAAATGGCGGCAACAGGCTCAGACAGGAAGTTCCCCCCCCGTCCTACTTCTTCTTCTCCTCTCCTCCTCTCTGCTTCCTGTACAGCTCGTGGGCTTCGATGATCTCCTTGACGACAGACGGGTCGTCCAGTGTCGACACGTCCCCGAGGTCGTCGCTCATCTCCATGGCAACCTTCCTGAGGATCCGCCTCATGATCTTCCCGGAGCGAGTCTTCGGCAGCCGCTTCACCACCTGAAAGACACATGGAAATACTGCCTCATGATTGGCTGGCAGGTGTCTTCATATCAGAGTTACCTGGAAACAAGGTTACTGAGGACAGAGTGGAGCAAAAGGTCTCACCAGGAAGTGCTCTGGGATGGCGTATTTGGCGATCTTGGTGGCCACGAGTTCTCTGAGCTGCTGAAGGACGGCAGAGGGGTCGTCACTAAACTCCTCCTTCAAAACCACAAAGGCAAATGGTACTACACACACACACACACACACACACACACACACACACACACACACACAAACACAAACACACAAACACATAAACACATAAACACAAACACACACACACACAAACACATTTTAAACACAGATGTTAACTTCACATTTATTAACGTGCCAAAGTCTAAATAAATAAATAAGTTAAAATGTCTGAACTTGGTTCAGAGATGATTGATGGGTATCAATCAATAATATACTGCTTCTCTCTGATTGGTTCTTCAGCAGGTCGACCAGCAGGAGGCAGCAGAGGGTCACAAACCTTTTTTACTGAACAAAACACACACACACATAAATACATAAAGGAAATACTAAAATACTTTAAAATTTAAATATTGTTATTGTATATATATATATATTAATTTATTTTTATGGTTTTATTTCATCATCATCTCATTTCATCTATTCTCCTGACTTAATTTCATCATTTTAATTCATCTTATCCAAAATATAATTTGCATTCGGAAATACATTTAATTACTAATTAATAATTTCCAAACTATAAATGTATGCAATCATTTAAATTATTTTTAATTTTTAAATTTTTTTATTTGTTATTTGTTATTTTTCTCTTTTAAAATTAAATAGAAATGCATAAAGACTTAGTTTCTACACCACCAGTCACCTCTGTACCATTATTTTGAAAGTGCGTACATGTAAACAGGAAGCAGCAGCAGAGGATGATGGGAGTTACCTGTGTTTTAACTCTCACCTTCTCCTTTGATGTCATGTGGGAATCCAATCACAGCTGTTTCTGGAACAGCTGGATGTTCGTCCTGCAACAAGACAAACAACACATCACTTCCTGTTCAGAAAACTGGTTCCTGTCTGTAATCTCCTTCCTCTTGTCACATCCCTGTCATGTGACCTCAGTTCCTTCCCCTCTGTTATTGTCCTGCTTATCGTCTCCAAAATCCAAAGACGCTCTGAAGCTAATTTCCTTGCTACTGAGAGTGTAATGAAGATAATAATATCATGGGGGTTTTTTCTCACCAGAGCGTCCTCTATCTCCGCAGTACCGAGGCGGTGACCGCTGACGTTGATGACATCGTCCATCCGGCCCGTGATCTGGTAGTAACCGTCCTCTGACCGGTGCGCTCCATCACCGGTAAAATAACACCCTGACAGAAAAAACCCATCAGCTGGCAGACTGAGGTCAGAAAGACAATAAGTGCAGAGGGGCATAGTTTCACTGACCAGGAAACGGTTTGAAATACGCCTCGACGAATCTCTGATGGTCGCCATAGATGCTCCGAGCCATCCCCGGCCAAGGCTGGCTGATACACAGAGCGCCACTGACAGAGTCCCCAGACAGAGGTTCACCCTGAGGATCAGGACAGGACAGGGGGGATATACTGAGATCATACAGGACGGGACAGAAAATACACACAAAGTTGGAGGTGGAAACTAACTGTAGCTGTTTAGATTTTAGAAGAACTACGAGATTTTGGAGCAGCCACCAAACAAACCTTTTCTCCTAATTTAACATTTTTACTTTGTGGTCCTTCTACTTTAATCTAATAGATGATATGAATAGTACTTCCACCACTGCACAAAGCTCTCAAAGAACTCTGGTTATATAATACGGGAACATGGTGGTTTTCCACACTGAGAATGAGGCCAGTGTTAAGTGGTGCAAATTAAATCCTGCACAAACTGTCTATTAAACACATGGGGGCCGCCTTCATCAGCGTTACAGTGTAGTTAGTGTTAAGTGTGAGAGGATTGGAGTGAAAGTGAAGTGACCCTGACCTCCTCTGAGGATGACATGTGAGACTGAAGGAGGCCTAATCTAATCTAATCTAATCTAATCTAATCTACACTTAGTAACCAGTGATGATGAAAAACCCTGGAGAAACTGCCTGCAGATTACTCTTCTTTAACAGAGGGAGGGAAACGGGGAAACTAGCGGATAATTAATTTGGGGGTGCTGCGATCATCCCGACGGAGCCTGAAAGTCTGTTAATCAAAGCAAACAGATGCTGCTGGTCCCATTTTAATTGAAAGATTAAACTGAGAAAGAGAGCTAGGGGTGTCATTCGAAGGCTCGTTTGACCTCTTACATCTAAAGGTCAAGTGGGGTTAACGAGACGCAGAGATTGATGGGGGATCTGATCTGAAGCTGATTGGACGAGAGCTCACTGGAAACCACTCGCTCTGAAAGATCCTCCAAGTCTTTTAAATCAATCAACAAAACACACTTTCCTCAACAGAATCTGCATGTTTTACTTTCTGATTTCAACAATTATTTGCATGTCACGTCTCCTGTTGTTTGTCTTGTTGTCAACAAATCACATTGTCTGCCCATCCAAAGTCTGATACACATGGATTACTAAACAGTTTTATAAGACGTCGGGGGGACCCTCGGCCAGAGCCTCAGTTTAAAGTGACTGTTAACATTTCTTGTTGGAAGGTCAATCAAACAACCACAAAGATAAGCAAAACAACCACAAAGAGACGCTAAATGACCACTTGTGGTGGATTTCAGTCTGGGTGTTTTGCTCTTCTGCAGGAGGGTCTGACTGGCTGTCTTATTCTCCCTTTAGGCCATGTTATCTGTCAGTTTGGCTGATATCTCCACTACCGATGGTTATAATTGTCTGAATGAGATCAGTGTCTGGATGTCTTGTTGTTTTCTGCAGTTATATCACGGTTCAACCTTTTTAGGAAACACACTGATGTTCCACTCTCATGTCTGTTGGGTAAATATAAAGCTACAGCCAGCAGCTGGTTAGCTTAGCTTAGTATAAAGACTAGAAAGGGGGGAAACAGCTGGCCTGCCTCTGTCCACAGGTAACAAAATCCACCTGCCAGCTCTTCTAAAGCTTTTTAATTAACATGTTATATCTCGTTTGTTTAATTTGCACAAAAACTGAACAACAATTTGTGGTTTTCATGTGGTTTATGTGCTAAACTTTCTCCTTGTTCAGTGTTGTTTTGTGGTTGTGCAGCTCTGTTTGCAGGTCACCTTCTCTCCCATTAGAACTGGCTGGATGCCGAAGAACGGCCTCATCGCCATCGCTGGGACAATCGGAGCTCCTTCCTCTGCAGGACGAGGGGCGATACAGACTCCACCAGTCTCTTCAGGGAGAGGACAAAGGACATACACTATTATTTCATATTAAAGAAATAATATATATGTGTGTGTGTGTGTTAATAATTAACTGTAAAGATTGTAGATTGTAAACATTTATTAAATAAGTCAAATATATGAATTAACTCCACTTCTGAACCTGGCAATATATATAAAAGTTACCTCTGGCGGCCACTAGAGGGTCTCAGATGTTGCTTCTATGTGCAGCTTTAATTTCCTTTAATTTCTTAATTTATTGGGGATTTTCTCCTTTTAAGAGAAAGAAGCAGCTGGCAGAGAGTTTAAAGTCTGATTTAAAAACAACACACACTCTCTATGTAGTGATTGTCGAGGAATTAGGTCACACGCTCTCACTGCTGTCAGTGATCCTCGACTGTCTTGTCCTGGGGGCTTGTGAGGGGTCAGTGTTGGGGGGGGTGTAAGTGTGTTGAGGATTTGATCTTAATTCATTTTCTGCAGAGCTGCAGATGTTCTGCTGCTAATCGTCCAAATTAGGGTTAAAGCTTCAGTAAAGAGAGAATCAGACGGACTTACAGTCGGATCAACAGCCAGAACCACAAACAAACTGACAAACAGGAACCACATCTGAGAGGTTCTGCTGTTTTTAGTCCAAGCACCAGTAGTCCTCCATCATACCTGGTAATGTTAACATGCCAAACTAAGATGGTGAGTCTGAACACAGATTTGTTAATACTGAACTTTAAATGCCAGTTACATGACTCTGATGTTATCCAGTGAATCACTTTGTCTCACTATTAGATTCTCCAAATGACAGCACATCAACAGGTGGCGCTCTAACATGTTTGTTATTGCTGCAGATTGAATGGACGGATCCATGTAGGTTGTCGCCACTCGTCTGACCTCTGCAAGAAATGGTTTTATGTCCTGTGAGGATATAATATATAGATTTTAGAGTCAAAGGCATCCGGGAGGAACAGATCCGACCCGACACTGAAGGACCCTGATCCAGACCGAGAGCTGACTGACCCATCACTGAACAGAATTTATTTTAGTTCATAAAGTAGGGAACTTTAATCTGTCTTTTGCACGTGTGTAAATGTGTGTGTGTTGGTGTTTGGATGTGAATGTCTGTGTATCTCACCTGTCTGCCACCAGGTGTCCACTAAAGGACACCGTCCATCTCCAACCACACTGTGGAACCAGTGCCAGGCCTCGTGGTTAATGGGCTCTCCCACTGTGCACACACACACACACGCACACACACACACACACACACACACACAGTTTTATAGTTTCATAAAACTTCATCGGCTTCCAGTCTTTATATGCTGTATGACCGTGTGTGCTTGATATTGTACTTTTTACTTCACTAGATTTATTGAACAGCTTTAGTCTTTAGCCTCTGTTAGAAAGGAGACTAAAGCCTGATAGCTTCATAATGTCAGTTAATATCTTACTAATGTGGGTTATCAATAGCCTGAATATTGATGTTTGGCCTGAGTACAGGCGATCTTTAGTATGAGACATGTGGCTGAAAGCCCAGTTTTACGTCTGATAACTGATGTAAGAATAGAGACCTTATCAGGAAACAATGAAATCTAATCTTAAAGTCATTAACAGTCCAACCGGCCACACGCTGTTATTAGGACGTTTAAAACAACATGAAAACGTGATCGTGTCTGACCGGATCCCAGCGTCCTCAGAGACGAGCGGTCGTACTTCTTCACCCAGCTCTCATCGTACTTCAGCAGCAGGCGCAGAGCCGTCGGTGCTCCATAAAACTGAGTGATCTTCAGCCGCTGGATGGTCTCCCAGTACCTGCCTGAGGGTCCCCCCCCCCCCCCCCACACACACACACACACACAGACACACACACAGAGAGACACACACACACACACACACACACACAGAGACACACACACACACACAGACACACACACAGAGAGACACACACACACACACACACACAGACACACACACACACACACACACACAGACACACACACACACACACACACACAGAAAGACACACACACACACACACACACAGAGACACACACACACACACACACACACACACACAGACACACACACACACACAGAGACACAGAGACACACACACACACACACACACACACAGACACACACACACACACACACACAGAGATAGAGACACACACACACAGAGACACACACACACAGACAGACACACACACACAGACACACACACACACACACACACACAGACACACACACACACACACACACAGAGAAAGACACACACACAGAGACACACACACACACACACACACACACACACACACACACAGACACACACACACACAGAGACACACACACACACACAGAGACACACACACACACACAGACACACACAAAGAGAGACACACACACATTTGCCTGTATGAACTTCTGTCCCAACCAACCAAGAACAAACAGGTCAAAGGTCTTCACAGTGACAAAAGGTCATGTGACCTGAGACTTCCTGTTTGATCCCAGCTGTAGAGGCCGTCGAGCAGACCAACAACACCACAGGTGATAAACTGGCTCCACTCTACAACTGAAGGTCATAAACCAACTTGAACATCATTAATGAGTAACCAAACACTGGACAGAGGCCAGTGAAACTACACTCCCTCTGTTCATTCAGGACAGCTTCATCCCTGAGGAACGTCTACGTGAACTGAACCCGACTGGTAAAGGACATGAAGATATCTTCATGTTAACGCTGCAGGACAGGTACTGCCATGCCTCAGCACCAATGGGCTCATGTTAAAACTGAAAACATTGCTTTAAGTTTGTTAAAGTGACGGGGCGTTCATATTTCCACTAAAGGAACTTTTCCACGGACCAGAGGCCTTTTAGGAACTTCGAGAGTAACCAGGATCCAGGCTCTTGCCCCTCAAAAGTCCCTGTTTTGGGGGTAGTGCTTTCCAGCGGCCCAGGAACTGTTGGTGCTGAGCGTCACTGATTGGTCAAGTTGACCTTTTTCCACAGGAGATCTAGAATGGCAGAACCACAGGTGGTCCTAAGATGTTACCTGGGTTTGGGTAAACAGGCGTGCTCTCAAACAGGACGGTGGTGGCTCCGTTACACAGCGGGCCGTACACCACGTAGCTGTGTCCCGTGATCCAGCCGACGTCCGCCACGCAGCCGAACACGTCACCGTCCCGGTAGTCAAACACATACTGAAGAGAAACACGAGGGTTAATGCCGGGAATACAACATCTGTCTGGTTCTGTTTTACTGCTAAAGTACGTCTCCCAGAAGCCCCACGCTTCATCAATACACATCCAGACATGCAGTTCCACAAATGTCATTTACAGTCTGTGTTTGTGTTTGAAAACGATGTTTCATCAGTTTTTGGAAAAAAGACATTTTCTCATCTTCTCTGTTTATCTTCTTATATTCTGTCATTTGTATTTAAAGAATTATTAAGACTCAAACTGTCTCAAACGCAGTGAGTGAAGAAAGAAGTTTAGATTGCTGTTCAGGGTCCAGTCGGGGATTTTGTCTGTTTAGGAATCTGGAGAAACAAAAGGCACCGAGCAACCCCCCCCACCCCAACGCCACCCTCACGCCCCTCTCTGCTTTTCCTCCCCCCCCCCCGTGGCAGTGTCTCTCGCCCTGGCGTGGACCCAGCAGTCCTCGTCTTTTTGAGATAAAGCAGCTTTTGTTCCGTTGTTTTATCCAAACAAGCAACGAGCCAAACCCCCCCGAACCCCCCCGAACCCTGAGCCGCTAAGCTGCTTTTGAAATTAGCACGGGCTGGGGGGGGGGGTGTTATGTTTTTATTCAATTATCATCATAAACATCATGTCAAACACACACAGGAAACAGATGTTTCTGCTTGTCAATCAGAAAAAAAGCTAATTTAAAGCTTTTGGGGGCAGTTTTGGCCGCAGGGCCGCGTCCCCTTCACCCACCTCCTCTTCTTCCTCATCCTCCTCTCTGACCACAAACAGCAGTGTTTTTGTTTGGCCTGTTGGGTAACTGCTCTCTTTTGTCTACACCTCCTCATTAAAACACCAAAACAACCCGAATTACAACCCGCTGAGACGAACTCATGCTGCTGTCAGAGAGGCAGCTCGGCGGACAAGTTTCATTCCAACACACTGAAACGTTCCAACATTCAAAACTTCTCGCCAAAATGTCAAAATATCCGTCTGAAGTTCATCCAACAGACATTCAGAAAAAAGTTTCCTTACATCTGAAGGAAAACATCTCTGATGGAGAGGTGAGGCAAGGAGGAAGCAGGTAAGAAATGAGCAAAGGAGGTAGGCAAGGACAGAAGGAGGTGTGAGAGGTGTGTACCTGGTGTGTGAGCGAGGTGTACAGCAGGTATCCAGCCTGTGTGTGAACGATGCCTTTAGGTTTCCCCGTACTTCCTGATGTGTAGAGAAGAAACAGAAGATCTTCACTGTCCAGAGGCTCCGCAGTACAGACGGGAGACTGAGAGGACATCACCTGGGGGACACGGCAGGTAACTGATACAACTCACTGCTAACCCAAACCAAGCAGAATAACACGATTGTGATTTCTTGCTGTGTGTATTTCACATAAAGCAATGATCAATCATCTCCTTCATGTATCAATAAGTGCATTGATCAGGTCTCACCTCCTCCAGGGGGACGTCCAGCCGTCCCATCACAGCAGGGTTTTCTGTCCTCTGAGAGACGAACACGTGTCGGACGGTCGGGCAGCTCTTCACCGCAGCGTCCACTGTGGACTTCAGCTGGACGAGTCGGCCGCCTCTCACACCTTCGTTACAGGTGACCACAGCTTTACACTGAGCTGGGGACACAACAGACACCTGCTTCAGATCTACAGACACCTGCTGCAGATCTACAGACACCTGCTTCAGATCTACAGACACCTGCTGCAGATCTACAGACACACCTGCTGCAGATATACAGACACACCTCCTTCAGATCTACAGACACACCTTCAGATCTACAGACACACCTTCAGATCTACAGACACACCTTCAGATCTACAGACACACCTGCTGCAGTGTTCTTCCTCTTGTTATTTATTCAGTTTCAAACTGTCCATTTGAGTCTCACAGAGTTTCAGGAGTCACATGATCAATCTTTGACTCTTTGGTTAAATTCTTAATAACAACTAAATATGTTTTGTTTTCCAAACTTTAGCTTTCACGATTATTTAATGTTACAGAAAAATACTTTGACAGCAGGAAGTGTAGCAGAGACGGACCCGGGTCTGTCTTCAGTTCCTGACCCACAGTCTGTAGCCGGTGACTGACAGCAGTTATTACATGTGTTGCATGTGAAGACGTTCTGTTATAAATCACACAGCTTCCTCTCAGTGACTTTAATAACAACACACGAACCTTTGAACTCTTTAAAACTGCTGTAAACCTTTCTTCTGAAACAATTTCCCTCCTAAATGAACAACCTGAAGTCACAGACATAGTCATGTGATCACAGTTATTAGCACGAGTTCTGACTTGAAGTGAGTGACTCCACTCGTCTGGGCACCGAATTCCTCACCATTTGTCCTCTACATATCAAAACCACACACAGTATTATTATATTTGTGGTTTTCTGTTAAAACAACATTTTAGGTTTTTTTGTCATCACTTGAGATTGAGTATAAAGACGTCGTTGTTTCCTGTTGTGAGCGTGATAAAAGGTGTAAGCAGGTAGTCATTTCTTACACCTGAAGGCTGAACCTGGGGGAATGTGTGTCAAAGGATGTAACAGACTGCAGAGTATTCCCATCTGATGACAGGACACAGACTTATAAACATGGTGTCTGTGTTTGAATCAAAGAAAGCAGTCTCTGGTAAAGTATTCATGTTTCCCTGAGGATAATTAATCCTCACTGTAATAACTCCATGATCTTTACATGTTCAGTTCCACTACAGTACAGGCTGTAATAAGCTGACTGCCCTGGTTCTCCCACATATTCTTGCATATTAACACTCAGCTACCTCCTATCATGCTCTGTTTCTCCTGCTGCTCAGCCGGCCGTGGAAACAGCATGTTTGGGTTTGAAGGCAGCGACTGTTTCCTAAACACAGAAGTCCTTGAGCGGCGAGTCTGACCTCCAGATTTCTGCAGAGAGCTGCAGAAAGCTGCATATCTGAGGTGGCTTCTATTCCCCTCAGGGTTCAGTGTGGTAACTGCACCAAGGTCGTGCAACATAATAGAAATCAAATATGAATGAAAGTAAACAGCTTGTCCATGCAGGTTTTTGCTGGTCTGGCCTTCATGCTGCTGCAGCTGGAGTTTTGTCCAAGTTTAAGGGGCCTCTGCTGGAAAAAAGATCTTTAATTGACGTTCAAAACAAGCCAAGACTCTAGAAATACTGAGGGAGTCAAAAGTACCCCAGTGCCACCACACTAACCCTCAACATTGTATTACCCTACACAACGGTTTAAATTCTGTTTAAAGCCTTCCCCACAATGCCAGGAATCTAATTCAGGTGGAAAAATATATAAAATCCTGTTATTTTAATATCTGTTTTTGGTCTTAAACAGTCAAGTTAAGAATTTTCACAATCCATAAACTCATCATGTGAAGTTTAAGGGCAATTGTATAAACAAAAGTTTAAACCGTTCCACAACAGCAACCTGCGAGCAGTGCTTACACACAGAGCGCAAATAGTGGCAGCGTCATCATTGTCACTCACGAATTGCAGCTTAATCTGCGAGTTGTCACCCGAGTTGCAAAATGGTAGATTTAGATTTGTTAAATGTTAACACAACAGAAAAATGATCTCATGTTGCAAATTATTATTTTATTAATCAGCACTGAACATAAAGTGCAGCTGAGGCTGATGGAATCTCATTAGTGTTGCAGCTATTTAGTCATAAACCACATGAATGTCTGGAACTAATTTCATGAGTATCTATCCAGTAAAAACAAAAAAAAAAAAAAAAAAAAAATATTAACCTCATGGTGGCATTTGAGAAAAAGTCAAAGTACGACCAAAATCAGTGGGATTCATCCTCTGAGGAACATCAATGTCTGACCGACAGATGGACTCCAATCCTTAGATTCACGCTGCTAACATGGCTAAAAGATGACAATAAACTACTCTTTGCAGGAAGACTCACCATCCTGGATCCTCCCTGCCAGGGCCTCTGAGCTGAAGCCGGCAAACACCACGGTGTGCACCGCACCGATGCGGGCACACGCCAACATGGCTGCCACTGCCAGCGGTGACACTGGCATGTAAATGGCCACCCTGTCCCCCTTTTGGATGCCATGGCTCTTGAGGGTGTTGGCGAGGCGGCAGGTCGTTTCCAGCAGCTCTCTGTTGGACAGACAACAGGATGCCGATGGTGATGATGCTGATTATGATGATATCTTTATCGTTGTAATTAGTCATTTTCCACTTTAATTTATTGTATTTTATGGTGTTTTTATTCTTTCTGAATCTGTATTTATGTCAGTTTATTTTTATAAAGCACTTTGTAACATTCTGCAATATAAATAAAGTTACTTATCTACTGGGTTCTTCAAGCCTTATTTCTCATTTCTTTTGTTTTATACTTGAGCTCATTTTAGTAAGAAGTGTCCCTTGTTACCTGATCTACTCCTGTTTTAAACACTTCCTCCATGTTTATCTGTTGCTTTGATTAATTCAGTATATCAGTCACGTCATACTCACCATTCTGCTCAACAAAACACTTTCTGTTGTTAACAATGATACTGTTTTAACAGTATCATTATCATTGTTATTTACTGTTTTATTCCACCCCTGGTAGGCCTTTAATTTAAAGTATCTGCAGGAAGAATTGAGTATAATTGAAGGTAGTTTAACAGCGATTTTAAAGGATGACAAAGTAAAGCTTGCTAATATTTGAATACCAGCCATTATTTGAGAATTTACAGCACTCTTTTTTTTAAGTATACCTAATTCAAAGAGCAGAAAAATAATTAAAAAACAGAGAATACAAGATATAAGCTATCTAAAGGAGATTTAAATCAAGAAAAAATTAAAACGAGAGAAAACAAACAAACATGGTGCTTGAGATTTGAACTCATATAAGGGACTTTTATTTGTAGTTTGCAGTTGTGACTAACTGTATTCAGATGTTTAAAGTGGGATTTATTGCAGTGAAGTTTGGCTGTTGGTTATGAACACTCTTTCCAAAACAGTTAATAAGATATCACAGTCTTCAAACACGGACTTAGTCACCACTTGTATTCAAATGATCATGAAACATAACTTACACCACACCGACTTTGAGGTTTGTTCATCCTGATTCCGATCTGCAATCTGACATTTTCCATTGCCCCATATACGACGGTTAAACTTTACCAGCTGAATATATATCTACGGACTACAATACATTCCTTTACATTTATGGTGCTGTAATTACAGTGTTTCTGACAAAGATAACTTAAGGACTGCACACCACGATGATAAGATAAAGATGAGTGTCATCTGCGTAGAGGGGGATGCAGCTTACTATAGGACAACACAGTAATAAAGATAAAGATGAGTGGCATCTTTATAGAGGGAGGATACAAGAAACCTATCACTGAGCAGAATTCTGTCCGTGCTGCAGATTACATTTTTGCAGATGTTCATACCTGTAGGTGACCTTCACCTCAGTGCCGGGTTCGTCTCGCTCCCAGATCAGAGCCACTCGATCCGGATTTTTCTCGACATGGACGTCCAGACAGTTCACTG
Organism: Lateolabrax maculatus; assembly: GCA_031216445.1. NCBI lineage: Eukaryota > Metazoa > Chordata > Actinopteri > Acropomatiformes > Lateolabracidae > Lateolabrax > Lateolabrax maculatus. The sequence continues at coordinate 474,526 of CM062209.1, forward strand.
ATGGACAGACAGATGCAGCAGGGCGTGAACATAAAATCATCAGAAGTGTTTGGTGTTCACGAACAAAGTCAGAGTTTACAGTGTGATATCAATATATTTTTTGCCAGGCCAGAAACAAGCAATCAGCTTTTGGTTGCTGGAACTGAAAATAAAGTTGCCAGTTTTAGACGCCTTATATTTTGAGATACTATGCAGTTATACGTCAGCTTGTGTTTTATCTGATACTTAACAGAATTTGAATCATCGGAGGGGAACAAACTTCTTTTTGTTCACAAATAAAACATTTACTTATTTTATGCACATTTTGCTGTTTGCTGTGCCTATTTTGTATGTTAAGTGGTTGCCACTGATAGCAACCAAAGGTCAAGAATTGGTTGTCAATTTCTCAAAGTGGTTGCTAATTGCAACCTGGCAACCATCGCTGTCGAGCCCTGTGAATATAATTAAAAAACATCAATTAGTTAACATAACATACATTAAAGTGTGTAATGTATTTTATGACAGAAACCAGGCCAAAACAAACCATTGTTTTAAAGGGGAAAAAGTAAAATTATGATTTCAGCCCTAATAAAGAAAGATCCTGTGAGGTTAAACCTGGTCAGCATAATGTCTGGAAACATTAGCGTTGAAATGATTAGTCAATTAATCAATTAGTTGATCAATAAAAAAGTAATTGCCAACTTCTTTGATAATCGATGATCATCAAGTTATCAAGCAGAAATAGAGGCTGTTGGTCATTAGAAAATGGTCTTATAAAGATCTTTCTGTAAATCACATGAGAACGGTTCTGCACTACATTCTGCAATTTATCTTGTAATTATTAATTCACACTATGTCGGGTTGAAAAGTACCAGAAACACACATCATCGTGTTGAAACTGACACACAATCCTGATGGAAACAGTCTTCATTTATTCTGTGATTGAAAATTAATCCTAAAATGGATTTAAGACCGAAGATCCTATTTGTGTCTCACGCAGCAGATTTACAAAATAATTTATGTAACAAGAGCAAAAAAATCCTCCTGTATCAGATTGGCTACAATACCAATAATCCAGCCATCGTTATTGGAATATTATTGGATTATTTTCAGAGACAGAAAAACAACAGAAAGGAGGATAAAGACACAGAACACTCATTGCAGAGACAGACGGTCTCTAGATACTGTCTCTAAAGGAAGAAAATGTTATAATGAACAGAATTCAAACCATATGCAAGCTACGTGGTTACAGCGAAAGCAGCATCCATAGCAACCAACATAGCAACCATAGGGTCATAATAACAAACTAAAGATCATAAACATTCACTGAACCAAGATTATGGAAATAAAATGCACATTTCTTGCTAGAAATGTTATCTGATACTGATATTTATAATGAAATAAATAAATTACACAACAGAAGAGTCCATTACATTATAATGTCAAGGGTTAGGACAAAAGCTTTGTATCAGTATCGATAAACACAGCTGAGAACCAGAGAACGTCTGGGATCACACCACTTAAAACAGTGATGACACTAAACAAATCCACGGATCAAATGAAAAACAAAGTTCAATCTTATGATTCACTGGTTTTGTCATCTTTTATCAAAACACTTTTAATGCCACAACTATCTTAAATCATCGCATTTTCCACTGAGAATAAGAGGAATGTCCACCAGTTTTTAGTTTTCACTGCCTCAGTGCGTCTCTATTTGTATCAGTAATCAACCATGTGAACAGATGATGACGGCCTTCTGAACCAACCAGCAATAGGCTTCCGTAGTTTTCAGTTTCTGGACTTTTCTTCAATCTTTGATTTTTATAAAGCGTTTTTTTCTTTTTGCTTTATTTGATAGTGATAGATACAGATAGGAAAGGCCACTGATCCCAGTGAGGTTTTAATCATTTTACCTCTTTGAGGCTCAAAGTTATTAAAACCTGGGAAGTTTAAAGGAGAATCTTTCTTTTCATTATAACCGATTTTTTATTGTTGTTTTTTTTTAAAGGGTCACAAACCAAAAAGATCAGGAACCTTTGGTTTAATCTATAAAATGCTTCAAATTTAAAACACTTGTATATAATATAATATTTGAATGTAAAATCTTAATCTGAAAAGTGACTGAAGCTGTCAGATAGATGTAGTGCAGCTCCACCTTCTCCAGCTGCAGCATTAAAGTGATCAACACATTCAGTAATCAATCAATAATGTGTATTGTTCTGCATCATGAGCACTTTCACTTCGGTGCTTTATCTTTATTTTGATACTTTTGCTCTAGTGAAGTCTTGAATGCAGCTTTGACTTGTTGCAGAGTTTCTGCTCCGTGGTTTCAGTCCTTCCTCCTCCTCCTCCTCCTCCTCCTCTTCTATCGATCTTTTACTCTCAGTGGAGACACTGTTAAAGGATTATTATCATTTCTGTGCAGTTTATCGATACGTGTATTGATTAGGCTACCCCACAGTGTATTGATTATCTCTCACCGGACACGTTGAGTTTCCCTCCCAGGAACCAGTTGATCTTCCCGCTGCTGAGCTCGCAGTCCCGGACCCGGTTGAACGGTTTCTCCCAGCGGAGTCTGTCAGCGGCGGCGGATCCCCAGAACTGATCCGGATCCGTGACCGAGAGCCGGTACAGATCCCGGTGGGACAGCTTGGACAGCTCGGAGCTCCAGGTGCCCGCCGGTGGTGGCACGGAGGACAGACACCTGTGTTGTCCCGGTCCGGTCCGAACCGGTCCCGGGGTCCTGCAGCGGCTCAGGAGGGTCCTGATGAGTCTGGGTCCCCTGCTGCTGTATGCAGCCATGTTGATCCTCTGCATCCAGAACCGTGACTGACTCACCTGACCGCTGACAGCAGCTCTGTTCACCCCCCCTCCCGCCCCAGGTGTTCTCAGGTGTGTGCAGGTATGGAAGACCGCAGCGCCCAAAGCCTGCGAACAGTCACATGACTCTGAAAACAAAACATTCTGGTTTTCTGGTTTTCTCCTGTAAGAAATGACAGTAATACAGTCTCGATTGACTTTATTCTTCTTTTAAAGAAAGACATTAAGAGTTCACAAAAGTTAAGAAACAAGGGCTTCATGTTGAGGTCGTTTTGCAGTTTGACGAGGTTACTGAAACATTTTGGCATTAATAATTACTTTTCCAATCATTGTTTTTCTTACATTTTTTTGTTTTATCTTATTTTGTTTTATTGACATAATTTAATTTTTGTATTTTTATTTTAAAAAATGTAATCAACATTTTTATTTAATTAATTTAATTTTCCGTTATTTAAATAATATATATATATATATATATATATATATATATATATATATATATTTCCTTTCATCCTTTTTAGAGTGGACCTTTTATGTTTGCTGTCTCCTGGATCTTCTTCAGATTTACTTTTACACTTTTTTTTTCTGTTGATTTTCTGTCATCAGTGACTTCTTTTTGGTGTTTGAGAACATTAAATGTAGTTATTAAATGTAGTTACTTAATAGTTTTTTGGGTGAAAATCAATGAGCCCTAATTGTACTGTGGAAAACCTGCTGGTTCCCAGAGAGCACCGGGTGTAAACTGAAGATTCTACTCAAAAACAGCCCATTCACTGTTCCTATCTCATGTGTTAACTAAAAAAATATTAATATCTCTTCACATTCTTGGTGTTGAACTTTGACCCCACAAAGTCAGAAAGTTCAGTGATTTGAGTAAAAGTTCTTCTAAATCTTTGTCACTAGTTCCGAGGCTGTGAGCTCGTAGTTTCTGTCAGTTTGTCACTGATTACTTGTTTGTTCTGTAATCAGACTTCATATCTGATTAAATGTGTTTAGAACGGTTTTTTAGAACATTTTTATATAATCAATCATAAATCCTGAATTCAACTATTCACTTGAGATAAATCCTGATTATTCAGTGCATGATTAACATGATTAAATCTGCTGACGGCTGCTGCCTCCTGTAGGTCGGCTCAGGAACTGCACACTGAAGATCTCATCTGGATCAATTAGCTTGATCAGTTTTACATTTATTTATATTTCATATTTAAATGTGTTTTTATGTTAAAGCTGAACTGAAGATTGTGAATCAAATAACTGATGAGAAAGAAAAAATAACAAAAACAAAGTTATTGATAAATCTCCACTCAAGGTCCACTTACTCACTTTCACCGGCTGAAGAGGACAGTGTGATGCGGTCGAAAGCTCCAGAACAAGCCAGTTAAAGGAAATTATTTTATCAACTGTTGTTTCCAGAGCCCAGACACAGAAAATCAACATAAAGTTACAGAGTCTAAATCAAACAAACATTTTATCATATTTCCATTAAAGCCGTTTGTTTTCAGCTTCAACCCTTTAAGTAGATTAACATCTCGCTGGTCCAACCTGCTGCAATCAGATTAGTTTGTTGTTTGTTTGTCTGACATTAATGATGATGTTAAACCTGCAGGTCAAACAGCTGGAAACAGATCTGAGATCAGTGCAGATATATATCTAACATTACATCCAGGATTAATATTATCAACATTATTATTATGCTGCCTCCATCTGACAAACTGACCCCAGGTCTGCAGGTGTTGCTGCATCAGTTCAGGTTCTGATCCAGATGTGACACCTCTGCCGTGAGATTGTTGGTGCTGGTACCAGTCAGAACCGGTTCTCGGGACCTCTGATTTTCACATGAACACTTAAATCTGAGCAGCGGCCCGATTGTCACATGATTCAGACGATAAGTGAAGCTCGTCCCTGTAATCCAGCGGCTCTCACACTGTTTTTCTACAGACCAGAGGTCAGATTAAGGGACGTATACGACCGTTAATCCCACCTTTGTGTTTGTACAATAGGTTTAATCACCTTTATGACTTTTAATGATCCTTCGTTAATCTGCTGGTAGAAAACAGAGCTGATCATCTGATCCAAACAACCAAAACACAGGATTTGATCCTGTTTGTTTCTCTGTTAAAGGGACAATCCACTGAACGTACTTGTTATGTTTAGTGCCACTTAGTTTAGCTGCAGTCTGAGGTTTAAACCAGCTGCTGAGTCCTGTAGAAATCACCTTAATGACACGAGATGGCTTCGTATCTGACGTCAAACAGAAACCTGCTGCACAGAGTTTAAAGTAGGAGACATCTGGTCTCTTCAGAGACGTCATTTTGTGTTTTGTGAGTATCTTTATGTCTTACAGCATGTGTGGAGGAGATATTTAGGTCTGATGGTACACAAAGAATTTTCCAAGTGAACAGCAGCTGTTTAATGAGTGACAACCAACCAGAAGACTTCAGGCTCAAATTTAAACTGCCAATAATACACCTCTTACATGTTTTAAGTTAAGAGACCTTTTAATGCTCCAATAAATTTCAGTTTCTCTTTGTCTCTTTCCTGTTTGTCACAGAGCAGCTCCAGCAACTCGACCTCACCCATCACCTTTGGGATGAACTGGACCACCTGAGAACCAGACCTGATCGCCAGCATCAGTGTGGGACCTCACTGACGCTCTGAATGTCACTGTCACGTGTTCAGCTGTCCATATATTTCTGGCCGCATAGTGTAACCCTGATCTAACCTGGAAGGTCAGAGGTCAGCGTCGACGGCCTGCCTCTGCTGCATCTGCTTCAGGTGAGCTTTGGTCTGCAGGTGAGCCTTCAGGAAGGTGAGCAGGCGGAAGTGTTTCCCGCAGTCGAGACAGCTGTACGGCGTCTCCCCGGTGTGGATGCTGCGGTGCCTCATGAAGCTGGTGGCCAGGTTGAAGGTTTTGGAGCAGAGAGTACACCTGTACGGCTTCTCCCCGGTGTGGGTGTACCTGTGGTCCCTCAGCAGCTCCTTCAGGCGGTAACTCTTCCCGCAGATGTCGCAGTGGAACGGTTTCTCTCCCGTGTGGCTCCTCTGGTGAACTCTGAACTGCGACGGGTTGGGGAACTTCTTGCCGCACACCTCGCAGGTGATGATGGTGTCTCTGGCCGGCAGCTCGTCGGCGGGGAGCTCGTGCGAGTGTTTGCTGATGACGTGGTTCTTCAGGCAGCGGTAGCTCTTCCCGCAGATGGAGCAGAGCTGCCTCTCTCCGGTGTGGATCACCTGGTGGCTGCGCAGGTTGGCGGCCTGGGTGAAGCCCTTCCCACAGGTGGAGCACCGGTACGGCCTAACCTCCTGGTGCACCAATTTGTGGCGGGTCAGGTGGCAGGCGTGGTAAAAGCTCTTCCCGCAGACGTCGCAGATGAACGTCTTCTCGAAGTGCGTCATCCTGTGCGTCTTCAGCACGCTGACGCAGGAGTAGCCCTTCCCGCAGATGTCGCAGTGGCAGGTTTTCTCGCCGGTGTGCCGCGCCTTCATGTGCAGGTTGCGGTGAGCTTTGTGGTTGAACCTCTTGGGGCAGAACTCGCAGGTGTACGGCAGCAGCCCGTGCTCCTTGATCTCGTGTTCGCGGAGTCTCAGGACGCCGCTGAACGGCGTCCTGCACACTGAGCACACCGGGTGAGACTTGTTCTGGTGGTCTGAAAGGCGCTGTGCGTTTGGAAACAGCATCCCGCACTGTGAACACTGGTGGTGAGTCTCCGCTGCGTCAGCAGTCTCACACAGGTTGCTGTCTTTACTCCGCCTGCTGCGGCGCCGTTTCCTGCTGAGTGCTGCAGAGGCCCCGGCCTCCAGCGCTGAGGCGGTGCCAGGCGGCGGCGAGGTCGGCCGAGCGTACTCATGGTCGGGGACGTCCGCCTGCGGGGAAAGAGGGGGCGGGGAGCGCTCGCTGTGCAGAGCCGTGGCTTCACCTGTCGTATCCATGGAGAAGGTTTTATTTTCACCTGCACCAAAAGCACCAGGAGGTCGTTTAGGGTCAGCTGGAAGGTCACATGGTTCACGACACTGTTAACTGATTGCAGCTCAGCATGTTTGTTTCCTTCTCTGTCAGGTAAACTCACCGTTAGCGTTGGCGTGGCTCTGCAGTGCCACCAGCAGACACTTGGAGTCGACAGCGGCGCTCTACAAGATAGAAAACAGTAACCAGTGTTGAGTGAGTTCAGAGCTCGGAGGCTCTTCATCCTGCTTCTGACTGTAAGTGGATTCAGTCACTGACCCCGTAAACCAGGATGTAGGTCTGTTCTGTGGGGGGGCGCTCACCTCCACAGCCCCCATCTGCAACACAAAGAAAAGACTGAAAACACTGTTTCAGTCGTTGCAGCCGGACTTGTTGGAACTGTTGTGGAGTTTAGTCAGAAACTCTTTGTACGTTTTTTATGTAAAATCTTCTTCTGTAAAGAAAGTAAAGCTGTCAGATAAATGTAGAGGAGAATATTTACTGTGAGGAGGAAGTAAAGTACCTCAGAGGTGTTCTCGAGTACAGCACCTGACAGCAGACCTGTGTTCTCAGCTCACCTTCTGTGGGCTTCGATAAAGAGTCGCTGGTCTCTTCAGACTCAGGTGGATCCTTCAGGCCTCCTGCCCCCCCCTCCTGCTTCACAGAAGACACCTCAACCACCTTCAGGATTTTATCAACAGCTTCTACACACAGACTGTCCACCAGAGAGCTCAGCTTCTCCTGAAACATAACACATACGAGCGCCTGTTCAAACCTCATAATAAACTAGTCTCTTCATCATTCAGTCAGAAAAAACCCCAGTGTGACATCAAAGGTTTGTTTTGTCTGATCAACCGTCCAAAAACCCAAAAAGTTATAACAGAATCATATATAATAATAATAGAAAACGTTCACATTGGAGAGACTGTGACACCAGAGTTAATGCCTGAAAAATGACGATTAACAGTTTAAACTTCTTGTAGCTGGAACAGCAGTTTGTTTCAGGCAAATATCCACGTCTTCAACTTTTAAGTTATCAACAGGTGAAGGTGACACACAGACAGGTGAGTGCCGTTCACCTGACCTGTAGGAGGATAGTTATTGTGGTGTCCATTCACCAAACTATGTTTAACTCTCATTTTTACACCTTAAAGTCTAAATAGTTTGTCATAATATTGTATTCTGTGTCCGCGTGTATTTAAGTTACATAACAAACTGAAGATGCTTAAAGTGGAAGATTCTTCAATGGAGTTCGGTGCGACATTATATAATGTTGTCATATATAATGACAGTTAACCCCAGAACCTCAGACCCGAGAACACCGGAACACCGGGAGCCGCCGGGACACCGGGAGCCCCGCCGGGACACCGGGAATCTACCGGAACACCGGGACACCGGAACACCGGGAGCCGCCGGGACACCGGGAATCTACCGGGACACCGGAACACCCGCCGAGACACCGGGAGCCGAAGAGTTAACGGGGAGTTAGCTGTTAGCTACAGTTAGCCGCGGTAGCTTACCTCCGTTTCGGGACTTTGTCTGTTTAAAGAAACTTTCTCCGCCGCCGTAAAAATCTCCGTCACTACCGCCTTGGCCAGGTTGTTCACGATGAGCGTGAGTTCCGTCCTGAAAGTGATGAAATCCGACATATTTAAGTATTTCTGCACTAAGAGCCGCCTAGCTTAGCAAAAACACGGCTAAAGTGACTGATGCGGACAAAGGAAGTGACGTAGTTGTCTCATCCACGGACCATAAAAGAGCCTCGTGCTCATATATACACTACACAGTATATACATATATAAAGAAGTATTATATATAATATATACACACACAGATATACGGTGAACAGTATATACAGTATATACATAGAAGTATTATATATAATATATACACACAGACATACAGTGAACAGTATATTCATATATAAAGAAGTATTATATATAATATATACACACACAGACATACGGTGAACAGTATATTCATATATAAAGAAGTATTATATATAATATATACACACAGACATACAGTGAACAGTATATACCATAGACTGTATGTAAAGAAGTATATATACACACATGTTAAATTTAGATGAACAATTATGACTTTATTTGTCTTATTTCAAAATAATTTTCAGTAATTGTTCCTGTTAATTCTTAAATTTAAGACTACGATTCGCAATTTCAGACATCTTGTGAGATGAGAGAGAGATTTTGTAAATTACTGATATCATACACGTTTCATTACCTTTGTAAATTATTTCATTTTAATGATTTCTGTATTACATACAATACAATGTTATAACATATTGTATGTAATACAGAAGTCATTAAAATTAAATCATTTAAACAGATAAAATTTAAATGTAATTTGCTTAATTTGACCATAATAAAACTCAACCATGAAAAAGGCCGAATGGACTAAAATCAGGTTCAACTTTAAAAGTCCAGTTTGCAAATTCTGTCAATTTGCTTTGACAATTGTCAAATAAAGAAATTCCATTTCATATTTAATTGTATTATCATTATGGCAGCGGTATACTTATAAGTACACTAAAATTAGTTGTCGGTTTTGTTTTCATGTTGATTTTCATTTTAGCAGTAATTTTGCATTTTTAAACATGAGAATGTAAATGAAAGTTGGATTTCTACAGGTGTATTATGCTCTGATTTTAAATTAAAATGAACCTATTTAAAATTTTCTTTAGATTGATTGACTGATTAATACGTCAAATGTAAATATAAATATTCTGCAGTGTTTGTGTTGAATAAAAGTCCAATTCCAAAAATACTTAGTTTTTTATTCACCACCTGCTGCTGTACATACGATAATAATAATAATAATAATAATAATAATAATAATAAATATTACATTTAAATTACATTCATTCAGAGCTCCAGTCAGGCTCATCAGTGCTTGACAGACAGTCAAACTATAAAACACACAGAAACCAACAGGAATAAAACATTAAATAGCTTATTTTTTTCCAAAAACAAGGATATAAAACATACTCTCAGTACAGTACAATAATAAACACAGAGACATCGTCGTCGTTTACTTCCTCCTGAAACAGTTCAGTCTTTTAGAAAAGACTTGGTCCGGGGCGATCCGACTGTAGCGTCCATCCTGGGAGCGCTCGATAACAGAGCTGGAGAAGTTCAAACCTTTACGTTGTGTTTGCGTTATTGTTGGAAATCTCTGGATAAGTGAATCAAAAAGTACTTTTGACCCTAAACTTCACTGGTTTCAACATCAACCTGTATGAGCATGTTAGCTGATAATGAATTGTTAGTGTGTTACTGACTCGTTCACATCGTGATGCCGATGTTTTAAAAATAGCAGTAATCTAATGTTTCATTTTATATCAGCAGTAAACTTTGTTAGCATGCTTTATGTGATAACTTGCATAGTAACGAACAACGTAATGGCTGTTCACTGATTGGCTGTTCTCGTGATCCCTGAAACAAGCGCCAATCAAATCCCTGCGCTCCCACCACCCTCAAACAGTCACCTCAGCTTCAGTCTGACCACGTTTGACTTGTCCAGCCTTCAGCTGTGTTCGTCTGACTCGCCGCTGCTGTGCCGCCGTGGCGAGGAGGCGGACCTTATCGAGCCTCCGGCCTCCTGCTGCTGTTTGGAGGAACTGGACAGGTCGATGGCCACCTCCTCCTCCATCTCTTCGTCCTCCATCTCCAGCAGCTCCTCCTCCTCCTCCTCCGCCGCCACGTGCTCCACCTGCCGGGCCTCGCTGCCACCACCGCGTCGCTCCGAGGTGTCGCAGAACGAGTCTGGGCGGGTCGAGTCAGACGGAGGGCTGGAACACTTTTTGGACATTTCTAGAGACTTCTTGTGCATTCCTGTGAGGACAGAGACAGAGACAGAGACAGATTCAGTTCAGTCTGCAGGATCCAGATGTATTATCAATAATAAAATAAAAAATATACTCAATATATAATATAATAAATACAATATAATATAATTCATATAATATAAAATACTCTAAACTGAAGAGAAGACTTTAGTGATGTATAAATCTGTTGCTAGGAAACATCTGTAGCACCGTCCAATCAGGAGCCATCAGCTCTGTAAACAGGAAGTCACTGCAACAGTTCTAGAAGCTAAAAGGTGAATCTTTGTAAATGTTGCTGTTGTAGAAATCTGTGTTTCAGAGTCAGAAACATTCACGCAGTTTAGAATGACAGGGATCCGAGTATGCTAATGATGCTAAGCTAACTGACTTCATTCACTCATTTAGCTTTGATGCATCATGATGAGTTTATAAATGTTTACGCCAATGTGCATCTGTCCATATGTATGTGGACAACCTGTTTCCAGGCTACAGCGTGTAACTATGTGGACATTAAAGTGAAATCTGAAATTAAATAAACTCAAATGAATCTCTGTGGCTGCAGCGTTGTTGTTTTGACACAAAGAGTTAATAATAAAGACTTGAGTCTGTATCTGCAGAGTATGAAGGTTGTGATGAGAACAGACGTTGTTGGTATTGAGATAATCTTGATGAAGAGTTGGTGCAGTGTGTGCTCGGTGTATGAGCCCTGTGTATTGATGCATGGTGTGGTGCATGTGCGTGGCACTGACGTGCATGCGGCTCACCGAGCAGCCAGGGGGCGCAGGATCCCATCATGCCGTTCTTGGCGGAGTTGAGGATGGACTCTGGCAGCGGGATGGAGTGACGCACCATCGCACCGTACAGACCGTACTCTGCCATGACGCTGCTGCGACCCCAACACTTCTCACGCTTTCGCCACTTCGCCCGCCGGTTCTGGAACCAGACCTGAAAAACAATGAGACAAAAGACACAAACGTTCAAAACTAGACCTGGAAAAACACTCAGATTAAACCCGACCTGTGTTATTTCATTTAATTTTTTAATTCAGAGTTTGTGAAATGATTTCAAAGCTGGTAGCTGTTTATCAGCTTTTGTAAACTTATGAAAAAATATAAAGCGAACATGTAGAAAAAATATTTTAACTTTTAAGTTACAAAGTAAATTTTAAGTTACTTTAAATATAAAAAACAGTTTTTAGTTGAGAGCCGTTCCACCGAAGATTTGACCTCTTACTTCTAATTTTTAATTAGTTTCCAATATTTCACAAAGAAAAAGAAAAAGGCCAGCAGAAAGTCAGAACGCATGAGTATAAAAAGTTGAGTATAAAAGGCTTCTTATCAAACTCCATCCCTGATGAAGACCATGTGGTCGAAAGCTCCAGAAGTGAACCTTGAGTTAAGATGTTTTTCTCCTAATCATCTTACGGCCTCTAAAATGTCCCTTGTGGTCCACTGAAGGGTTCCTGACCCCCATGTTGGGAACCAACCATTTATTGGCTTAAAAATGTTTAATTATCTATTTATTATTGACATCAGTGATCGATCAGCTGCGTATTGACGATGTCCCACCTGTATTCTGTCCTCGGGCAGCTCCGTCTTCATGGCGAGCATCTCTCGGGCGTAGACGTCGGGGTAATGAGCCTCGTGGAAAGCTTTCTCCAGCTCCTCCAGCTGGTGGGACGTGAACACGGTCCTGCAGACAGCCATCAATAATCAATACAATCACAATCAATAACACGGTAGTACAAGCAGATTTATGGGCAGAAATATGAGTTTTATTTGTGTTTTTTAAAGTTTTTATTTCATCAAAATGTGTTTATCATTTGATTTTTCCTCAAACTTTAAACTGAAGTATTGATTGTTTGTATGATGTTTATAATCAGAGTTGAACTTTAAAAATTATTTTTCTTGTAAATTTTTTAAATGTTTATTCTTTTCTCTCTTTATCTACTGTTGCACCTTTAATGTGTTTGATATTTTCTCATTAAATTAAATGTTGCTGCATTTTAACTTCCAAACAAAGTTTCTTCATTTTAATAACATTTTCTGATCAGAAAAAAACGCTGATAAACTCAGTAACAATAAAACATGTAAATGAATATATTGTAATATTTATACATATTTATCTCTCTCTCTCTCTATATATATATATAGATATATATATAGAGAGAGAGAGAGAGAGAGAGAGAGAGTAGTGCAGCTACGAATTATCTGTATGCAAAACTAATATAATAGTTTTGATATTTTGTGCCTTCCGTATTTTTTCATGTTTGATTAAATGTTTGTTCGTTCTTCCGGTTTCAGAACATTTCACAGATAAACAGAGTTTATTATTCTTCTTATTCTGATTTGCATCCTAAAGTCGCAGATGAATCAAAGTCCTTCCTCACCTGTGTCTCCTCTTCTTCCTCTTCTGAGAGTTTGCGGAGCTTTTAGAGTCGTTGCGGTCGGAGAGACACTCTTCATCTGCGGGAGACACAAGACAGCACCTGATCAATAACCAGCACCTGATCAATAACCAGCACCTGATCAATAACATCACATCAACTGTCGAACACAGACAGTAATGAAACCTGTTGAATCTTTATTCATCTTCATGTTTCCCGATGATGATGATGATGATGATGATGTCTGGTGGGGACACTGAAGCTTCAGTATTTATTATTATTTATTCTCATTATTTCACCAGTTTCTCTGTTTTAAGTGAAGCGGATTTTTCTGCTCCTGTTTTATAAAAACGAAGCTGACAGTGAAACCCGAGCCGAGCCGAGCCGAGCCGAGAGGAACCCGTTCTAAAGCTCAGCTGTGCTTCAAACACGAGGTTAAATACGCAGTTTAGAAAATGAAACAGGTCAAAACTACCAAAGTAAACCGAGTCCAGCCGAACTGGGACGAACGAAAAGACACTTAAAGAAAATCCCAACCGAACAGATTAAATCAGAAAAGAGTTCAGGTGAATCTACAAAAATATTTTTTAACTCTTTTGAAACCGAAGAAAAGGTTTTTGAAACGAGCCGAGCCGAATTTAGCCGAACAGAAACTGTTGTTATGTGTCTTGTGAGAAAATAAAAAGAAACTAAAAGTTCAATTAAAAATGTCTTATTAAACCGAGTTAAACCGAGTTAAACCGAACTTCACCGAGGTGACAAAGATCCAGTTCCAGCACCGGGTCCGGTGAGCAGCTCCACTTTAAACCACTTTGAGAGAATAAAAGAGTAAAAACGGTCCGAGCCGAGCCGAGCCGAGCCGTACCGGAGTACGCGTCCCTCTGGGCCTCCAGGTTGTGCAGGTAGTGGCTGTCGGCCCGGGCCTGCAGCAGCGGCAGGTGTCCCGGCAGGAAGCAGGGCGCCCCGGCGGGCTGCTGCGCCGCCAGGCTGCACAGGAAGCCGAGGCCGAGCGGCAGCGACCCTCCCGGGAAGGAGAAGCCGCCGAGGCCGCCGCCGGGCCCCTGCGGCTCCGCCCCGGGCCCGGAGCCCGCCGCCGACAGGCCCGAACCCGGGGCCCCGCCGGGCTGCGGCCGCACCTGCAGGTCCGACTCCAGGCCCAGCAGGTCGGTGATGGCGAAGCCTTTGGACCGGAACCCGGAGCCGTGCAGCCGGGACTTATCGATCCCGAACCCCGGGGATAACATCTTGACTTTGGGCTTCTCCTCGCTGATGTCCTCCCGGCCCGTCATGGTGCTCATCAGGGGCTGAACTCTGGTCCTTCTGGATGAGGATGAGGAGGAGGAGGAGGATGATGGGCAGACCGGGACAGTCCGGGTGGCGGGCTCCATTTATCCGGCCCCGGTCTCCGGGGATCACAGCGGCGTCCAATCAGAAGTGAGAGCGGCCGCGGGGGGCGGGGCCCTCTGGCCCCTCAATCCCGGAGGATTAATTGCCACCAATTTCCCTCCAATCCGATCAGGATTTTCTCTCCGCGAAGGTTTTTAATTTCTGTTGTTTATCTTCGATCAGAGGACGAGAGTCGGTCAGCAGGACGACTTGGATCAATATCCACTAATCAATACATGACTTCATAACTGATCAGTGACGGAAACCTTCGTGTGTCCACCGGATGAAGGGATGAATTAAACAACGGAACATTCAGGCCGTAAACGCATCAGATTATAGATTATATATATTCTATTTATACATGTTTGTAAAATCAGACTCATCAAATAAAAAGTCTCAGCAGGTATTTTATTCTTTAGATTCAGTTCATTTAAGATCCTATTTTCTTATTTTGAATATTATTTTAAGTCTTGTGGATATAAGAGGCATTTTATTATTATTATTATTGTTGTTGTATATTAACATGCAGTGTTCAGTAGGGACAGTTATACACAAAAATACACATTCATACTTAATTTTAAAGGGACCCGAAGTAATGAGGCCAAAAACATAAAATATCATATTTACTTTATAATATAATATATGAGAGGTGGAAGAAGTACTCAGATCTTAAGTTAAAGTTAATAATGTGTTGATCACTTTAATGTTCAGCAGAACTGGAGCAAATGTACTTAGTTACTTTCATCGCTGATATTTATAATAAATATAATAATTTAAGAAGTGATAGTTGAGGTGATAAAGGTAAAAAATAATATAATAAAACTAAATTCTGTTTATATAATAATGATGCCTGTTAGTGTAAATCTAATAAATACAGTTTAATGATGTTCTGTTATATTCAATTATTTGTATATTGTGAATAAATGAAAAACCTAAAGAGGCAATAAATAATAGAAATAATTATTTTCATGTTTTGAAGCTGCAGTGAAACGTTAGATTATTTTCCATAAAAATGATGAGTATTGAATGGTTTTATTATTATTCAGTAATTATATCATTTAATAATTAGAAATGATGGAGTTTATTTAGTTTTGAAGACAACATTTTCCTGAAGCAGCTTAAAGCTCGTTTGCTTTCATTTAACATTAAAAAACACAAATAAAGACTCAGAATATTAATAACATTAATGCTGTAATCTTTAATCTCCATTTCATTTGATTTTAGTGAAACTCTGACGTCACAATAACAAGAAACCAAAATAAAAAGACAGATTAAGAGTTTAAAAACAGCCTTAAATTTCCTTTAATTATCTCTGATAAGCAGATTCCTCTAATTGCTTTTTAAAACCAGTTGACCATTTTTACCTTCTTACACACACACACACACACACTTGTACAGCTATACTTGTGAGGACCCCCCCACCACCACCACCCTGACCTGAACCTTAAAACCAAGTCTGAACCCTCAAACAGCTGTTGAAGGAGTCTTAGAAAGTGAGGACTGGCCAACATGTCCTCACTTTACTAACATGTCCTCACTTTACAAACACGTCCTCACTTTACCAACATGTCCTCACTTTACTAACATGTCCTCACTTTACAAACACGTCCTCACTTTACCAACATGTCCTCACTTTACTAACATGTCCTCACTTTACTAACACGTCCTCACTTTACAAACATGTCCTCACTTTACAAACACGTCCTCACTTTACTAACACGTCCTCACTCCCATGGTCTAAAACTCAAACTAGTTCTCACAAAGATAGATACACACACTCACACACACACACACATACACACACACACGCACACTCTCTCTCTCTGCCTGCCAGCCTGCAGTCAATCCCGAGGGATTAAACACTAACTTGGCCCTAATTTTACAAACTGACTTTCATCAGGAGGAGCTTGGTTTTCTGTAACAGCTGATTTTCACTCAGTTGCTTCTGTCAGTGCAACATTTACTTTATTAGAATATAAATACACACTGTGTGTGTGTGTGTTATGATAATCTGTAAGAGTTACCTTCTTCAGAAGTATTCAGAGCTTTACTTCAGTAAAAGTACTTATAACACAAAGTGAAAATACTGCATTCAAAACCTTACTCATTACAAACCAAATGTATTTAAATTATAATCATTATGCAAACAAACACCTTATTTGACAGTTTATTCAATATATTATATTTATGAGTAAAATAATCTGTTGTGAGATTAAAGATATCTCATTTTCATTTAAATCAATTTAAATTTCAGTAGAAACTAATTATTATAAAAATTTCATAAAAAAACATTTTATAAAAATACTTGAAACAAGTTGGTTGGCATTAAAAACAAAATTCTTACAGAACTTATTAACTAAATAAAACATTCAGAACTCAGTTCAAGACTGAAATCACTGAAAAATAAAATGCATCATATTTTACAAACTTAATTTTAAAAGTAAAATACTAAAAACCTGAATAAAGTAGCAGAAAATCAACAACAAGTAAAGTACAAGTACCTCAGTATTGTATTTAGTTACTTTCTTCGGCTGAAAAACTCCCTAAATGACATATTTCCTCCAGATGTTTCCTCAACAACTGGATCACATTCTAAAATAATATAAGACATTGAAACAACACAGCCATCAGTACAGTGCTATATATTATATATACGTATATATGTATATGATTATGAGTATATATGTATATATATATATATATATAGATATATGACTATAGTATATATATGTATATATAGTAATAGTGGTTGTTGGACGTTTGATTCCAGTTTCATGACGCCGGGGTTCTTAGTGTCTCATCCTTTTGTAATCAGTTGCCATGGCTACAGAGGACTGATGTGACACACCTGTGCAGATGCTTCCAGGTAAATTTCATTTTCGTAAAACGAAAGTAAAAGGAGTAAAACTGACAGAGAGACGAGGATGATGAAGGTGTGCGAGTCTGATTGAAGAAGCTGCTGTGTGAACATCTGCAGCTGATTACTGAGGCGACGCTGAGGAACAACATCTGGAGCCGAGTCGGTCCAGGAGGTTCTTGGATGTATCATCTTGTTCACACAAAGTATTGACGTTGTTCTAACACACTTGTTCCTGTCCTTGTGAACTAACTTGGTGTACAGAACATTAGATCCGGATCTCCTCTGAACACCCGGACTCTGGATCCATGTGGAGTTCTCAGGCGGGATCTTGGGATCTGCTCAGACAGGATGGTGACCTGTTTGCTTTATTATCTCTTCAACGTGATTTATTTAATCCTGAATCGTATCTGAATGTAGTTTTGTTCCCGTTGAGCTGTTTCTCTGCTCGTCATTGCTTCTGAAGAGGAACAGGAAACGTGGCTTCACTCCTTCTTCTTCTGCAGTTTTATCTGCAATTGTAATGAAACGATGACGCAGCTTCAGTCGTTTCAGAGTTTTTGCAGATTATAAAGGTTTTCACAAAATCACAACATCAGTTTGACTCGTGTAAGCTGAAAAGAAGGTGCTGAGGCTGGATTAAACCGTGTGTGTGTGTGTGCTGCACAGAAACTTATGTTCATTTTTAAAACAATGTGGATTACCATTATATGAAGAAGAGATTGATTGATTATGTGGGTTTGAATAATCTTCAGATTAAGGTCTTTTATTCTTGTGGTTCCTCTGAGCTTTTGATCCTCGTCCAGAGTTTATCTCCGTCCTTCATGTCTTTATCGTTTTATTTCTGCCTTTTGTAATTAATTTGCAGCCGTCTGCAGCGGCCGACTGTTGCGTGTTGAAGGACTGTAATCGTCACTAATCAGAGATCAGGTCTAAAGCTCACCGACTGACTCCGTGTCATTGTTTCAGTTCACAAAATATGCAGCAGAGTTCGGTCAGGTGACCCCCCCCCCCCCCAGCTCTCTGGGGTAGGCGGCCATGTTGGAGGTCCTCAGCTCGGTGAACAGGTGAACACCCTACATGTTCACATCTGTCTGGCAGCTTTAGTTCCGTTACAGATCACAGTTTGTCCAGTGAAAACCTCATATCTCCACGTTTTGATGGTGAGTGTTTGTGATGAAGTGAAGGATGAAGAGTTTGTTTATGTGATGGGAAAATTCTCCTTCTGAAGCTAAATAAACTGTTTCAAACCCTCTGGGATCAGCTGGAAAAAGCATCGTCACAGAGCTGAAAACAGGCTGTTTTTCTGTTGACTCTTTAGAGATACGAGGTTCTCACAGGACAGCGACGCTACAAACACGTGATGATCTTATAGACCATGATGCATTGCTGCAGATTAAACTACCCAACAGGATATAAAGGAGTTAAAATGAGCTCAACCTTAAACATCTACAGCAGTAAAATGCAACAGACACATGAATGCAGCAGGAATATTAATCCAGAAACATCAGAGATAATAAAACACTGACAGGAACTCTTTACTGCAGGAGGAACTCTTTACTTTAACTTGTGATGGAATATCTGCAGTATTCTCTCAGTGTGTACTAGTACTTTTACTGCAGTAAAGGGCCTGAATACTTCCTCCTCCATCAATCGTAGTTTACAGTTTGATCCTTTCTGGACACATGTAATTCAATTTTCATGACTTTCCTCTCTTTTCCCTCCCTTTTCCGTCCCCGCCCCCCCTCCCTGCGCGGCTGCTGATTGAAACCAGTGTTTTGTTAAAAGAAAGTCGATGGGTTCATTGATTATTGGGCATGTGGTGGTGGTGGGGGGGCTCAGCAGTGAAAAGAGGAGGCGTGTTTCCCCGGAGAGCTGTTTGTTCCTGTGAGGACTCTTCAGGGAATAAAAGAGGTTCCACATAAAGACCAACAGCTTCAGTTCGGTTGGAGGGAAACTGACGGTTCAGTCAGGAGCAGGAGGCGTTTCTCTCGCGGTTACACCTTCTAAACTCTAAACTCTATTTGCATGTTGAAATATTGATGAAGGGCAGAAGAACATGTGACTGGTGTGAACATGCAGCTGCTGGCAGAAAGGCCACCTGTTCACATTCATGTGAGGTTTGATACTCAAACAGGAAAAAGTCCACATGCAAACACAGAAGAAAGCATGAAATCTCCAAGCTTCTGTCACTAAACCAATGAAACAAAGTAACAAACTAACAGAGAGAAGTCTGTCCTGGGAACAGCAGGATGCTCCTTTAAACTCCAGGTCCTCTTACTCGCTTTGTTCCCAGAGCTTCTGTCAGGTCGACGCAGCTGGAACATGCAGTGCAGCCCGGAGCTTTCAGCTGCATCTCACTGCCTTCATCAGTGAACTGCTGGACTGATGAAGACACGCGAGATGTGCTTCAAAGCCCTGGAAAAAGCTTGTAAGTGGACCTTTGAGTTTGGATTATGGCGACAGGTTTGCTTTGAGTGATTTTAAAGCTTCACATTAACGGCTTGTTTCTGCTGCTCTGATTGTTTAAATCTAATATAAAATAACCCTAATGGAGCAGTTTAAAGGAGCAGACCACAGTTTTAACCCACCTGCTGACTTCACATTCCTGCTGATTATTTTCACAACTCATCCGTCACTTTTTAGTGATTAACTTGTTTTTTTGTTTCATTTCTATAAAAATCACTTTCACTGGGAAGTTGCTGCAGAAAACAAGCTGATTTGATTAGTTTGCTTTAGAAATTGATTTCTAACCAGAAACTTCACACCGTGTGTTCTTTAAAAGGCGGTTTTAACAGTTTCCAGCTGCTGAGTGGGTTCAACTGAGTGTTAATGAGACCAATTAAAGCAGCGGCGGCGGCTGTAATGACACTAACGACATGCTGCTGGTGCGTGCAGCAGGCCGGCCGGCTGTAAGCGATAGCAGTAATTCAGCCGGCAGACGGCTGCAGCTCCCTGGGGTTTTTGTTGTTCATTGTTTTCGCTGCTCTATTGTTTACTGCCGTCAACGGCAACAATAGTCTGGCCACGCGTCCGACCCCCCCACCCCCCCCACCAGTCCCCACCTACAGCCCTCTGTGGCCCACTAATTATTCATAAATGCACATTTATGCAAATAGCCCGGATAGATTAACCTAATTCAGTGCTGTAAACAACTCTTGGGTCGGGATTACAGTTTTTAAATTAGACTGTGTCTGGAAGTCTGGACCATATACTCTTATACACCCCCCCTCCCCCACCAACACCACCACCCTCATTTACATTTTGTAATCTCAGGCCTTAAAGTGCAGGAGGCCAAGCCAGACAAACAACAGCATCCAGAGCGAGCTCCAGTCTGTCTGCTGCCATTAGCTCTAATGGCTAATGATTAAAAAATGTAATACAGTACGGAGACGGAGTGCGTCTGGACGTCTCTTCAGCCCAACGCCGCCGCGCCACCAGGCGTCACGCCGCCCGCGACACATGATGCCGACACGTGCCGCTCGATGCATTATGCTAATTTAAAACCTCGACCCAAATGGACAATTACACGTCAAACTGGGACGGTTTTCTTTCCTTTATCAATTCAATGAGCAACTTCCTGTTTCCTTTAAGGGGAGGAAGAGTCCGCCTGAGGAAGACTTCCCTCCGTTTGTTGGCTACTCTGAATGCTGCAGTCCAGTTCCAGATTAAGACACTTTCCCGAGCTGATACCTTCGACCTTTGACCCCGACCCTGAAACCCTCTTGACCCCCCCCCGACCCTAACCGTTCAGCTGCCCCCCATTTTGAAAAAACTTGAGCGGGTCAGAGGTTAAACCATCAAACGGCTCCTCGCTGGTCCTCATGAAGCTCAGGGAAACTGGTCCAAACAGGTGAGTCTTCAGTTTGCAGCTCCAATTAAAATGAGTCTGAGAGCAGCAGAACTTTTCTGTGAATTCATTTTCACATTCGAAAGTGTTTTCTGTTGGTTTTATACATTTTAAAGGTTGTAAAATGTAAAGAAGGTAAACAAACAGGCTGCAGTTGTTTTTAAGGTTTTCACAACAGATGTGTTCTGCATGACCTCACCTGGTAGGGCAACCCCCCCCACACACACACACACACAGTCACAATGTGCTGATGGAGACTAATGAGAGCTCATCAGGGATGGATGACGCACAGCATGTGTATGTGTGTGTGTGTGTGTGTGTGTGTTAATAAGAGGAAAGTGTGTGTGTGTGTGTGTGTGTGTGTGTGTTAATAAGAGGAAAGTGTGTGTGTGTCAGGATTAGCACAAACGAGGCTAAGAACAGATTGGAGGAGAGTCGAGGAGAGAATAAGAAGACAATCGGGTTAAAAAATCCCAAATATGAAATTACAATTAAAGACAAAGACGAGTCAGAGACGCTACTGATCCTTTAACCTGGTTAACCTGGTTAAAAGATCAGCAGCCAGGTTAACTTGGTTAACCAGGAGCCTTCAGGAGCCACCAGGGCCCAGACACAACAGGTTAAAGGTTAAAGAAGTAAATTTAAAAAAGTGAATCAGAAGTTCTGCAAACAGATGTTTGCTGTTTCCATGGAGATGGTGACAGGGACGCGAGCCTGATGTCATGACAACCTTCTCCACTGCATCATCATCATCATCATCATCACTGACAAAAGCAGCAGCGTGAGCGGGAACGCTTTGTTTTGATTGGGGGGGTGAGTGGGGGGGAGGGGGGGGGGGATTTTCTGGACTCGTCACCACAGTTAGTAGAATATTAAATAATCCACCAACGAAGAAGATTTGTCTGCAGAATTGCACTTTTCTATTCTTCCTGTCTCCCAGCATGCACCAGCTGTCCTCCACCATATGTGACCAATCACAGATTTATTTCCAGCCCATAATAATAATAATAATAATAATCCTTTGTGTTTTAATGTCATACTTATTGCTTCAATCAAAGGCTGGATTTGGTTTGATGACCTCACTTTTCATCTTCATCACTTTCACTCTGCAGCTGCTTGTTGGTCTGATCATGTTTACTGTGTAGAGAAAACTCTGTCGCAGGCGTATCATCAGCTTCATGTAGTAAAGTATCAGCAGTAAAGTACAGAAGTATTCTCAGCTTCATGTAGTTAAAGTATCAGCAGTATTCTCTGTCTGTCAGCAGGCTCTGTGGTGCCTTCAGGGTCTGCGACACGCTGCCGGTGAAGTGGATATCAGTGGACAGAGCGTGGCAGTGCCTGTCGGATCAGAGCAGACAGGTTCTCCTTCATCTCTTCATATTCGCTGCTTATCTCATTGTAGCCTCCAATCCAAGTTAGCAGGGATTATCTCCCATGGAAAGGGCATTAAGAGGCGGATAACCTCAGCTTGGAGGCAGTTAATCTAGCAGCATGTTAATGAGTCTTGTAGTGGATTGCTTAAATTAAAAGCAAACATCAACAGTCATTTGGCTAAAGGAGGCGAGTGCCGGCCTCAATCATAATGCATTAAGTGATTTGAGTCGCCGGGTCGTTGCAGTAATCATGTAATGTGAGTGAAAAACAATAAAATTAACAGGTTATCAGGAAATTAAGGCGGGGAGGGGAAGAAAAGGGGGAGAGTTTCTGTGAGGATACTGACACATTTCTTTTTCCATTTATCAACTGGGAATAATCTGGAAAACCTGCAGGATTTGATCCTCAGCTGTCATTTAAAGGAAGAAAATACACATTTAACAACCTGCAGAAACTCTGGCACCAAACTTACCAGTTTACCTTATTTTGTGGAATTAATGGTTAATAAAGGTTTATAAAACATTAACCCC